>CM034360.1:100716711-101063739 GCA_019925275.1 Mytilus edulis
ACCTTATGCCCAGAGTCCCATATAGCCACTTGTAATAACAATGAGGAAATGTTCAGCATTTATTACTATTAATGGTTGTGAGTCAGTGTATGACCTTATGCCCAGAATCCCATATAGCGACTTGTTTGATTTTACCAATAACAATGCGGAATTGTCTTACATTTATCACTATTAATGTTTGTGAGTCAGTTTATGACCTTATGCCCAGAGTCCCATATCGCATATAGCCACTTGTTTGTTTTTACCAATAACAATGAGGAATTGTTCAGCATTTATTACTGTTAATGTTTGTCAGTCAGTGTTTGACCTTATTCACAGAGTCCCACATAGGCACTTGTTTGCTTATAGCAATAACCATGAGGAATTGTCTAACATTTATTACTGTTAATGTTTTTGAGTCAGTGTATGAACTTATGCCCAGAGTGCCATATAGCAGCTTGTTTGATTTTACCAATAACCATGAGGAATTGTCTAACATTTATTACTGTTAATGTTTGTGAGTCAGTGTATGAACTTATGCCCAGAGTCCCATATAGCCACTTGTTTGTTTTTACCAATAAAGATGAGGAATTGTTTAGCATTTATTATTGTTCATGTTTGTGAGTCAGTTTATGACCTTATGCCCAGAGTCCCATATAGCCACTTGTTTGTTTTTACCAATAACCATGAGGAATTGTTAGCATTTATTACTGTTGATGTTTTTCAGTCAGTGTATGACCTTATACCCAGAGTCCCATATAGCCACTTGTTAGTTTTTACCAATAACTATGAGGAAATGTTTAGCATTTCTTACTGTTCATGTTTGTGAGTCAGTTTATGACCTTATGCCCAGAGTCCCATTTAGCCACTTGTTTGTTTTTACCAATAACAATGAGGAATTGTTCAGCATTTCTTACTGTTGATGTTTTTCAGTCAGTGTATGACCTTATACCCAGAGTCCCATATAGCCACTTGTTAGTTTCTACCAATAACTATGAGGAAATGTTTAGCATTTCTTACTGTTCATGTTTGTGAGTCAGTTTATGACCCTTTGCCCAGAGTCCCATTTAGCCACTTGTTTGTTTTTACCAATAAAGATGAGGAATTGTCTTTATTTTATTACTGTTAATGTTTGTGAGTCAGTGTATGACCTTATGCCCAGAGTCACATATAGCCACTTGTTTGTTTTTACCAATAACCATGCGGAATTGTTTAACATTTATAACTGTTAATGTTTGTGAGACAGTGTTTGACCTTATTCCCAGAGTCCCATATAGCCACTTGTTTGTTTTTACCAATAACCATGAGGAATTGTCTTTATTTTATTACTGTTAATGTTTGTGAGTCAGTGTATGACCTTATGCCCAGAGTCCCATATAGCAACTTGTTTGATTTTACCAATAAAGATGAGGAATTGTCTTTATTTTATTACTGTTAATGTTTGTGAGTCAGTGTTTGACCTTATGCCAAGAGTCCCATATAGCCACTTCTTTGTTTATACCAAAAACCATGAGGAATTGTTTAGCATTTATTACTGTTAATGTTTGTGAGTCAGTGTATGACCTTTTGCCCAGAATCCCATGTAACCACTTGTTTGTTTATACCAATAACAAGGTGGAATTGTTTAGCATTTATTACTGTTGGAGTATTTCAGTCAGTGTATGACCTTATACCCAGAATCCCATATAGCCACTTGTTTGTTTTTACCAATAACAATGAGGAATTGTTCAGCATTTTTTACTGTTGTTTTTCAGTCAGTGTATGACCTTATACCCAGAGTCCCATATAGCCACTTGTTTGTTTTTACCAATAACTATGAGGAAATATTTAGCATTTCTTACTCTTCATGTTTGTGAGTCAGTTGATGACCTTATGCCCAGAGTCCCATATAGCCACTTGTAATAACAATGAGGAAATGTTCAGCATTTTTATACGACCGCAAATTTTGAAAAAATTTTCGTCGTATATTGCTATCACGTTGGCGTCGTCGTCTGCGTCGTTGTCGTCGTCGTCCGAATACTTTTAGTTTTCAAACTCTAACTTTAGTAAAAGTGAATAGAAATCTATGAAATTTTAACACAAGGTTTATGACCACAAAAGGAAGGTTGGTGTTGATTTTGGGAGTTTTGGTCCCAACGTTTTAGGAATAAGGGGCCAAAAAGGGCCCAAATAAGCATTTTCTTGGTTTTCGCGCTATAACTTTAGTTTAAGTTAATAGAAATCTATGAAATTTTGACACAAGGTTTATGACCACAAAAGAAAGGTTGGGATTGATTTTGGGAGTTTTGGTTTCAACAGTTTAGGAATTAGGGGCCAAAAAGGGACCCAAATAAGCATTTTTCTTGGTTTTCGCACAATAACTTTAGTTAAAGTAAATAGAAATCAATGAAATTTAAACACAATGTTCATGACCACAAAAGGAAGGTTGGTATTGATTTTGGGAGTTTAGGTCCCAACAGTTTAGGAATTAGGGGCCAAAAGGGACCCAAATAAGCATTTTTCTTGGTTTTCGCACCATAAATTTAGTATAAGAAAATAGAAATCTATAAAATTTAAACACAAGGTTTATGACCATAAAAGGAAGGTTGGTATTGATTTTGGGAGTTTTGGTACTAACAGTTTAGGAAAAAGGGGCCCAAAGGGTCCAAAATTAAACTTTGTTTGATTTCATCAAGAATTGAATAATTGGGGTTCTTTGATATGCCGAATCTAACTGTGTATGTAGATTCTTAATTTTTGGTCCATTTTCAAATTGGTCTACATTAAGGTCCAAAGGGTCCAAAATTTAACTTAGTTTGATTTTGTCAAAAAATTAATCGGTTGGGTTCTTTGATATGCTGAATCTAAAAATGTACTTAGATTCTTGATTATTGGCCCAGTTTTCAAGTTGGTCCAAATCGGGGTCCAAAATTAAGCTTTGTTTGATTTCATTAAAAATTGAATAAATGGAGTTCTTTGATATGCCAAATCTAACTGTGTATGTAGATTCTTAATTTTTGGTCCTGTTTTCAAATTGGTCCACATTAAAGTCCAAAGGGTCCAAAATTAAACTTAGTTTGATTTTAACAAAAATTGAAATCTTGGGGTTCATTGATATGCTGAATCCAAACATGTACTTAGATTTTTGATTATGGGCCCAGTTTTCAAGTTGGTCCAAATCAGGATCTAAAATATTATATTAAGTATTGTGCAATAGCAAGTCTTTTCAATTGCACAGTATTGCACAATGGCAAGAAATATCTAATTGCACAATATTGTGAAATAGCAATATTTTTTTTTAATTAGAGTTATCTTTCTTTGTCCAGAATAGTAAGCAAGAAATATCTAATTGCACAATATTGTGAAATAGCAATAATTTTTTTTAATTGGAGTTATCTTTCTTTGTCCAGAATCAACTCAAATCTTCGTTATACACAATGTGTATTCACTTTTTACTACCAACTGATAAATTAAAATAATCTTTACCATTCAGTGATAACAAGCAGTTTTTTTACATCTTAATATCTTATGATGTATTTAAATGAGAACTTATTGTTGCAAACTCCATTAGAAATTTAATTGAGATTAATTTGGAATAAGGGAAAGGGGGATGTGATTAAAAAAATTAGGTTCAATTTTCTCATTTAAAATGAAATTTCATAAATAAAATGAAAATTTCTTCAAACATTTTTTTGAGAGGATTAATATTCAACAGCATAGTGAATTTCTCTAAGAGAAAACAAAAATTTTAAGTTCATTAGAACACATTCATTCTGTGTCAGAAACCTATGCTGTGTCAACTATTTAATCACAATCCAAATTTGAAGCTGAATCCAGCTTGAATGTTGTGTCCATACTTGCCCCAACCGTTCAGGGTTCAACCTCTGCGGTCGTATAAAGCTACGCCCTGCGGAGCATCTGGTTATGTTTGTGAGTCAGTGTATGACCTTATGCCCGGAATCCCATATAGCCACTTGTTTGTTTTTACCAATAAAGATGAGGAATTGTCTAACATTTATTACTGTTCATATTTGTGAGTCAGTTTATGACCTAATGCCCAGAGTCCCATATAGCCACTTGTTTGTTTTTACCAATAACCATGAGGAATTGTCTAACATTTATTACTGTTAATGTTTGTGAGTCAGTGTTTGACCTTATGCCCAGAGTCCCATATAGCCACTTGTTTGTTTTTACCAATAACCATGAGGAATTGTCTAACATTTATTACTGTTAATGTTTGTGAGTCAGTGTATGAACTTATGCCCAGAGTCCCATATAGCCACTTGTTTGTTTTTACCAATAACCATGAGGAATTGTCTGAACATTTATTACTGTTAATGTTTGTGAGTCAGTGTATGACCTTATGCCCAGAGTCCCATATAGCCACTTGTTTGTTTTTACCAATAACCATGAGGAATTGTCTAACATTTATTACTGTTAATGTTTGTGAGTCAGTGTATGAACTTATGCCCAGAGTCCCATATAGCCACTTGTTTGTTTTTACTAATACCAATGAGGAATTGTCTAACATTTATTACTGTAAATGTTTGTGAGTCAGTGTTTGACTTTATTCACAGAGTCCCATATAGCCACTTGTTTGTTTATACCAATAACCATGAGGAATTGTCTGAACATTTATTACTGTTTATGTTTTTGAGTCAGTGTATGAACTTATGCCCAGAGTGCCATATAGCCACTTGTTTGTTTTTACCAATAACAATGTGGAAATGTTCAGCATTTATTACTGTTAATGTTTGTGAGTCAGTGTATGACCTTATGCCCAGAGTGCCATATAGCCACTTGTTTGATTTTACCAATAAAGATGAGGAATTGTTCAGCATTTATTACTGTTAATGTTTGTCCGTCAGTGTTTGACCTTATTCACAGAGTCCCATATCTATAGGCACTTGTTTGTTGATAGCAATAACTATTTGCCACTGATTATTAAGCAACCAACAATCAATTAAACTTAAGGTTAACAGGGGTAATGCCATCATCAGTGTTTAAATACCTGTAACTCAACGTTTAACGCTAAAGTCTATTTTTTATTTGCAATATAATGTTTTGTCAAATGCTAAAATTTTATCTTTGTGTACATGTTTGCTAAAATTTTATCAATTTTCTGCAAAGCTAAAACTTTATCTTTCTGGATGCTTAAATTTTAGCTTTTGGTCTGAAAAAGAACCAGCTAAAATTTTAGCTCTCCTTTATATTACTTATTGATTTAAGCTAAACTTTTATGTTATTATACTTTTATTGCTTCAGGACTGATGAAGATTGTACAGCAGAATAAAAATGATTGCTCATTTGGGATTATCTCTTGTCCTTGATATATAGTTAAACAAGTGCAGAGATATTTTTGCCTGAGCTTTTGTTCTTTTTCATCAATGTTCAGAAAGAAGAAATAGAGACAAATGATAGAAGAATAAAGACAAATTTGGTAAGTTTTTAAATATTGATAAAGTTATAACATTTTGAGGTAAAATTTTAGTTTTTTGCAATATTCTTTAAAAAATCTACTCTTGAGAAAATGAGACAGTCTCAAAATTTAAAATCCTCCCTTATTTATAGTTTCATCGAAAGTACGGAAAATTATGAAATTCATGCCGTCTCGAAATGTTTGCAAATGAATTGAATTTTACTCTTATCACTTGTATGAATTTATTTTGTTAACTTTCATACGATGCTATGAACAGCTTAGTTTTTGATATTGTCCGGATTTTTTTTTTCGAGAGCAACAGTGAAACCGTCCGGGTTTTCAAACAGAGGGTTCTGGTATTTTAATGAAAATTTGAATAAGAAAAAAGGCATTCTAAACTCTTTCTAGTATAAAACTGTCCTTAAGTCATGTAAGTGAAGAATATTGGCATATATTCACAATGCATCATCAAGACATATTATATAGTTACTCACTAATGGATAGGTGTGTCTGGTTAAGAAACCCTAACGGACGTATCCCAAAAATGTATAACTGTCTAACACCCGATGTTAAACCCTTTATTTTTTTTTTTGAATATTAAGGTCAAGGAACAGTAAATGGGCTATGTCGTAGATTTTGCTCAAATTTTGCATACAATCTTGGCTCGTTAAACTACAACTGACAATCGAAAAAATAATGCATTTATCTATTTTATTATCTGAAATATTGCAGATTGATTTCTTTTATTATGGGTGAATATTTGTATAGAAAGCACATACAATCAGCGAAAACACATACAAAATTTGTCTTAAAATTGCCAAATCTTTTATTCTACTCCATAGATTTTTCTTTAAAAACTGTATGTTGTTGACACATAAAATTCCGTTATAATGATGCAAAATAAAGATAGGGTCACCGACTTCGTTTGTTGTCTAATACTCATTTTTTTCATCTTGTTGGTAGTGAAAAACGTCAAAAATCAACGTTTTACGGCCTGCAACACGGCGACGTTACGATTATTTCGACGTTTTATAGGATTTTTTCACAAAGAACACAACATTTAATGATGTATACCGTAAAAAACGAAGTTGGTGACCCTATTTTTATTTTACATCATTATAACGGTAATTTATGTATCAACAACATATAGTTTTTTAAGAAAAATCTATGGAGTAGAATTAGAGATTTGGCGATTTTAAGAAAAATTTTAGAAGGTTTTATGCCGATTTTATGTGCTTTCTATACAAATGCTCACCAATTTTATAAGAATTCAATCAGTAATATTTTAAATGATAAATGAAATCAATGCATTATTTTTTTGATTTTCATTTGAAGTTCATCGAGCCAAAGTTGTATGCAAAATTTTACTGAAATCTGTGACATAGCCCATTTACTGTAACTTGACCTTAAATGAGAAAGAATGGAAATAAAATTGAGAATGGAAATGGGTAATGTGTCAAAGAGACAACAACCCGACCAAATAAAAAACAACAGCAGAGGGTCACCAACAGGTCTCCAATGTAGCGAGAAATTCCCGCACCCGAAGGCGTCTTTCAGCTGGCCCCTAAACAAATATATACTAGTCCAGGGATAATGAACGCCATACTAATTTCCAAATTGTACACAAGAAACTAAAATTAAAATAATACAAGACTAACAAAGGCCAGAGGCTCCTGACTTGGGACAGGCGCAAAAATGCGGCGGGGTTAAACATGTTTGTGAGATCTCAACCCTCCCTCTAACCAATGTAGTAAAGTAAACGCATAACAATACGCACATTAAAATTCAGTTCAAGAGAAATCCGAGTCTGATGTCAGAAGATGTAACCAAAGAAAATAAACAAAATGACAATAATACATAAATAACAACAGACTACTAGCAGTTAACTGACATGCCAGCTCCAGACTTCAATTAAACTGACTGAAAGATTATGATTGAAAAATTATGTCTTCATCATATGAACATCAGGCACAATCCTTCCCGTTAGGGATTTAGTATCATACCATCATAACATATATGAGAAGAACATAACCCGTGTCATGCCAACAACTGTTTTTAAAAAATAATGTGTTTAGTTCCGATGCAAAGACCTTATCAGTGACTCAATATTAACGCCAAAATATGCAATCTTTAATGACTTGACAACAGTATCGTAATTATATCCTTTCTTAATAAGTCTATTCAAAGGTTTTGTAAGTTTCTGAGGTGAATACTGACACCTTTGTGCTTTATAAAGAATATTACCATAACAAATTTGATGTGAAATACCTGAACGTATTAGAAGTCTGCATGTTGAGCTATATTTACGAATGATGTCTTTATACCGATGATAAAATTTAGTAAATGTTTTGACTAGTTTGTGATATCGAAAACCCTGGTGTAATAATTTTTCAGTAATACATAAATTTCTCTCGTTAAAATCTAAAACATTGTTACATACACGAGCGAATCGTACAAGTTGAGATATATAAAACACCGTAAGATGGTGACAAGGGAACGTCACCATCTAAAAACGGATAATTAACGATAGGAAATGAAAAATCATCCCTTTTATCATAAATTTTGGTATTCAGCTTTCCATTAGTGATATAGATATCAAGATCGAGAAAAGGGCAGTGGTCATTGTTAGTATTAGCTTTATTTAAAGTAAGTTCGACAGGATAAATTTCATTAATATACATACTGAAGTCGTCATTATTGAGAGCCAAAATATCATCCAAATATCTAAAAGTATTATTAAATTTGTTTATCAGATGTTGTTTTGACCATTTTTATTAAAAGTATCAGATCCTGATTAATAATAATTTTTATTGTTCTTAAATGGAACCCTACTATTTACCTTACTATAACATCTTCATACAAACTTTGACAATTGAGTCGATGTTACAAGAGTCAAAGTTGACATTTTGCATATTCCCGTTTAATCCATGTGCTAATATGGAGCAGCATGTCAAGGTTGGCTGTATCGTTCATTCTTATTACATAACAATACATCATGTTCATGGTATGCAGTTGTCAATATGGACGGGTATAAGACGGACGACATTTTGAGTCATTCGTTGGATTTGACAGAAAGACCTGACGATAATGCAATATGTATCATCCAAGGTACTGACATGTATCAGTTAAATTAAGGTACTCATACATGTATTTAACATTAAACGGCTTAAAAAAAGGTTCCCAATTTCTTCTCAACAGTTAGTCGATCATACTGAGGCATATATGAGTTTGGATTAAAAATACGACGACCGGTCGACACGCTTAGCATACAAAAATATATGTTGCATATGTAGGAACCCACCTTGTTGGGCAATCCAAGAGGATGGGGTCCTAGAGCTGGAACCCCTTTTTTAACGATCAATGATTTTGAATGGGACATATGACTGGAACCCCCTTTTTATCTTGGGTTGGCTATCCCTTTTTAAACTGACTGGATCCGCCACGTGGTGCCCTCATTAGTCTTCAACGAACTAAACTTTATGAAAATATTCTTTATGAAGCACAAAAATGTCAGTATTCACCTCAAAAGCTAACAAAACCTTAAAATAGACTTATTAAGAAGGGATATAGTTACGATACTGTTGTCAGGTCATTTTGGATTGCATATTTTGGCGTTAATATTGATTCACTTATAGTGTATTTGCATCGGAACTAAAAACATTTATTTAAAACCAGTTGTTGGCATGAAACGGGTTATGTTCTTCTCATATATGTTATGATGGTATGATACTAAACCCCTCACGAGGAGGATTGTGCCTGATATTCATATGATGAAGACATAATTTTTCAATCAGTTTAATTAAAGTTTGGAGCTGGCATGTCAGTTAACTGCAAGTAGTCTGATGTTATTTATGTATTATTGTCATTTTGTTTGTTTTCTTTGGTTACATCTTCTGACATTAGACTCGGACTTCTCTTGAACTGAATTTTAATGTGCGTATTGTTATGCGTTTACTTTTCTGAACTGGCTAAATGTATAGGGGCAGGGTTGAGATCTCACAAACATGTTTAACTCCGCCGCATTTTTTTGCACCTGTCCCAAGTCAGGAGCCTCTGGCCTTTGTTAGTCTTGTATTATTTTAACTTGTAGTTTCTTGTGTACAATTTGGAGTTTAGTATGGCGTTCATTATCACTGAACTAGTATATATATTTGTTAAGGGGCCAGCTAAAGGACAACTCCGGATGCAGGAATTTCTCGCTGCAATGACGACCTGTTGGTGACCTTCTTCTGGTGTCTTCTCTATGGTCTGGTTGTTGTCTATTTGACACATTTCCCATTTCCATTCTCAATTTTATTGATATTTATTTTATCATTAAGACTTAATCCGAATAAAATCTAAATGTTTTGAATGTATAATTTAGATAAAAGTTTTCTACTTGTATGTTTTATAAAACATTGCAATATTGGATTATAATTAAAGCTTCAAGCTAAGGAGTATTTGAACATGTTTTTTTGCTAATTGGAATTGCCTGAAATACGTTTTTCTTTAGCATGTTTAGTATTCTATAAAACAGTTTGTAGTGAATATTATGAGTTAGTTTAAACAGTATTTATTAATGAAAAATGTCAAGATAAATATTACAATGTTACATACAGTTCAAATATGGGATTCGGAAACAAGTTTGGAAAAACTTTTATAAATCCGTCTCCCTATGAGTTAACTCGAATATTCATGTTAAACACAAATTTCCATTTTTATGAAGAAAAAAAATTAACTGTGTTTATTTATGTAGAAGCAGGGGTTTCAAGACCTTGTGGTCAAAATTCATTGTAAGTCTTGTTTCAGAAATAAAAACTATGAAATATAAAAATAGAACTGGGGTGTAATACTTCGTAGATCAAAATAACTTTTTTTTTAATTTAATGCAAAAGTGCTGTTCTGAAAACGTACATCTACTCTGCATTGTTAAAATGAATTGTATACAATCCTTTATAAAACTTTTGCTTTTACTGATAACAATATTTGTTTGGTGAACCCTGGATTTTTTTTAAAAAGTAGTAAGAAACCTACTAGACGGCAGTGAGGAATCAGAAAAATGCTATGTGATAAAACATATTATACTAAAAGAGGGACGAAAGATACCAAAGGGACAGTCAAACTCATAAATCTAAAACAAACTGACAACGCCATGGCTAAAAATGAAAAAAGACAAACAGAAAAACAATAGTACACACGACACAACATAGAAAACTAAAGAATAAACAACACGAACCCCACCAAAAACTAGGGGTGATCTCAGGTGCTCCGGAAGGGTAAGCAGATCCTGCTCCACATGTGACACCCGTCGTGTTGCTTATGTAATTACAAATCCGGTAAATAGTCTAATTCGGTAGGTCATATTCATGAAAGGGAAGGGGATTGTAGTTACGACGTAAGGAACATATCCGATATCATTTGTGAAACGGTTATTCCATAACGGTCAACCAAGGAGACCTTTCCTCCTACCCAATCCCCCCCACACACATAAAATCCTTGAATGAAATATTTAAAAAAAAAAACACACACACTTAACCCGATCCATTCCTATTCCCATTTACAATAAAATTTGAATTAAATCTCATAAATAATTAACAATGACATTATTAGTTCATCAGCTTAGTACACTATATGTATGGATGTCTTAATCCGAATAGTCTATGATATTTACATCACGAATATATGTTAGACTCAGATCGGCGTCAAGTTTCTAATCGACGTCCGTTCCTCAAGTCGACGTTTAAATATGCTGTCACATTCTCAAATCGACGTCCAATATTTTGATACTCTAATCGACGTCCAATTTGATTGTGTAGTCATCTCAAATCGATGACTAATATCAATAAATGATTAATTACTGGACTTACACTTATAAATGTTCATGTTTTGTACGGTTCTTATGACAACTAAATTTTCAAGTATTTATACATACCTCCCTCAAAGATTTTTTCAACCCAAAATAGTATAACATGTATATCAATGTTTATCTTCGTAAAAAGTTAATCCAATCGATCTACATTGTTGTGTGTCATTCATATTTATATATTAAAAAAATACATGCATCATGCATATCAGTGTTAGTCAATGAGAAAACAACTCAACGACAAAAAAAAAACCAACATCTAGAGAACATTCTTCAGTCTGCAACAATAGACAATATATAGATATGGGTTTAAATTATTGTTGAAAGCCGTACAGTTGCCTATAATTTCTCACATTAACTTTATTTGAACTCTTTGGAAATCATATCACATTTCCTAATTTTCATGTAGTTTAAATCTCCAAATTTTAAAAATTACAAAACTTGTTGACATTCTAGAAGGTAATGAATTAAAAAAGATATTTTTATATTTGTCACACATTATATATTTTAAAAAGTGTCAACTGGTTTGTATAGTTCGTTCTTATGTTGTACTGTTACATCACAGTTCTAACTGGTTAGAAAGAGGGGTTGAATCATGCTAACATGTTTAACCCAGCAACATTATAAATGTAGGTGCTCGCCACATTATGTATGTATGTGCCTGTTCCAAGTCAGGAGAATGTAACTTAGTGGTTGTCGTTGTTGTATTTGTGTTTTTCGTGCATTATTTTGTACATCAACTATGTTTTTATTTTCTCGTATGAATTGTTTTGCATTTGTGACTTCGAGGCCTTTTATAGCTGACTATACGGTAGGGGCGTTTCTCATTTTTGAATGCCGAACGGTGGCCTATATCAATTGATCTCTTGTAAAGAGTTGTCTCATAAGCAATGATACCACATCTTTGTTTGAAAAAAAAAGATTGCAGCTGATATCGGTTCAGTTGGATTTTGTAT
Organism: Mytilus edulis; assembly: GCA_019925275.1. Taxonomy (NCBI): domain Eukaryota; kingdom Metazoa; phylum Mollusca; class Bivalvia; order Mytilida; family Mytilidae; genus Mytilus; species Mytilus edulis. The sequence continues at coordinate 100,728,887 of CM034360.1, forward strand.
TCTGTGTCCAAAACGGACGTAGATTAGAGAAGTAAACAAATGGACGTCGTTCAGTGAAGCCAAACATTGGACGTTGATTAGATAGGCATAACATTGGCCGTCGATTTGAGATATCTTTTTGTGACGCAAGATTCGGACGGCGATTTGAGGGAGGATCGTCGATTAGAGACCGGACGTGGATCTGAGTCTTACAAATATACTCTGCATGTAATTGATAAGATATGACAAACAGCAACATATACAAATGAACCATACTTGTTTATAACAACATATAAGTGTTAATACACAATTATCAAACTGACGAATGCATTTGTTTCAATCCTTGAAAAGTACTTTAGGTGGTTGTTAAGAATTGCACTTTAGGTGTTCCCTCTACCGCTCTCTATTGTACACAACGTCACCGTTGTTGTGACGTTAGCTATTCAGTGTTCAAATGCAAGTATCATTGCAAGTAGACGTTCTTATTTCTAAGCCCGAATTTGTGGCCGATACAATCACTCTACGATATTGGTGCCGTGACCAGGATAATGTAGCAAAATATATGTTGTCATGGTAACTGATACATGTCTTCTCATATATTTCTCTTAATTCCTTATTCCCTGTTTCCTTCTCATCTACTCGCTCAATTCCAAGTGTTTTTAACTTCGAAAACTTCTCCAGGTCGCATTGTTCTATCTTTCTTGATGTCATTACATTCATCTTAGATGTTGGCTGGTCATTGTTACTTGGTGTACCGTGAAGTGGTCCTGACAGAAAATAACCTATTTTTGATTTTACGACAGTAGGTCCCTCACCTCTAATGATATGGCTTTCTATAATCGACCAATAGTAGTCGGCACCTACGAGTACTGAGACTTGGAAATTGTCGTTCGCGATTACTTGATGTGCGAGTTTAATCCCGGATAAGTACGATAATTTAGCAGCTTTGTGGATGCATGTTTTTAGTGGTGCGGCGATATCTGGTACGATCAATACTCTGATCGGCAATTTTCCTTCGTCTGTGAGCAAATAAATAGTTGCAGTTTTTAAGTGTCTAATTTTCGTACTTTCTGCGCTGTCCCCGAATCCGGATAAATTTAAACTTTCTGTGCCAGTTATTGATAACTGCAATTTAGCGGATAAGTCTTCTGTGATGAACGATCTCTGTGCGCCCTCATCATTTTGGCACTAAAGATTGAAGTCCTGAACTTACAGGATTTATTGCGGTTTTGAGCATGACATTCGTGGTTGCCTGTGAATGTAAAATTGTGTCCTTTTCCTTCGCGTTGTGTTGAATGGTACTTACGTTCACACTATCTTCTTTATTTAATTATCTATTTGTGCTTTTTCCTTACAAAAACCCGTGTGATAACGCTGATGACATTGTCTGCATGTTTTATTTGACTTACAATCAACCAAGTTAAGATGTCCTAACGTGTGATGAAATACTACCCGCCAGACGAGCGAAGACCGATGCAAAGGAAAAGATAAAAATGTGGACCAAATGAGGCTATCGTATAATTTTATGGACTGTTAACTGTTCGTGCTTTATTACAGAAATAATTTTATTTTATTCGCGCTCATTATCAAAGACAGTTAAAGATATTCAAAGTTTAATATTTATCAGAGACAGTGATTCAAAGTGATTTTTTTATAATTTATTGTCATTTTATTGTAACTAAATTCATTTGCGGGCCCCCAGGATGTTAAGAATTGCACTTTTGGTGTTCCCGCTACCGGTCTCTATTGTAAACGACGTCACCGTTGTTGTGACGTTAGCTATTCAGGGTTCCAATACAAGTATCAAGTAGACGTTTCTATTTCTAAGCCTTTATTTGTGTCCGATACAATCACTCCACGATAGTGGTACATAACACTACAGGGAGATAACTCTGTGAAACCAGCTGAACTTTTTAGTCACATTCTATTGTTTGGAAAATATGAAGCTTCTCAATGATCAAAATTAGTTTTTTTTCAATCTGCTATGTATTCAACCATTTTTTTTTCGATAAAGAGTCAGGTTCAATGTTGTTTGTAATTTTGATATTCTTGTGAAAGCCTCAAAGAAAATATTTTGTCAAAATTTAATTAAATTTAAACGAGTCAAATTAATTTCAGTCAAAGTGATGGGTACCACCTTGTTTTGAACATTTGGTTATTGTTTATTGTTTTGAAATAAATACACTAACAAATATCATGTTAAGCTATAGGAAATTTGTATAACCACTCGAAAAAACACGAACGCACTCGAGAAAGGCCAGACTGCTCTCGAAACAAACCGAACACAAATTAATGTTTTCAATGCAATAACACGATTTTTTGTATTTCGTTTATACATACGAAAAGTCGTGCGAGGTCATTGACCGCAATTTGTTTCTGATTAGATAATAACAGAACCCCAAAAGTTATGATCTTTCTAATTTTAAAGCCAAATTAAACTTTTGACCCCAATTTCACGGTCCACTGAACATAGAAAATGAAAGTGCGAGTTTCAGGTTAAAGTTTTTGGTCAAGGACGTTTTTGATGAAGCTGAAGTCCAATCAACTTGAAACGTAGTACACATGTTCCCTATGCTATGATCTTTCTAATTTTAAAGCCTTATTATATTTTTTACCAATTTTCACGGTCCGTTGAACTTGGAAAATGATAGTGCGAGTGGGGCATCCGTGTACTTTGGACACATTCTTGTTTATAAATATATCTGAAAATACTTTTTGTGAAGTAGCAAAGACTATTTATAACAACTATAATAATAGTCCAATGTGTTCAGATAATTAAACCAATGTATTTTATTAGTTAATTTTACTGAATATTATCCCTGGGTATTCAGTGGTAATTTAACAGGGAAACTTGATGAAATGCTGTACACCAAGTTTAATTGTTAAACAGCAAAATATTCAATAAAGAATCAATAAGAGTGAAAAAAAACCATATGTATTTATAGTGGATTAGAGAAAACAAGTTTTGCAACTTATATTAATCCCTTTCCACTTTTCGAATACGAGTGGTGCCTTATAGCGGCATTAACCTGCTCTTTTTTGAAATCTACAAGGGTGTTTTTAAAGAATTTTTGTAACGTGTGTGTATGTGTAAGGATATATAGATTCCATGTAGGAATTTCCTTCTACATTTGCATCGTTGTGTTTAAAAAAATGGCTTTATTTTCATTTTGGAATTAAAGCATTTTAAGGCTAATTTTAACTTTTGTGTGTGTATAATCTGGATATATTACCGTAATTATACCAACTGTTGTAATATGAGTGTGATTCAACTTACCATGATATGTTCGTGTATTTGTTTGTTGGAGTATGGAGCTTCGTTCAGTAATATTGATTATATCATGGCGACCAGTTTTTGTTGGTGGAGAGGCTGGAGTAAACAGTCACAACAACGGACTTTATGGAACACTGGCAATATTTGTCAACTTAAAAGGAATTTGAATTAACATCACCATGAACATGATATATGGACACAAATTATTTACCTAATCCATTTGTACAAAAATGCGATTGCAAATAACGGTTTAATATTTTGGAATAATTTTTATTATGTTGAACTTTTGTTAATGTTTTGATTTTGTACTCTAATCATTTGTATGACAATGTTTGTTTATACGACAGAACAACCGAACTTTTGCAAAACAGGCAACCATTGTCAATGTAAACGGGATTTAGTGAAAATGAAAATGTTTTATGAACGCAAGCTATTAACATAAATCACATTTAAATTTAAACAAAATTGCGATAAACAAAAAACGGTTTGAAATTCATCAACTTCTCGAAATGTTGGCCAATGTATTTTTTTGTATTGTAATCAGTTGTATATTTTGTTTTTGTTAATTTTAATATGATGCTATGAACAGTGCAGGCTTTTCATTTTAGTTTGATGGTGATACTCCCCTACATTTAGCTGTCAGTGGTGGAAATCTCGACATAGTGAAATTGTTTTTACAAAGAGCAGATATAGATCCAAGTAAAGAAAATAAGGTACGAGTTGTCGTTTTGTACATTATTGTCAAACTTTGTTAAATCGTTCATTAAAATCAATGCCAATATAATGTTGCTTATATAAACTACACATATCTGCAAAATACTATAATTATCAGAGTAAAACTTTGTTATGTATCCACAATTATCAAAAAAACAAGAAATACTTATATCAAAATCATAGAGGTTTTATAGGAATCAAGGATAATTAATCGATTAAAATGCGTTTTTTTGGTTTAAATTTTATTTTGAATTTCAATCTTACAGATAAAATTAAGACAAGGATATGTCATTCATGAACGCATGTATATACTGCCACTACTTATTTAAATAAAGTCTGAAAATGGGATTACTGTAGATATAGTTAGTTATCAAAGGTACCAGGATTATAAGTCAGTAAGCCAGACTCGCGTTTCGTCTACATAAGACTCATCAGTGACGCTCATGTAAAAATATTAAGAAAGCCAAAGAAGTTCAAAGTTGAAGAGCATTGAGGATCCGGAATTCCCAAAAGTTGTCAAATACGGCTAAGGTAATCTATGCATGGGATAAGAAAATCTTTTGGTTTTTTTTAAATTCAAAGTTCTGTAAACAGGAAATTTACAAAAATGACCACATTATTGAAATTCATGTCAACACCGTGTTGACTACTGGACTGGTATTACCCTCGGCCCAGTGGTGTAAATAGTTATCAAAGGTACCAGGATTATAATTTAGTACGCCAGACGCGCGTTTCGTCTACACAAGACTCACCAGTGACGCTCGTATCAAAATATATATAAAGCTAAAGAAGTACAAAGTTGAAGAGCATAGAGGATCAAAAATTTCAAAAGGTTGTGTCAAATACGGCTGAGGTAATCTCTGCCTAGGATAAGAAAATCCTAAGTATTTCGAAAAATTCAAAGTTTTGTAAACATGAAATTTACAGAAATGACCACATTATTGGTATTCATGTCAATACCGAAATGTTGACTACTGGGCTTCTGATACCCTCGGGGACGAAACGTCTACCAGCAGATGTATCGACCTATTGGTGTAAATAGTATATATAGCAAAAAATTTACACAGTTTGCTAAATTCCATATGATATTTTTTTTTATTGATTTACATCTTGAAAATGTCGTAAATATTACATATTTGTCCTTAAATCGTGTGTTGAACTACTGCTAATTAATATCATAAATCTAATTCTTGGAAGGAAGGTTCTTTCTAAAAATCAATTTTAAATTCATCATTTTTAAAATAGATTAGAATACATTTATATGAAGAATGATCAAATGCTTGATTAGATTAAATTTTGTGATATATACTAAGCCAAAAAAAATATGCAACAAATTAAAATTTTATTTTATTACAAAAACGTATGATTTTAAATACAAAACGGAATTATCAAAAGTCAGAAGCAAAACGAATGTTTCTCACTCACATTCAACAGGACATTCTTTATATGGAGCGCAGTAGGGTCCAAGTGTCTAAATGGATAACTCAAAATCAATATATCGTCCATGCTCCACGTGCAGAGATGACGGATGGGAAGCGTTTTAGCGTTCTATTTAATATTTTTTGAATTTGCCGTTTTGGAATTTTATTTCATTCCCTGATTAGTGCATTTTAAAGTTCTTTGTAAATTTTGAAAATGATGACTCAGAATTACTTCACAGTTAAGAGTATGCATTGTTTATTTACAGTCCTGATTTTTTACGGATGCGTCGGTTCAGCAAAGCCCACACATGTTCGATCGGATTGAGGTCGAGGAATCAACTTGGCCATTCTTTTGTATTTCCACTCTGTCTGTATCATGTATTTGCTTATAAGTCCAAAAACTGTTGACCTGTTTACATTTAATCGAGCCGCGACGTCGGCAACACGAGTTGGTTGACCGTTATTGAATATATGTTATATAGATGATATCGGATATTTTTCTTATGTCGTAACTACAATCCCGTTCCCTTTTCACGAATGTGACCTACTGAATTAGACTTTTTACCTTTATTTGTGATTTTTTTTATCTATTTTGTCTGTTTGTTTTGTTCACGCATCATTATCAATATTATTAAATTTGATGCGACTGTCGTACAAGTGAAAGGTTTAGCGCTATAAAAACTAGTTCAATCCACCATTTTCTACATTTGAGAATGCCTGTACCCAGTCAGGAATATGACAATTGTTGTCCATTCGTTTTTCATGTGTTTTGTCATTTGATTTTGCCATGTGATTATGGACTTTCTGATTAAATTTTCCTGGAAGTTCAGTATTTTTGTGATTTAACTTTTAATGTTCAAAAAAGTTATATTTTCAAAACCAGTGAAAAGTGAGAGTTACATAAAACTAAATGTAAAATTTTGTTAACCAGAAGTACCTTTTCCTTATTTTTATTAATAGTATAAAGAAACCATATTTGATTCATAAAAAAACACATACATTAAGCTAGACTGTATTTTGTAACACTTGAATTGACATTTTAAACGGGAAATCAATATTTGTCGATCAAAATATGTGCTTTTTGCCGTGGAAAGATCTTGAATTGTTCTCTGCAAAATTAGTGTTTAATAAAAAAAAATGTTTTTGTTACTGGAAATTTAAAAATTATCACGTGTATTTATTATTGCAATTTTGTCATTTTAACCTAAAATGCGATTTTGATTTTTGCGATATTGAGCAAAGTCAGAACTAAAATTTATATAAAAAATGAGAGTTTAAATTGTAGCGAATATAACCCTGTCGCATTGTTCGCATTAATTAAAACATCGCAATAATTTCTGAATTTACAATATTTCCTCTTGAACATAATCTAACATTTCAGCCTGTTCAAAAACAGGAGCCTCTTAGTTAGTTTTGTATGTTTTTTTTTCAAATTTTTGTTTATTTATCTGTTTCGGAGTTTAGTGTGGCGTCCATCTTCGATGAACTACTATACGTTATGTTTAGGACCATCTGAAGATAACCATCGGGTGGGGGATTTTATAATTATGTTTAAGACCCAGTGGTCGCATGGGCTGTTTTCTGCTTGTGTGTTTGTCTCTTTGACACATTCCCCATTACCATTTTATTGAAAATGCTATCAAACGATTAACATTATTGTTGACATACCATATACAAAGTTCTAGATGTTCTTTTGTGACAATAACATAGATTATTCTGATGAAAACCAAATGACACATGTGTGTTATTATTCTCATCTTGACAATTAATTGATAGTAATACCTCTTCCTTAATACACCCGCCTAACCACCGGTATCTTAGAATATAAATCTTTCTTAAGCGCAATTTTACATCCAGAACTATTTGTTTAATATAATCCTATATTTCAAATATCAAAATGGTAGGCAATACGTTTCTCATCTTTCGTTTTGAATTATAGACATGGTATGCTTAATAATTAATATAATTTACACAACTGTCTTTTTTGCCTATTATAACTGAATGGTTTCGTTTTGAGACCTTTAATCTGTAAAACTTTATAATTTATGCAGTTCAATATCCACAATAATATCCATTTTTACACATACTACAGAGTTATTCTGGTCAACGATAAGTATGTATCATGAAAAAATAAATTATTTCCCTCATTTCTAATATATTTTGTTTTGAAATGGTTATCAAGCCTTGAACCTGTGACAAACAATCGTTTCCAGCTAAAACTTTCTTTAAAAATTGTAAACCTTCATTCAAATGTGACCTTGTATCTTCGTCAAAATGTGATAACATATATAATATCGGCATCACATTTCTATCTGTAATATTTGTGTTTCATCAATTGACTCTATATAATGAACCTTAATTAATAACTTTTGATAATTTTCTGTGTTTTGAATTCAATGTACTGCGTGAATGATTTATTTATAGCAAATCTACAGTCATCACCAGTTTTTCTCATCAGATTGTGTTTCAATAGGGAAATGTCTGCATACACGAGGGTTAATATTACTCTACAATTGTTAACATTTTAGAACATACGAATGAAATAAAAAAAAAGATCGCGAATGAATGGAATAATGTTCTGATCTTTATGAAATTAAAAATATCTGAATTGATTGCCATTGAGACAACTTTTCACAAGATGTCAAAATGAAAAGATGTAAACACGTTGTGTCTTTCTAAACTATACTTACGACAATTTTTATTACGTCTTATCTTATTTCTTTTGTCTTACTGAGACACTCTTGATGTCTACCCGTACTATGAGTATCAGACAGCGTACCAAGATACTATTTGTTTATTTGTTTGATGGTGAGTACAGCCATGATCGGTAATGGCTTTTAGCATAATGACTAGTTTTTGTGGGTGGAGGAAGCTAAATTAGCAGAGAGGACACTTTATCGTCGGCTCAATAACTTGCAGTCTGAACATTTTTCATGCACACACGTTATATTCTGTTTGTTTGATGGGTTGGAGCTTTTGATTTTGACTTTCCGTTTTTATTCTGTTTTTTTTAGATTTTACTTTTTACGGGTTTAAGAGAAAAACAATCGTTAATTTCGTAGGTTAATTTGCAAATTGTTGACGACTTCTATTTTGTGTACTCAAATAATTTCTACGAGTTTTTTTTAATACCAAATATATGAACATTGCAACTTTTTTTTTCCAGGTTGGTGACACTCTTTTACACTCAGCTGTTAGAGGTGGACACCTCGACATACTTCAATGGTTATTAGAAAGAACAGAGATCGATCCAAATAGCGTAAATAAGGTATTGAAGGAAGTTCTTTACAGAACGCAATTAAAATCAATGTCAACACAATGTTGCTTATGGAATCAATACATATCTACCACATGAGCTAGATATCAGAGGGGTGAAGGGCACTGATATCTAAGAAAACAACAAAAAGCAACAAAAACAAAACGAATATCAAGATACATGTCTTTCATGAAGTCATGTATATGCAGTCACTACATATTTAATTAAAGTGTAAAGATGGTAACTCATTAATGTGGGAGATGTAGTGTTGCAAAGAAAAATGAACGTAACAAATTTAATTAAACGACAATGAACTTATGATACAGATTACAAAAAAAGTCCTAAGTCATAAATAGGCAATTTCTAATTATTTGTTTTAATTTTTACTGAAGTTGTTTTCGAGCCTTGAAATTGTGACACACAATCGTTTTAAGCTTAAGCTATTTTTAAGAATTGTAAACCTCCATTCAAATGTGACCTAGTATCTTCATCAAAATGAAATAACATATATAATATCTGCATCATATTTCTATCTGTAATATTTATGTTTCATCAATTGATTTTATATATTGAAACTTAGTTATCACGTTTTATAATTTTCTGTTCTTGGTTTTGAATTCAATGGTTTATATAATAGCAAATCTACAGTCATTACCAGTTTTTCTCATCAGATTGGGTCTCAATAGGAAATAGCTGCATAAACGAGTGTTCATATCACACAACATTGTTAACATTTTATGACATTCGAATGAAATAAAAATGATTGCGAATGAATTGATGATGTTCTGATCTTTATGAAATTAGAAAGATTCGATTTGATTGCCATTGAGACAATTTTTCATAAGATGTCAAAATGGGGAAGATGTTAGCACGTTGTGTCTTTTTAAATTATACTTACGACAATTTGTATTACGTCTTATCTTATTTCTTTTGTCATACTGAGACACTGTTAATGTCTGCCCGTACTTTGAGTATCAGATATCGTACCAAGATAATATTTGTTTATTTGTTTGATGGTGAGTATAGCCATGCTCGGTGATGATGGCTTTTAGCATAATGACTAGTTTTTGTGGGTGGAGGAAGCTAAATTAGCAGAGAGGACACTTTATCCTCGTTTAATAACTTGCAATCTGAACATTTTTCACGCACACACGTTATATTCTTAATACAGTTGTTGTCTGTTTGTTTGATGGGTTGGAGCTTTCAATTTTGACTTTCCGTTTTTATTCAGTTTGTTTTATAGATTTTACCTTTTACGGTTTTAAGAGAAAAAAAACAATCGTTAATTCCGTAGGTTAGATTTTCAAGTTGTTGACGAATTCTATTTTGTGATCTCAAATAATTTCTACGAGTTTTATTTTAATACCAAATATATGAACATTGGAAATTTTTTTCCAGGTTGGTGACACTCTTTTACACTCAGCTGTTAGAGGTGGACACCTCAACATACTTCAATGGTTATTAGAAAGAACAGAGATCAATCCAAATAGCGTAAATAAGGTATTGAAGGAAGTTCTTTACAGAACGCAATTAAAATCAATGTCAACACAATGTTGCTTATGGAATCAATACATATCTACCACATGAACTAGATATCAGAGGGTGAAGGGCACTGATATCTAAGAAAACAACAAAAAGCAACAAAAACAAAACAAATATCACGATAAATATATTTCATGAAGTCATGTATATGCAGTCACTACATATTTAATTAAAGTGTAAAGATGGTAACTCTTTAATGTGGGAGATGTGATAGTGTTGCAAAGAAGAATGAACGCAACAAATTTAATTAAACGACAATGAACTTATGATACAGATTACCAAAAAAAGGTCCTAAGTCATAAATAAGCAATTTCTAATTACTTGTTTTAATTTTTGATACGGACGTATCCCCAATATGTATAACTGTCTAACACCCGATGTTAAACCCTTTATTTGTTTATTTTGAATATTAAATGAGAAAGAATGGATAACATTTTCATTTACAGTATCAGATCCTGATTAATAATAATTTGTATTGTTCTTAAATGGAACCCTACTATTTACCTTACTATGACATCTTCATACAAACTTTGACAATTGAGTCGATGTTACAAGAGTCAAAGTTGACATTTTGCATATTCCCGTTTAATCCATGTCCTAATATGGAGCAGCAGGTCAATGTTGGCTATATCGTGCATACTTATTACATAACAATACATCATGTTCATGGTATGCAGTTGTCAATATGGACGGGTATAAGACGGACGACATTTTGAGTCATTCGTTGGATTTGACTGAAAGACCTGACGATAATATGTATTATACAAGGTACTTACATGTATCAGTTTAATTAAGGTACTCATACATGTATTTTACATGTAACGGCTTATAAAAAGCCTCCCGATTTCTTCTCAACTGTTAACAATCATTCATAGTCGAACATACAGAGGCATATATGAGTTTGGATTACAAATGCGACGACCGGTCGACCCGCTTAGCATACAAATATATATGTTGCATATGTAGGAACCCACCTTGTTGGGCAATCCAAGGAGATAGGGTCCTAGAGCTGGGACCCCCTTTTTAACGATCAATGTTTTTGAATGGGAACATATGACTGGAACCCCCTTTTTATCTTGGGTTTGCCACTCATTTTTAAACTGACTGGATCCGCCACGTGGTGCACCATTAGTCTTCAACGAACTAAACTTTATGAAAATATTCTTTATAAAGAACAAAATGTCAGTATTCACCTCAAAAGCTAACAAAACCTTCAAATAGACGTATTAAGAAGGGATATAGTTACGATACTGTTGTCAGGTTATTACATATTGCATATTTTGGCATTAATAATGATTCACTTATAGGATCTTTGCATCGGAACTAAACACATTTATTTAAAAAAACAGTTGTTGGCATGACACGGGTTATGTTCTTCTCATATATGTTATGATTGTATGACTAACAAAGTAGTAAGATACCTTCAAGACAGCAGTGAGGAATCAGAAACATGCTATGTGATAAAATTTTAATTAAATCTCATAAATAATTAACAATGACATTATTAGTTCATCAGCTTAGTACACTATATTTATGGATGTCTCAATCCGAATTATCTATGATAATTACATCACGAATATATGTTAGACTAAGATCGGCGTCTAGTTACTAATCAACTTCCGTTCCTCAAATCGACGTCCAATTCTGATGTCACATTCTCAAATTGACGTCCAAATCTGATGTCACATTCTCAAATCGACGTCCAATATTTTGATACTCTACTCGACGTCCAATTTGATGTCATGTATTGCCAAGACGACGCCCGATTGATTGTGTTGTCATCTCAAATCGATGTCAAATATTAATAAATGATTAATTACTGTACTTACACTTATACATGTTCATATTTTGTAGGGTTCTTATGACAACTAAATTTTCAAGTATTTATACATACCTCCTTCAAAGATTTTTTTCAACCCGAAATAGTATGACATGTATATCAATGTTTATCTTCGTCAAAAGTTAATCCAATCGATCATCATTGTAGTGTGTCATTCATATTTATATATTAAAAAAATACATGCATCATGCATATCAGTATTAGTCAATGAGAAAACAACCCAACGACAAAAACAATAGACAATATCTAGATATGGGTTTAAATTATTGTTGAAAGCCGTACGGTTGCCTACAATTCCTCACATTAACTTTATTTGAACTCTTTGGAAATCATATCACATTTCCTAATTTTCATGTAGTTTAAATCTCCAAATTTTAAAATTACACAACTTGTTGACATTCTAGAACATGTAGAAGGTAATGAATTAAAAAAGATATTTTTATATTTGTCACACATTATATATTTTAAAAAGTGTCAACTGGTTTGTATAGTTCGTTCTTATGTTGTACTGTTACATCACAGTTCTAACTGGTAAGAAAGAGGGGTTGAATCATGCTAACATGCTTAACCCAGCAACATTATAAATGTAGGTGCTCGCCACATTATGTATGTATGTGCCTGTTCCAAGTCAGGAGAATGTAACTTAGTGGTTGTCGTTGTTGTATTTGTGTTTTTCGTGCATTATTTTGTACATCAACTATGTCTTTTTTTTCTCGTATGAATTGTTTTGCATTTGTGACTACGAGGCCTTTTATAGCTGACTAAACGGTAGGGTCGTTTCTCATTTTTGAATGCCGAACGGTGGCCTATATCAATTGATCTCTTGTAAAGAGTTGTCTCATAAGCAATGATACCACATCTTTGTTTAAAAAAAAAAATTGCAGCTGATATCGGTTCAGTTGGATTTTGTATTCTGTGTCCAAAACGGACGTAGATTAGAGAAGTAAACAAATGGACGTCGTTCAGTGAAGCCAAACATTGGACGTTGATTAGATAGGCATAACATTGGCCGTCGATTTGAGATATCTTTTTGTGATGCAAGATTCGGACGGCGATTTGAGGGAGGATCGTCGATTAGAGACCGGACGTGGATCTGAGTCTTATTAATATACTCTGCATGTAATTTATAAGATATGACAAACAGCAACATATAAAAATGAACCATACTTGTTTATAACAACATATAAGTGTTAATACACAATTATCAAACTGACGAATGCATTTGTTTCAATCCTTGAAAAGTACTTTAGGTGGTTGTTAAGAATTGCACTTTAGGTGTTCCCTCTACCGCTCTCTATTGTACACAACGTCACCGCTGTTGTGACGTTAGCTATTCAGTGTTCAAATGCAAGTATCATTGCAAGTAGACGTTCTTATTTCTAAGCCTGAATTTGTGGCCGATACAATCACTCTACGATATTGGTGCCGTGACCAGGATAATGTAGCAAAATATATGTTGTCATGGTAACTGATACATGTCTTCTCATATATTTCTCTTAATTCCTTATTCCCTGTTTCCTTCTCATCTATTCGCTCAATTCCAAGTGTTTTTAACTTCGAAAACTTCTCCAGGTCGCATTGTTCTGTCTTTCTTGATGTCATTACATTCATCTTAGATGCTGGCTGGTCATTGTTACTTGGTGTACCTTGAAGTGGTCCTGACAGAAAATAACCTATTTTTGATTTTACGACAGTAGGTCTCTCGCCTCTAATGATATGGCTTTCTATAATCGACCAATAGTAGTCGGCACCTACGAGTACTGAGACTTGGAAATTGTCGTTCGCGATTACTTGATGTGCGAGTTTAATCCCGGATAAGTACGATAATTTAGCAGCTTTGTGGATGCATGTTTTTAGTGGTGCGGCGATATCTGGTACGATCAATACTCTGATCGGCAATTTTCCGTCGTCTGTGAGCAAATAAATAGTTGCAGTTTTTAAGTGTCTAATTTTCGTACTTTCTGCGCTGTCCCCGAACCCGGATACATTTAAACTTTCTGTGCCAGTTATTGATAACTGCAATTTAGCGGATAAGTCTTCTGTGATGAACGATCTCTGTGCGCCCTCATCAAAAAGGATGTTGGCACTAAAGATTGAAGTCCTGAACTTACAGGATTTATTGCGGTTTTGAGCATGACATTCGTGGTTGCCTGTGAATGTAAAATTGTGTCCTTTTCCTTCGCGTTGTGTTGAATGGTACTTACGTTCACACTATCTTCTTTATTTAATTATCTATTTGTGCTTTATCCTTACAAAAACCCGTGTGATAACGCTAATGACATTTTCTGCATGTTTTATTTGACTTACAATCAACCAAGTTAAGATGTCCTAACGTGTGATGAAATACTACCCGCCAGACGAGCGAAGACCGATGCAAAGGAAAAGATAAAAATGTGGACCAAATGAGGCTATCGTATAATTTTATGGACTGTTAACTGTTCGTGCTTTATTACAGAAATAATTTTATTTTATTCGCGCTCATTATCAAAGACAGTTAAAGATATTCAAAGTTTAATATTTATCAGAGACAGTAATTCAAAGTGATTTTTTATAATTTATTGTCATTTTATTGTAACTAAATTCATTTGCGGGCCCCCAGGATGTTAAGAATTGCACTTTTGGTGTTCCCGCTACCGGTCTCTATTGTAAACGACGTCACCGTTGTTGTGACGTTAGCTATTCAGGGTTCCAATACAAGTATCATTGCAAGTAGACGTTTCTATTTCTAAGCCTTTATTTGTGTCCGATACAATCACTCCACGATAGTGGTACATTACACTACAGATAGATAACTCTGTGAAACCAGCTGAACTTTTTAGTCACGTTCTATTGTTTGGAAAATATGAAGCTTCTCAATGATCAAAATTAGTTTTTTTTTTCAATCTGCTATGTATTCAACCATTTTTTTTTCGATAAAGAGTCAGATTCAATGTTGTTTGTAATTTTGATATTCTTGTGAAAGCCTCAAAGAAAATATTTTGTCAAAATTTAATGAAATTTATACGAGTCAAATTAATTTCAGTCAAAGTGATGGGTACCACCTTGTTTTGAACATTTGGTTATTGTTTATTGTTTTGAAATAAATACACTAACAAATATCATGTTAAGCTATAAGAAATTTGTATAACCACTCGAAAAAACACGAACGCACTCGAGAAAGGCCGGACTGCTCTCGAAACAAACCGAACACAAATTAATGTTTTCAATGCAATAAAACGATTTTTTGTATTTTGTTTAAACATACGAAAAGTCGTGCGAGGTCATTGACCGCAATTTGTTTCTGATTAGATAATAACAGAACCCAAAAAATTATGATCTTTCTAATTTTAAAGCCAAATTAAACTTTTGACCCCAATTTCACGGTCCACTGAACATAGAAAATGAAAGTGCGAGTTTCAGGTTAAAGTTTTTGGTCAAGGAAGTTTTTGATGAAGCTGAAGTCCAATCAACTTGAAACTTAGTACACATGTTCCCTATGCTATGATCTTTCTAATTTTAAAGCCTTATTATATTTTTTACCAATTTTCACGGTCCATTGAACTTGGAAAATGATAGTGCGAGTGGGGCATCCGTGTACTTTGGACACATTCTTGTTTTTAAATATATCTGAAAATACTTTTTGTGAAGTAGCAAAGACTATTTATAACAACTATAATAATAGTCCAATGTGTTCAGATAATTAAACCAATGTATTTTATTAGTTAATTTTACTGAATATTATCCCTGGGTATTCAGTGGTAATTTAACAGGGAAACTTGATGAAATGCTGTACACCAAGTTTAATTGTTAAACAGCAAAATATTCAATAAAGAATCAATAAGAGTGGAAAAAAAAACATATTTATTTATAGTGGATTAGGGAAACAAGTTTTGCAACTAATATTAATCCCTTTCCACTTTTCGAGTACGAGTGCTGCCTTATAACGGCATTAACCTGCTCTTTTTTGAAATCTACAAGGGTGTTTTTAACGAATTTTTGTAACTGTGTGTATGTGTAAGGATATATAGATTCCATGTAGGCATTTCCTTCTACATTTGCATCGTTGTGTTTAAAAAATGGCTTTATTTTCATTTTGGAATTAAAGCATTTTAAGGCTAATTTGAACTTTTGTGTGTGTATAATCTGGATATCTTACAGTTATTATACCAACTGTTATACTATGAGTGTGATTCAACTTACCATGATATGTTAGTGTATTTGTTTGTTGGAGTATGAAGCTTCGCTCAGTAATATTGATTATACCATGGCAACCACTTTTTGTTGGTGGAGAGGCTGAAGTAAACAGACAGAACAACCGACTTTATGGAACACTGGCAATATTTGTCAACTTGAAAAGAATTTGAATTAACATAACCATGAACATGATATGTGGACACAAGTTATTTACTTAATCCATATATACAAAAATGCGATTGCAAAAATTCTTTTTATTTTGTTGAACTTTTGTTTTTGTACTCTAATCATTTGTATGACAATGTTTGTTTATACGAAGGGGACCATGTTTTTGTTGGTGGAAATGGGAAAATAAACAGACAGAACAGAACAACCAACCGAACTTCTGCAAACCAGGCAACCATTGTCAATGTAAACGGGATTTAGTGAAATGAAAATGTTTTATGAACACAAGCTGTTGATAACATAAATCACATTTACAGTTTAAACAAAATTGCGATAAACAAAAAACGGTTTGAAATTCATCAACTTCTCGAAATGTTGGCCCATGCATTTTTTTGTATTGTAATCAATTGTATATATTGTTTTTGTTAATTTTCATATGATGTTATGAACAGTGCAGGCTTTTTATTTTAGTTTAAAGGTAATACTCCCCTACATTTAGCTGTCAGTGGTGGAAATCTCGACATAGTGAAATTGTTTTTACAAAGAGCAGATATAAATCCAAGTAAAAAAAATGAGGTACAAGATGACGTTTTTGTACATAATTGTCAAACTTTGTTAAATCGTTCATTAAAATCAATGCCAATATAATGTTGCTTATACACACTACACATATCTGCAAAATACTATAATTATCAGAGTAAACTTTTTTTTTTATGTATCCACAATTATCAAAAAACAAAAAATACTTATATCAAAATCATTGAGGTTTTATAGGAATCAAAGATAATTAATCGATTAAGATCCGTTTTCTTCGTTTAAGTTTTCTTTTGAATTTTAATCTGAAAGATAAAATTAAGACAAGGATGTATCATTCATGAACGCATGTATATACTGCCACTACTTATTTGAATACAGTCTGAAAATTAAATTCCTCGATTACTGTAGATAGAGTTAGTTATCAAAGGTACCAGGAGTATAATTCAGTACGCCAGACGCGCGTTTCGTCTACATAAGACTCATCAGTGACGCTGATTTAAAAAAATTAAAAAAGCCAAAGAAGTACAAAGTTGAAGAGCAATGAGGATCCAAAATTCCAAAAAGTTGTGTCAAATACGGATAAGATAAAATAAGCATGGGATAAGAAAATTCTTTTTTTTTTTTTTAATTTCACAATTCTATAAACAGGAAATTGACAAAAATGACCACATTATTGATATTCTTGTCAACATCAAATGTTGACTATTGGGTTTGTGATACCCTCGGGGACGAAACGTCTATTAGCAGTGGCATCTACCCAGTGGTGTAAATAGTTATTAAAGGTACCAGGGGTCTGTTGTTCAACTTGTCGTTAGTGCTAACGCGTCGTTAAAATTTCTTAATCTTTCGATTAAAATTAATCATATGATTAGTGTGTTGTTCAACTTGTCGTTAATTTTAACGCGGCGTTAAAAAGGCTAAAATTGTCGTTAAACTTAATCCAACTCTATGATAATGGTTATAATATGGCGACTTGTTTTTGTTGGTGGTGGAAGCTAGAGTAAACAGACGGAACAATCGACTGTCTAGATAACTCGCAATCAATGTCAATAAAAAAGGAATTTGGTTCTTTTACACACGTTATATAGACTTATTAAGAAAGGATATAAATACGATACTTATTAAGAAAGGATATAATTACGATACTGTTGTCAAGTCATTAAAGATTGCATATTTTGGCGTTAATATTGAGTCACTGATAAGGTCTTTGCATCGGAACTAAACACATTTATTCTAAAAACAGTTATTGGCATGACACGGGTTATGTTCTTCTCATATATGTTATGATGGTATGATACTAAACCCCTAACGGGAAGGATTGTGCCTGATGTTCATATGATGAAATCATAATCTTTCAGTCAGTTTAATTGAAGTCTGGAGCTGGCATGTCAGTTAACTGCTAGTAGTCTGTTGTTATTTATGTATTATTGTCATTTTGTTTATTTTCTTTGGTTACATCTTCTGACATCAGACTTCTCTTGAACTGAATTTTAATGTGCGTATTGTTATGCGTTTACTTTTCTACATTGGTTAGAGGTATAGGGGGAGGGTTGAGATCTCACAAACATGTTTAACCCCGCCGCATTTTTGCGCCTGTCCCAAGTCAGGAGCCTCTGGCCTTTGTTAGTCTTGTATTATTTTAATTTTAGTTTCTTGTGTACAATTTGGAAATTAGTATGGCGTTCATTATCACTGGACTAGTATATATTTGTTTAGGGGCCAGCTGAGGGACGCCTCCGGGTGCGGGAATTTCTCGCTAAATTGAAGACCTGTTGGTGACCCTCTGCTGTTGTTTTTTGTTTTTTATTTGGTCCGGTTGTTGTCTCTTTGACACATTCCCCATTTCCATTCTCAATTTTATACATTTAATCCACAAGTACAATTTCATAAAAAATGCGATTGATGAACATAATTTTGCAGTTCTTTAATCTCGAATTTGTGGCCATTGTAATTTTTTTGTTGTACTATAATCATTGTATGACAAAGTGTTTTGATACGTCTGTATGATAATACGATCATTGAAAGCTTTTCATTTTAGTATGGTTATACTCCCTTGCACACAGCTGTCAATGGTGGATTCATCAACATAGTTCAATTTTTATTAGATAGAGCAGATATTGATCCAAACACTAGTAGCACGATTTCAGTCTGAAACGGTCATTTTGGTCTGATCACATCTTGATTGACTGGATTTACCGCTAGAAAAAATCGTCAAGATATTTAAGATAGTTAAGTCGCCGTTCAGATCGATAGCCTCATCAGGTAAATCAGTTCGTTAAGGCGTGTCAAGACGGAAAAGACTGAATAGTCTAGCGGGTTGTTTAGACCCGTTAAGACCGTGTCAGACCAAAACAGACCATGGATACAAAAGAACGTTCAAAATTTTCAGATCCTGTTTTGATCCGTTCAGTATACCAGTTTGATACCACGAGTTGCGCCCCTTCTACTCGATAATGCATTTTAGATTAATACATGTATTTATGTATTTTATTATTAGAATTTGAAGTATATTTTGATTTATTAAAAAAAAAAAGATTAAATCTTGTGTTAATTCTTTATTTATTTTCTTGTTTTGTTGAGGAACTAATAAATTATTCGTCTATATATATATGTTGTTTATTTTTTAATAAATGTTAGTTTATATAAATATATATTGATAATTAAATGCAAGGACATACGTTAATTGTATACACACCAGAATGTATGCCATAAATTTAACCTTGAAATGTTGTGAACACCGGTAAAAATGTTTTTTTGTATTTGAAGATTAGTAACGGAAAATCCTAAACGTAACCTAAAAAAGTTAAGGAGATGTGGTATGATTGCCAATGAGACAATCCACAGAAATGCAGCGGAGACAAATTAACACAGTCATGCATATTTTTGTTTTATGCATGACAGTTTCTTTAATTCGTTTTCTGTTGATATATGTCCTAGTTTACCGTTGAAGCTGTTGCTTTTTTTGGTATGTTTATTTTTTTTTCGTGCGAGTTACTCTATTAAAGTTGGAAAAAAATATTCCCGACATTCGGAAATTCGAAAGAAGACTTCCCGGATCCCGAAACCTGATCATATACTGCATTCAGTCTCTGTCGGGACGGTGTTAAAGTATCACCGTATAAAATTTTTCATTCAAACAATATATCCTTATAATATTTATTTTCTTATCCATATAATATGTATATAGTACTTTGTATATACTTTGTGTATATATATATATATATATATATATATGGCGTTGATTTAAAATAAAATCTGTTTTAGTTAAAACGGTCGAGTTCAATTGCACGTGCTAGTAATCAACCGGGTCAACAGGTAACAAAATCAATGATCCATAACGTAAGAAAGTACATGCCTATTATATTTTACAATTACTCTCATCATCATTCTTGTTAAAAAGGTCTAAACTTAAATAAAGAATGAATGAACACGTATTAGTGATGTCTGACCTTCAGTTTTTAATATAAATTAATGCTTATGTTTTTTTTTTTTATATTGAGCAAAGTAACGAATGTGAATCTATTATACGTTAAAGGTTCTTACAATATCATATATGTCTAAACACTATACCAAAAGACCATGCAAAATATTTGAGCGCCGCATGTAAAACCATTAAAAAAACATGTACTGTTAGGAAGTTTGTTTAGTATTCAAAAGAAACGTTTCGCTTCTCTATATAGTTTAGAGAGTATTCCTTTAAATTGTGTCAGTTATATAAAGTAGTGTGTATTTGTATTCGATTTATTCATCTAAATGTATCATTATAATATAAATTTTGTATTTCACAACTATATATACTATAAGTTGTAGTGTGATTGATTGTTGTTTAAAGTCCAGTGGCAAATACTTCATGCATGTTCAGGACCAGCTGTAAGTTTATGACATGTATGGAACTCACCGGTGTAGTTTTCACGTGTTATAATAGATAAAAGAATAATTAATTTTTAAGATATCGAAACATAAAGGAGGCAAGGCGCATGGATTACCCGCACTTATCAGTTCTTTTCTCTTTTTTGTCTTAAAAAAAAAAATCGATTTTTTTTTTATGCTTATATAATTTACGATAACTGTGGTGTATTCTCTAAATATCTTTTTTTTTACTATGGATTGTTTGCTTTCGTATTGACGTTTAACACACAACTTTAATTACTGACTGTGATGTATGTAGAAATTCAAACGTACTGGAGAATGAAGGATGCAAATCCAAGCTTTGAGTTAAAATGGTCATTAAATTTGCCACACAAACAAAAGAACAAGTGTACGTGTTGGAATGGCATATACAATATACCAACATGTGCATTGTCGGAGAATTTAATTTTGATTTTACTTTGGTAACTGGACGAAATTGAAGAGAGGCAGCCCAATCTTTTCTCCTTTTTGTTACGAGTACAAATAGATTTTATTTGCTTTATAGACATCGAATAGAATTCAGGGCATAACATTACGGAATATGATCTTCAAAATATACAATTTAATACCAATAACATGTAACAAATACATTGTTTTTTTATATATATATATATATATATATATATAAGTAATTTTTTGATCATCAGTGCAAGCAGTAGCGTTTGTTTGATTTTAAAACACGAATCGATCTATACTATTTAAAATTACAATACGCAACCAAGTGATTATTATTTTTGCACACGACATCTAGGCTGTCGTCCCACCTCTAACAGTAGACGGTTCTCTTGGTGGGGATATTGTGCATTCAACCGTGGATATGATAAAATATCTGTAATAAACAAAATTGTAATGTTTTGATTGTGTAATGTCTTAATTTTTAAGGTTACGCGGGTTCGGTATTAAGCGGGACAATTGGTATGAACACATTTCGATATACTTGTAAATTATATTAAAAGAAGCTTTCAAACGCAGTTATTTTCGAGGATATTTAAAGATACAAATAAAAAAATCCTTTTTATGTTTTTGAATTAGGCTTTTAATTTCCATTCCTAATTATATATCATTGTAGAAAAAATTTATTTTATACATTTAAAGTACATGTAATTCTTTATGCTAGCTAGTCCATGAATAAAATTGCATAAATCACAAAAACACATTCGGGAATAGCAAGAAAGTTTACCAAAAAAGTAGTGGGAACTTTACTGTTTTTTTTATCATATATATTTCTGATAGTTTTCCCGACCTATTCACCTATTTTCAAACTTGAAAAGGGACCTCTTTCAGCGGCACGAGCCTGGAACATGTACACATGACAGTTGTAAGTAACAGCTATATAAATATACAAGAGCTATAAAATGCATTTCAAAGATACTATAATTAGAATAAAAGGTAAACGTACTTACAAAATATGTCATCTTAAAGAATGTGATTTCACAAATAAATTATTTTCAAATTCGCAGTCCAAGTCAACCTAAAATCGGTTACACACATTTTTAATGTTATAAATCCATTCCAACAATATCATTTTAAACACACACTAGCTTGCTTTTTCATTAATTTGAATAATACAAATTCAGCTAAATTTTGTTTATTTTTGGAAAAAAAAGTTTGTTTCGAGTTTTGGAAAAAAAATAATTTGTTTTTGACCCTGAGAAAAAAAAATGTTTGTTTTACCCTCAGCTGACACTATATGTAATGCTAATATCATGAATATTGAAAGAAAAAAAATTTGTCGCCAAAAAAATGTTTGGAAAAAAAATCCATAGGAACTGGTAATAGAAAGCTATTTTGATTTGATACATATGACAATGAATCTTAACAAAAGGTTCTATAAATTCAATTGTGAAAAAAATCACAATACCGTGCATTAACTCAACAACCGTCCATCGACAAATATTACTCGATATTCATTGAAATGATAACAAGTAAACAGTTATTGTAAAAGCAGAGCAGTCTTAAATTCCAATAGTTTTGTCAAAAATGATTCAAAGTTTTACCGATGCAACGATATTTTATATATTTTGAGTTGAAATGGCCTAGCGGTAGTCTGGTCACTTCGAATGCAACACGCTTAATCTTTGCTGGGCATTCGTAAAGTTTTTAAACTAAAATAAGATCTTTATTATTAGTTATCAAAACATATGTTATATGTAAGCTATCTATTATAAATCTACGAGGAGTTTCAAGAAAAATGGGGGGGGGGGGGGGGGGGGGGGGGGGCATTGAAGTCTAACTTTATATATATAAAAAAAAAAAAAAAAAGATCGAGATGTGGTATTGATTGCCAATGAGACAACTCTCCAAAAGCATGAAAAGAGATTAATAACTAACCCCTTTCAAGACAGACTTTGTCATTTCTGCGGCTCAAGAGATATCTGTGACGAATATCATTATATCATGACATGTTAAGTGTTGGATGTAGCTAAAGATAGACAGACATTTTATACTGGAATATTGCTGCAAATTTTATATCAAAGGAATCGCTTTCACATTCTATACTATTATGTACTATATTAATACACACTTAATCATGTTTTTTAAAGTTCAAACTCTGAATTGAGACAGCACTATCGGTCATCTTACATAAAAATAATCTAAATTTCTACAAATGTTACGGTCCTGCAAGCTACATGCAAGTTAAATCAAGGTTTTTTTTTTCAACCAATGTGCATGGTATTAATAATTGTAAATATATATTTTCTCTGTTACTATGAAATGTAGTTTTAAGGTAATAAAGTTCATTCGTTCATTAAAGTATTCTTTTTTAGATACTGATCTGTCTTATAAATATTTTAAATTCTAATTCTAAACACAAGGACACCAGTATGGGTTAAGCCAGAGAGCTTCCGAAAAGGGGAAATCCCACCTATGTTTACCTAACCAAATCACTCATTTCTGCTCAAAATATCAAAAAGAGATTTTACAGAAATTCTCTTAGATGACCTTACATTCACATTATAGCAAACAAATGGGGAAAAATTCAAAGGAAAGACAAAAAAAAAATTAAGAAAAAATATACTGAAATTAAAGGGAACTATATTTGTGAACGAAAATTGACAACGAAAATTGAAGGGGGATAATTGTGTTCCCGGACCAGTACTAACAACACAATTCATAAACAAAAATAAGATAATCCGATCAATTTTGTTGATTCAGGGACTTTCCTGCTTGGTTGGATAATTCACGGCTCAGTAATTGGTGTCATTTTTTCAAAAGAATTAACAAATCTATCTTAGTTCGATTTCAAATTCTACCAAAATTTAACTCCTAGATAAGCAGCGTGTAACGAATATATGCATCCATCCTGCAAATACGATGAATATGAAGGATCCTGAGTGCACATTGTATGTCCTGAGTGCACTCAGGAGGTCATTAGCGGTATTCAGACGTACCCCAAATAAAAGATTGGATTTTTTTTCAAACTTAGCGCACATGCAATGCACCACCTCTTCGGAGTCCTCCAAAAAGGTAAAATTCACCTGTATTTGTATATCTGGTGTATGAAATTCATTGTGTATATGTTCCAGACCATATGAGTATTTGGACCGTACGCGTACGGTCCGGACCGTATACGTATACTCGTACGGTCCGACCATACGCGTACGGTCGGACCGTATGAGTATACGCGTATGGTCCAGTACGAGCTGACCATACATGTTATTAGATCATATCGGTTAAATTTCAAAAAATTAACATTAATCACAATCTTTTTTTTCAGATTTACTAATTTAATATTATTACAATTACACTGATAAAATGAACAAATGAACAATTGAAATAAAATATTTGTTTAATTGTATATCTTAATCCTAATTTTGGTACTCTCAACCAATGTTACACTTGCTACCACAAGTAACGTACTAATATTTTTTACATTTACATTTTTGCAGTTCTGTATGTTCCTTAGCAAAAATATTTTTTGGTAAAGTTGCTAAATATTCTAAAACAATTGTCCTCCCAAATTATATTTACTTCCGATATTTTCAATTTTAGTGATCATAATTCAATTATTTTACTGAGTGATCGACATGTTTTAAAATACAAGAGATTAACAGATTCAATTAGCGTGAATTTTTTAAATCATTAAAATATATAGTTTTTTTTTTTCAATCAATTATAAAATTTAACTTTTTTATATCTATTT
The DNA here is from genome assembly GCA_019925275.1 of Mytilus edulis. Classification (NCBI taxonomy): domain Eukaryota; kingdom Metazoa; phylum Mollusca; class Bivalvia; order Mytilida; family Mytilidae; genus Mytilus; species Mytilus edulis. Next base: position 100,753,841 of record CM034360.1, read on the forward strand.
GAGAGTTAAGTTATATGGATCTAATTAACTTTGACAACTTCTTAATATTAGTCAGACCGTACGCGTACGGTCCGACCGTATGAGTATTTTGAAAAAGTTCGCATACGGTCCAGACCGTACGCGTACGGCCCAAATACTCATACGGTCTGGAACATATATTACACGTTCCATCTACAATATACGGCAATGACACGGCCAGGTATTGTAAAGCTATTGAGGGACTTTTAATGTCAAATTCATATCCCTGGGCAAAGAAATTACCGGTTTGTGAAAACACTGTGTGAACGGCTTATTCTCATTTCGCCTTAGCTGTCAAAATATATATATAAAATTAATCCCAGTTTGCCTTAGTACAAATTTTTAGGTACACAAGAATTAACTAAGGTGAAATGGGAGCTTCTGTAAACAATGTAATTAAGTTAAGTTTTGTTAGTATTGCAATAAGTTGATATTTGTTAATTTAACCCATTTTGATGTCAAATTCTACCATGAAATACTTTTTAAAGGAAAGAATTTTTTTTAATTTTTGGGGTCGCACTTTTTATAGTTACTCTTTTTTTTCTGAAAGTGTTTTTTTTTTACTCATGTGTTATATTTTGTAAATAAAGTCTTATTAGAGATTTATATTTAATGAATAAATAAAGACAAATATCATACAAGTACAAGGCACTGATATACACATATGAATGTTCAATGTTCATTTAGTTTCCAAGTTAGAGGATGTAAGATGCTGCATCACCATACTGAATATTATTAGTTACACAGTGTGTTAGTGACCTAATACGGTATATATGGGGTCAGTAAATTCCATATGGGGTGCCAGCCCTCTAAATGCTTATTTGTCCTTCTGTCTGGTGGTGGTTCCAAGTTGGTTGTGGGTATCTGCCATCTCTTCATATCACAATTATACGTTAACTTGGTGCAGGCATTAGTTTGTGGTGCGTTGGTTAAGTATTTGGTAAACGTGATTGCAGTTTTGTCTGATAGAGTACTAATCTCCTGCTTTCGAATACCATGACTTATAATAGTGTGGTTTTGGTCTTTCACGCTGTCAGACCTTTTGTGTAGACACCTGTTTCTTGTTGAAGACTAAACATGCGCTCTTGATTCATTGATGATTTTTTTTCGTTTGGTTGCTGTCAAATTGAAACATATCCCACATCTCCTATAGTATGTGTTCCGTTTGATTAAAAAAGGTAATTATAAAGAGATAGATTATTTAAATTCGAACGATCACAAATCTAATCTAAATCCGATTTCAATTATTTCGTAAAATACGTTTTTTGACAGACATTACCTTTATCTGATTATCATAATATTCCCAGTTTAAGGAAAAGAAAAGACATTTTTTTCTATATATTTTTTACAAAGTTGCTAATGGTTTAATTATGTCGTAATTTGCTAGGTCAGTGTCGGATTCCGGGCGACATAGCGTACACTTTCCTTTTAATTTTTAGCGTTATTAATATCGTAATGTTTGTATCCTTGCTATCCTTGCTAAATCTTCTACTGTATATCACAGCTAGTGAATAAGTCTAAATGTCCGTACAGTGTATAGTAAGATCTTTTTTCCACACATGGACATTTCATTAGTATAGAAAGTTCGCTATAGTGTTCCATCATGGTCTAAGTGCAGTTTCGAGAGCTTATAGTGCACCGAGGCGGCCTAGGTTATCTTTAGACGCACCGTTAAGTCCCAGTCACACCATTGCAACAACGTCCTGTTTTGATAAATTTGTTAAAATGCTGGGACCATGATATTAATAGTATAATATTTCCCTTTTAAATAGTAATTGTTATGAATGATAATATTTTATATGTATGCTGTCTTAGTTTTTAACTAGTTATTTGGTTAATATGGTGTCTCGTAAGTCATTTTTGGACAGGATATTTTTGTTTTATAGTGTATGTATATTCTGCACGAATAATTTTTATCGCTATCATTATAAAAAACTAGACTATGTGAACCGTATGAGATCGCACACAAGACAGCTGATTGGGATAAATGAGATGAATTGTTACGCCTACATAAAACTGATATCCAATCGAATGCCAGCAGACACCTGTCAATAAAAACAAATTGTAAGCGTGGATGGTTAGAGATTTATTTGTGTATTCGATATTTGAAAAATAAGTTAGATAGTCACTATTCGTTTTCCCTTTTTTCAGCCGGATTTCAATAACTGTTTTTACACTTTCTTAATTAACAGAAAGGTATTTAAATAGAAGCGCACCACATGTAACAGAGATTTACAAGCATTTAATATAGCGACTTGTGTTTTCCGGAACGTCCTATTTTCAATTATTCACAGACTTTTGCAATAATATTAAACCTTTAATTTTTTACCTTCAAAAACTGCTCAAACTTTTATTCTCAGACTAGACAGCATGAAAGACATAAACACTTTTATAAGTCAGTGTACACACGGTGTTTTCCAAACTTGGTAATTTCTTCGCCCAGGGATATGAATTTGACATTAAAAGTCCCTCAAAGCTTTACAATACCCGGTCGTGTCATTTCCGTATATTGTAGATGGAACGAGTGATATACATACACCAGACATACATGTTCCCTTACAGGTAAATTTTACCTTTTTGGAGGACTCATAAGTGGGGATGCGTTGCATGTGTGCTTATCTAAAAAAAAAAATCCAATCTTTTATTTTTCTAAACTGCGTTACATGCAAATGCGAAATAATTAGTGTTGTTTGTTCAGTCCAATTTATTTATAAATATTAATTTATTCTTTTGAATAAAAAAAACTACGCATGTAAACTTCAATGAATACAATAGTATTTAATACTAGTATAGCCTAAATGTAAAACAATTGTAGCAAGATTTGAGGTTGAAGCGGCTCGATCAAAACGTGAATAGATTAGAAATTGTCATCATTCTTCTAATTAATTACATTTTAATATTTTGTGAGAACAAATACTTATATTTTAGTGATGGTGATTCATTGTTGTTTGCCTCAGTCACCTCCAGTGGCAAATATTTCATTCGTGTTCATAACGAGAACACAAGTTTTAAATATAATAGGAAGCACTTCAAATAGTCGTTCGACAATAAGATTAAAAGTAAACTTGAAATACCACTGAATAATGAGAGAAGATTTAATAAGGATAGAAATTTAGCCTTGCAACAGCTCGCTACAGTGGGACCACTAACATCATTGAGGAAGAGTTTTCAATTTGCAGAGAGCGATGGTCCTCTCAATCTACTCTGATGTCGGCCATCTCTATTCATACGTGTAGATACCAACATCACATAACGGTATCTAATTTAGATAAGATCATGAATTTAAAATCGCATTAGTAACGGTGATAATTCTGTTAAACTGTATTGTTTATTATGCTCGAGTTTTTGGTATGACTATGCGACCTCTCTCCTGGTTGGTCTCGTGAGAATAAGTTCACCTCGACAGCGAGAGGACTTTAGTCCGAATCCCAAACGGGTCTAACAAAGAGTTTTTTTCTTTCTTTCGAACTGTTAGCTTGTGAACTTACACGTTAAAAATCCATCTCAGTGTGTCGGTCTACTGATTTATATCACACCTGCTATAATTTTCAACGATCGAAATAAAAAAAAATGGTACGTGAAATATTTCTACGGATTCTACGGAACACTTGCATTTTTGTCTAAAAAAAAACACTGCTCCCGTATTATTTAGTCTTGTTGCGGTTTAGGCTTTTTATTCTGTATAGGTTTCTTTCTGTATCAAAAATCTGTGTGTTGACTCTTTATGTTTTGATTGATATGTGTCGTTGGGTTGAAGTCGTATTAATGTATACCTTTAAAATTGTTTTCAAAACCAAATGATTGATTGGGTATAGAAATATTCACATCTACCGTTCGACAGTATATCTTTGCTAAAATTGGGTGCGGACGTTTGGTTGTTCGGTTGTATAAATAAGCAGCCGCATTTGGTCGAAAAAAAATAGTCTATGCATGGTGTAGTGAGAGTTTCGCGCTATCTATACGTTAAAAAATTGAATAAATCGTTGAAGGGATATACGAACTTTGATTGAAATTTCTAAAAAACGAAAAAGGTCACCTGAATCTCCAAGTAAGCCAGTCGCATGGTTGAATTTAACACTTTAGAAGAAACGAAACGGCCAAAATAAGTTTAGTCTTATTATAAATTGTTGCCAACTTTTTCGTCCGTTTTTGCTTTTATGACAACTTTACCAGATATATATATATATAAAGATTTGACAGTAATTGTTTCACCAAAACGAGCTCAAATACATGTCGTTGTTTTACGCTTCAACATAAATGCATATGTATGTATACAATGGAGACTGTTTTCTGTTCTACTGCCCTGGTCCTAGATTGGCTGTATACAATCTAACCCCTGGCATGGACTACTTTATTAAATGTTTACAAACAAATAAATGCAAAGACAAAGATTCGGAAAGAAATTCTAAAATTTACGCTAAAAAATAAAATACACAAAAATGGAAACAGTGTTAGACAATTATCATTTGAGAACTATATATAATTAGCATGCATCACTAAATGAAACTGATAAATTGATTGCTCCCTTAATGTCCAGTGGCAAATATATCACGCATATTCATGACGAGATGCGAAATGGATCGACCTGAAGCAAATGATTGATACATCACCAAGACAGTGAGTTCGCTGAGGTAAAACGTATGCCGTACTAGAATGCTGTATGGATTTTGCTCATTGTTAAAGGTCGTACAGTGACCTTTGAACGACTTTGACCCCCCCCCCCTGCAGAGCTATAGAAAAACTGTACATTAAGGGGTGTTACACAGACTCTTTTTCGATGATACACAGACTCTTCTTAATTGTTACACAGACACTTTTTATGAATAGAATCACTTGTGCATGATCAGTGAGTTCATGGGCACTTTAATTTTTAATTAGATTTGAACATTTTGGTTCACCGACTTATTTTGTTTTTTTATTGGATAAAATATTTACGTTAGCATCAATATCTATTTTCCGAAACATTTCCAGTAAAATACTATTCATATCAGTACACCAAGGGATTAGACATTTAACTTCAAGGGAGGGGGGAGGGTATGGTATAATAAATCAAATTGTCATCACTGTTGGGTTTCTCGTCTGAATATTTTACATTAACTGTGTCAGATGCCTCATTACAGGCTGAACCTTTTATAGGGTGCTCATTATAAAGTTTAAGTTTTTGGTCATTGTTGAAGGGTGTGCAGTGACCTATTATATAGTGACTAACAAGTAAATCACTTGGTCTACATGGTTTAAATGGTTGATAGTCGTCTCACCATGTCTCCTTAGGCCAAAATAAAAAACTGTTTGTTTCCCCTCCCCACACCCAGGTAAAAAATATGCCCCCTGGGATGGGAAACAGACATTCTTGTAAATGTGGCCTTATTCATGATCATTTTATTGAAATTCTGTAATAAGAAGATTTTACTAGTCTATAAGTATCACATAAACTTTACATTATCAATAATCCATTAAAATGAAGTCCAGTCAAAATAACCATGCCAGACAGATATATGACAGATAATTTCATGAATTTCATGAATTTTTGAATTTCACAGTTCTTCCATACCCCAAATTTATGGTTAAACGTTTATAGTAACCATAGAAACAGAGAAAAAGACTAAACATAAAAACCATGAAAATGGTGTCATTGTCAGATGAAATAAGTCATTCAAAAATGTCAAACATGTACAACTTACATTTATTCCATAATTATGCCAAAAGTAGTGATCCTATACATGTACAATGTAGCTTATAGCTTATGAGAAACATTGATGACCTTCGGCTATTGTCTGCTCTGAAGTTGGGTTGTTGTCTTTTTTGGCACATTCCCCATTTCCAGTGTCAATTTTATTAGGAAGTATAAACTGAGAAACAAACCTAACCATGTTAACATTGTATCAAACTGAAATAACCTTAATCACTTAAATTATCCATGAAGGTCAAGGTCAGGTCAACCCAACCTGATAGACAAGTAGATCTTTCAAGATACTCATATACAATAAAATGTATCCAATTACATATATAAAATATACAGTATAAAAGAGCATTTCATTGATTAAGTAACAGTATATTTTACATGCAGTCATTGAACCATGAAAATGGGGTCAGGTGCAATGTACATATAATGGCAAACTGAAACATCATAACATATTAATTAGCTACTAGCATCTGAATACAAGACAAGAAGCTTTTAAAATGTAAAGCTCTATAAAATAGCTTACATCATCACCCCAAGACTGTAATTCAAATTTCTTGTACACAACCAACTTTCATGACTTTTGTGTAAGGCGAGACAAAATAAAATGATACTTTGACGTACATGTATTGTTTAATATGTTTGACTACTATTATAAAATGCCAGTTTCAGAATGAACAGTAATTTAGAAGATTATCAAAATACATGTAGATACATTTAGACTATTATAACTATACAGCAAGCTGTCATTCGACTCTAACCAACAACCATGCCAGGGCTGTAAAGCTTGTCTAGGTTGGTAAAAACTTCCATCATCATGCATATATATGACACTAACCAATAGTGATGGACCGCGACAGACCCTCATGGAAAGTAAAGGAGGTTTAACACTCCCTGGTGGTACAATAGCAATGGCAGCATAGAAACTCTTATTATATCCAAATTCTTATTTCAAATGAATAATTATCCAAGGTGAATCAGATGATGTATGATCATGATGCTGCACTTTTAGTATTGACAATGATTGATATTCACTGAAACTAGAATATTCCATTATTCCAATTTTCTATTCTTAAATGATATAACTATCCAAGATAATCATGGAATTAAGATATGATGCACTACTAATATTCCTAGAAAACTTTAAATTCTCTTTATTTCAAATATATCAAAGGTATGCTCTGTCACCAAGTAATGTAGTACATTGTATATTTCCTACATTTTTTCTATGAATTGTAAGTTTGCTATTTGTTCAATTCACAATTCTCTTTTTGTCCAATCAGATCATCCCATCAACTGTACATCATGACATAATGCTGTTAGCTCTATCAACGTTATTTCCAAACCAATAAGTAACACAAAATTATGAATAAATCCACCATTTCACAATTTATAGCTACAGGTACAAATGAGGTACCATATGAGAGTAACTTAGTGACACTATATATTTCCTATATATATACATTGATAAACATGATATATGCTGCTTCATCATCTGGCTGGGAATCATGCTCAAACCAATGTGATATCTTATCTACAAAAAAAATATACATTAAGAATAAAGTATTTATTATATTTAAACTTGTATTTATCTACAAGAAAAACTAGCAATCATAATGTGCTTGACAACAAAGTTTAATGATGTAAAGAAATGAATTTATGACTTATACAATTTAATTGATAAGTCCCTTATGAGAAGAAGAATAAAACCCTTTTTTGAGGTTCTATTTCTAAAACAAAATGTTCTCTCTTTCTACATCAATGTTTTCTTAGGTGTATACTTCATTGAAGGGTTACTGTCTTATAGAGGCTATAGCACTATACTTGTTGTGATCAATTTATAATACTTTTTTATTTTAAAATAGAATTTGTTGAATATTACTACCAACGTGACATGGTGACAAAGCAAATAGTATTTATAAGATTCTTCTTCTTCTTCTTTATAATCCATCAACATACTGATGGTAACGTGTCGGGCACTTATTTAACTATGCCGCGCATGCGTGGGATCTAATTTTTATTTAGTCATGACAGTCATGACAGTCATGACAGTGAATAATATACAAAAGATAAAAATAAAAATTTCAACATAATTTCTTTTTCTTGTTATAACATATATTTAAGTTCTACAAAATTTAGAGCATAACAAATCATTTATAACAAAATAATGAATCATACCCAGTAAAATCTTAAATTTCTTATCACAAAAGATGAAAAGTGTTAAAAATTGTTGTTAAGGACGCAATGCCGTCTCATCATTTGGAATCAGGCATGTCAGGGCACAATATCAATATACTCTTTTTTTGCCCCGGGCAATTTTGAGGTTATTGCATATATACAAACCCAAGCCTTGAACATGTTGAAGGTATTCATAACACATATGTGACAAATTATAATTATTGTACATCACCCACCAGTGGCTATATAAATAGGTATATCATCGTCGTAACTAGTCCGAGATTACTCTGACGTCCAAACGGCTGTTTTGCCAGACAAGCTTGTCTCGGACTACATCGTAACATGTGAAGATTGGTTGGTTATTGGTTAATAAAAAAAAGTGACAAATATTTCATGCAAATTTAGGACGTGACAGTTATCAATACATTAACATACAATATGTAGGATTACTCGATCAGGGGTTTAGGTCTTGTAACTGTTGTATAGGCCATCCCGCACAACCATACCATTGTGAATACCCCACATGTCAATGCATGTTAGGCAACAAACAGGGGTGGATCCAGCCATTTTTAAAAGGGGGTTTAAACCATACTAGTTATTATGTAACTTTTTAAATCACGCATTGATCTTCCAAAAAACATGAAAAAGGGGGGGGGGGGTCAAATCACAGGAACAATTTTTTAACAAGCCCAAATTCTTACTTTGCCTTTGAACAGGCTACTATCCAAGAGTGTGGAGTATTGGAACGTCGATTCATACCTGTATGCACAAATTTAACAAATGTGAACATTTTTCCTTCAAACTCTTGGGTGATGATCCATGATCAATGATTATTCTGATAGACATGTATTAAAATATTCATTTCTACTCACCAATTGCAATTTCCAGCTCAGCTTATATTGTACTATAGTTTCCTTCTACCATGTCAACGATTTTGTGTAAATTAAGTTAGCTATTAGAAGCGCTGACACTGCCGACACACATGCGACATGAATGCAACAAAAATAAAGAGGGTACGGTAACGTTAAATCGTTTACGGGCGAAGAATTATTTTCCGTTTTTAATTAAACTTGTCAGATTTGATTAATTATCGTCGAAAAATGTCCCTAATGGATAGTCATTCAAATTAAACCAGCTTTATTATGCTGTATGCATGTAATATATATGTAACCTGGTCTTTAAATGTACTTTAAGTACAGTGTCTGACGTATTTATAAACATTTTCTTGATTATTTATCCTATTTCAAATATAAATTTGAATGAATTTATAAGCCTTTTTCTGCTATAATATTCAAACTTTATTTTTTAACGAAGGCTTCTGGTATGTAGTTTTTTTTACAAAAGGCTCTCGAATTATAGACACATTAAAAAATAAAGATGGAACGTCAAACGCATGAGTCTGGCAAAAATAAAGTTAACGGACAATGTCATGACAATAAACGGAAAACGATAAAAGACAGAGTTATATCTATATTTTTTTCCCTGCCTCAAATTTACTCAAATGCAATTTATATAGGTAACATAAAAAGATAAATGATAATGCATTCATTTACAATATTTAAAAATAGTTACATCTTAAATTTAATTTAACATATTAAGATCACGTTTTCAAGTGTTCACGGCCGACATCCGTTATTATTAAATAAGGGTGTAAAAATGAATGACAAATTCTTCACCACGTACGGCAGTCTGTAATTGTATATAAAACGTATTGCAATCACTTGTAAACCATTAAATATAAAGGTTCAGGTGCTTATATTCAATAATCAAATATTATTTCGGCAATCTGTTGATTTTTTTAGTCAATTCGCGGCGATTTGTGCAGCAGTATGACTTTGAGCTACTTTTTTTATTTATATAATTATAAAACAGTGTTAAATAATTAAATAGGAAGAAGTTAGAATTCAAATTGAATATTTGTTTTATTTAAATAACATGATTAAGGGGACGTGGTAGACTTTCAGTTAAAAAATCGTCTTCTTTCACAGTTTTATTTTATTCTTGAAAGGGGAGCAACCCCTGATAAATAATGGGAAAGTTTCACTCGTTTTGTGTCCAAATTATTAAAATCTGAACACGACTGGACACGGTCTGACAACATCTTGACGTCAGTTTGTATCCATGGTCTGTTTTGGTCTGACACGGTCTTAACGGATCTAAACAGCTCGCTAGAAGATACAGTCTTAAATATCTTGACATGCCTTAACGGGACTAATTTACCTAATGAGACTATCGATCCGAATGGAGACTTAACGATCTGACAAATCTTGACATTTTTCTCTAGCGCTAAATCCAGTCAATCAAGATACGATCAGACCAAAATGACCGTTTCAGACTGAAATCGTGCTACTAGTGAAATAAAACTGACAAGGTACGTCATGACGCTCTTTACAGGATTGTCAAACTTTGTCAAATAAAATATACAGATCCCAAAAAAATAATACGGTATGAATATATTGGTCGAGTTGTACAATTGCTAAATCGTTTGAGACATCCAATAAAAGGAAAGAAAAATAATGTTTAAATTACACATTTCCTGACACATATTGACAAAAAGTAAATGTGATATTACTGCATATGAAAAAACTTTCAACTACGTCACAAATGACGTAGATGTAAGCAACGTGTATGTTTCTGTTAAATACATTTGACTGCTTTAACTATATCTGGTCTTATTTCGATTGCCTTTATTGTAACCTCTTTCTTCATATCTGCCCGTAATGATACTAACGTGTATGCTGTGAGTACGAATTACCATTATAGTGTTGTTTATTTGTTTGTTGAGGTGGACGCCACGTACAATAATGGCCATACCAAGGGGACCATACTTTTGTTGGTGGAAGATGGGAAAATAAAGACAAAAAAATTGCACTTCTAGAAATTATCAAAGTTTATCATGTGAATAAGATTTGAATACCCAAAACCATGCACAATTTTATGTACAGAAGTAATTAACTTAAACCACATTTACAGTTTCAACGAAATTACGGAAAATTATGAAATTCACTGCCGTCTCGAATGTTTGCAAATGAATTGAATTTTACTTTTATCATATGTATGAATTGTTTTTGTTAACTTTCATACGATGCTATGAACAGCACAGTTTTTGATTTTGTCCTTTTTTTCGAGAGCAACAGTGGAACGGTCCGTGTTTTCATACAGAGGGTTCGGTTATTTTAATGAAAATTTGAATAAAAAAGGCATTCTAGACTCTTTCTAGTATATAACTGTCCTTCAGTGTAGAATAATGGCATATATTCACAATAAATCATCAAAACATATTATATAACTACACAATAAGGGATATGTGTGACTGGTTAAGAAACCCTAACGGACGTATCCCCCAAGTGTATAACTGTCTAACACCCGATGTGAAACCCTTTATTTGTGTATTTTGAATATGAATGAGAAAGAATGGATAGCATTTTTATTAACAGTATCAGATCCTGATTATTAATAACTTTTATTGCTCTTAAATGGAACCCTACTATTTACCTTACTATGACATCTTCATACAAAATTTGACAATTGAGTCGATGTTACAAGAGTCAATGTTGACATTTTGCACATTCCCGTTTATTCCATGTGCTAATATGGAGCAGCAGGTCATGGTTGGCTGTATCGTGCATTCTTATTATCAAACAATACATCATTTTCATGGTATGCAGTTGTCAATATGGACGGGTATAAGACGGACGACATTTTGATTCATTCGTTGGATTTGACAGAAAGACCTGACGATAATGCAATATGTATTATCCAAGGTACTTACATGTATCAGTTTTTTAATGGAAACATATGACTAGAACCCCCTTTTTATCTTGGGTTGATTACCCCTTTTTAAACTTGACTTGAACTAAACTTTATATTTATTTTATTATTAAGACTTAGTCCGAATAAAATCTTAAATGTTTTGAATGTATAATTTAGGTAAACGTTTTCTACTTGTATGTTATTTAAAACATTGCAATATTGGATTAGAATTAAAACTTAAAACAGCAAAGGAGTATTTGAATAGTTTTTTGCTAATTTAAATTGCCTGAAATATATTTTATGAAATAGTTTGTAGTGAATATTATGAGTTACCTCTCATATTCATGTTAAACACAAATTTCTATTTTGATGAAAAAAATCAACTGTGTTTATTTACGTAGAAGCAGGGGTTTCAAGACCTTGTGGTCAAAATCTATACAGCAGTGAGGAATCAGAAAAATGCTATGTGATAGAACATATTCTACTAAAGGAGACCTTTCCTCCTACCCAATCCCCCAACGAACACATAAAAATCTTTGAATGAAATATTTAAAACACACACACACACCTAACCCGCTCCATTTCTATTCCAATTGACAATAAAATTAAAATTAAATCCCATAAATAATTAACAATGAAATTATTAGTTCATTAGCTTAGCCATCATGAGTTGGTTGACCGTTATGGAATAACCGTTTCACAAATGAAAACGGATATGTTCCTTACGTCGTAACTACAATCCCTTTCCTGTTCATGAATGTGACCTACCGAATTAGACTATTTACCGGATTTGTAATCACATAAGCAACACGACGGGTGCCACATGTGGAGCAGGATCTGCTTACCCTTCCGGAGCACCTGAGATCACCCCTAGTTTTTGGTGGGGTTCGTGTTGTCTATTCTTTAGTTTTCTATGTTGTGTCATGTGTACTATTGTTTTTCTGTTTGTCTTTTTCATTTTTAGCCATGGCGTTGTCAGTTTGTTTTAGTTTTATGAGATTGACTGTCTCTTTGGTATCTTTCGGCCCTCTTTTATCGCACTATATGTATGGATGTCTCAATCCGAATTATCTATGATAATTACATCACGAATATGTTAGATTCAAATCGGCGTCCAGTTTCTAATCGACGTCCGTTCCTCAAATCGACGTCCAAATCTGATGTCACATTCTCAAATCGACGTTTTTTTAACGCCTTTTCTCCATCGTTTGTGACGTCATTTTCATAATTTACTGCGTTGAGGCCTGGACTGAGTCGGGTGTGTCTATTCTGTGTTGGTCATTCATTATGTGTTCGTGTTTGTTTTATGTAATGAGTTAATACCTCAGTTTCATTATGTATATCTGTTATATTCATTTGATAAAATTTACTGTTTGCAATAGCATTTATTGCTCTAAATAATAAGGATGTTCTTATCCCAAGCATAAAAACTTAGCCGTATTTGACACAACCTTTTTCAACTTTTGATCTTCAGTGCTGTACAACTTTGTACTTTTTTTCGCTTTCGATCTTTTATATCTGGGCGTCACTGGTGAGTCTTGTGTGGACGAGGCGTGTTTTTGGCGTATTAAATTTTAAACCTGATGCTTTTTGTTATTCATTAATCATGTGTTTCTTTGTCTAATACGTTTTCCTATTTATTTGTATTGTAGTCCTGTAATATTATATTGTCATTTCTATATTATATTTAACATTGCCATTAAAGTGCGAGGTTTGGCATGCCACAAAACCAGGTTCAACCCACTAATTTTTCCTTAAAAAAATGACCTGTACCAAGTCAGGAATATGGCCATTGTTATACTATAGTTCGTTTCTGTGTGTGTTACAATTTAACGTTGCGTCGTTTGTTTTCTCTTATTTTTGAGTGTAAATTGACATTGCGATAAGACGTGTCACGGTACTTGTCTATCCCAAATTCATGTATTTGGTTTTGATGTTATATTTGTTATTCTCGTGGGATTTTGTCTGATGCTTGGTCCGTTTCTGTGTGTGTTAGTTACATTGTAGTGTTGTGTCGTTGTTCTCCTCATATATTTGTAGGACTCAAATCTATGGCGGGTTCCAAATCTATGGCAGATTCCTAATCTATGGTAAATGTGACGTTACAAACACCAAACAACTCAAATCTATGGCAGATTTTTGTTTTCTCCAAATCTATGGCAGATCTGTGGAAGAGAGTAACATATAACGTCACAATTAAATAACGCCATATTACATCTTCGCCGCCGCCAACGATGGCGGAACCCATAGATTTGAACACCATTCAAGATGAAGTTATTTTCCTGACAAAAATTTGTCGGTGGTTTAAAGGAGGTGTGACCTACTATTCCGAAGAGGGACAAGATGTGCGGTACCGGTCAATGCCCATGATAAGGGAGCCGCTATTTTCAGTATCGCATATTTTTGAAAAGGAGTTTTGATAGTAGTCGTCTACGGTCTATACAGATGGCAAAGTTTATAAATTGAAAGATCAAATTACCGGATACACATTTGATTTAAAATCCACATCAAATAAAAAAGATGAATTAACGATATCGCTGAAATAAATATTATATGAAAATTCAAACTGTTGATTTTTATGTGTTACTTTTTTTTATATTTTTAAATAAAAAGCGGTCTTCTTGTTTGTTAAAGGACTTATGAGTTGGTTTAATGAATGGGTTAAACAGATACCAAGCACAGATTAAAAAATGTTTATTTTTTACAGAGCACATCACTTCATCTTGAAGTCTGTATTAAGGTTTATGAATTTATAGTTTATGATTTGTTTTGGTTGGCCATTATGGAGTGTTTATTTTACAAATGTTTATAGACATGTTCCCGTTGTCGTATATTTCCTCTTTCTTAAGACAAGGCATTGGTCGAAAATGTACTGCATTAATTGTTTTCCATTTGCAAAAAATGCCATAAAAATAAAAAAAATCCGCCATAGATTAGGAAACTACAAAACTTGCCATAGATTAGGATTGTAAAAAATCTGCCATAGATTTGGGATGGCATGACGTCACATTTACCATAGATTAGGAATCTGCCATAGATTTGGAACCCACCATAGATTTGAGTCCTACATATTTATGCGTTTCCCTCAGTTTTAGTTTGTTACCTCGATTTTGTTTTTTGTCCATGGATTTATGAGTTTGAACAGCGGCATACTACTGTTGCCTTTATTTGTTACTCTAATCGACGTCCAATTTGATGTCATGTATTGCCAAAACGACGTCCGATTGATTGTGTAGTCTTCTCAAATCGATGTCAAATATCAATAAATGATTAATAACTGGACTTACACTTATACATGTTCATGTTTTGTAGGGTTCTTATGACAACTAAAATTTCAAGTATTGATACATACTTCCCTCAAAGATTTTTAAACCCAAAATAATATAATGTGTATATTAATGTTTATCTTCGTAAAATATTAATCCAATCGATCTACATTGTAGTGTGTCATTCATATTTATATACTACAAAGATACATGCATTATGCATATAAGTGTTAGTCAATGAGAAAACAACCCAACGAAAAAAACAACAAAAAAACGACATCTAGAGAACATTTTTCAGTCTGCAACAATAGACAATATAGAGGTATGGGTTTAAATTATTGTTGAAAGCCGTTCGGTTGCCTATAATTTCTCACATTCACTTTATTTAAACTCTTGTAGATAGTTGTCATGTCCCATTGGAAATCATATCACATCTCCTAATTTTTTTGTAGTTTAAATCTCCAAACTTTAAAAATTACACAACTTGTTGACATACGCGTACAAAAATTTAATATATTTTTCCTTAAAGTAAGATTATTTTATGAAGAACAGCCAATCATTATGGACAAAAAGTACTGAAATCATATGACGGTTAATAATATGCATCAAAATAAATCAATAACTACATTCTTATTCCACAAAAATAAAAGTTTAAGTATTTTAATTCTCATTATATCTGAATTCTGATTAGAAGACTTGTCTGAAGATGGTAAATATAACTGATTTTAAATAAAATAGTATCATTTTTGATAAAAAGAAGAATAATTTTGATTATTTTAAACAATGCGAACAAAATTTTAGTATGATTTTTCTGATATTAATTTAATTTTATGAAAAAAAACTATTCTCAACTATAAAAAGTATAAAAATCCAATGGCGGTCAATAATTTTCAGTAAAATGAAACAATATTTGCATATTAGGAAACGCGTACAAAAATTTTATATCTTTTTCCTAAAAGTAAGCATATTTTATTAAGAACAGCCAATCCTGATGTACAAAAAGTACTGAAATCATATGACGGTTAATAATTTGTATCAAAATAAATCAATAACTACATTCTTATTCCACAAAAATAAAAGTTTAAGTATTTTAATTCTCATTATATCTGAATTCGGATTAGAAGACTTGTCTCAAGATGGTAAAAATAACTGATTTCAAATAAAATAGTATCATTTTTGATAAAACGAAGAATAATTTTGATTATTTTAAACAATGCGAACAAAATTTTAGTATGATTTCTCTGACCGTCCTTTAATTTTATGAACAAAAAAACTATTCTCAACTATAAAAAGTACAAAAATCCAATGGGGGTCAATAATTTTCAGTAAAATGAAACAATATTTGCATTTTAGGCAACGCGTACAACAATTTTATATCTTTTTCCTAAAAGTAAGCATATTTTATGAAGAACAGCCAATCCTGATGTACAAAAAGTACTGAAATCATATGACGGTTAATAATCTGTATCAAAATAAATCAATAACTACATTCTTATTCCACAAAAAAAAAAAGTTTAAGTATTTTAATTCTCACTATATCTCAATTCTGATTAGAAGACTTGTATCTAGATGGTAAAAATAACTGATTTCAAATAAAATAGTATCATTTTTAATAAAAAGAAGAATAATTTTGTTTTTTTTTAACAATGCGAATAAAATTTCAATATGATTTCTCTGCCATTCTTTTAATTTTATGAACAAAAAAACTATTCTCAACTATAAAAAGTACAAAAATCCAATGGTGGTCAATAATTTTCAGTAAAATGAAGAAATATTTGCATTTTAGGCAATGCATACAAAAATTTAATATCTTTTTCCTTAAAGTAGGCATGTTTTATGAAGAACAGCTAATCCTGATGTACAAGAAGTACTGAAATCATATGATGGTTAATAATTTGCATCAAAATAAATCAATAACTGCATTCTTATTCCACCAAAACAAAGGTTAAAATATTTTAATTCTCATTATATCTCAATTCTAATTAGAAGAATTGTCTCAATATGGTAAAAATAACTGATTGCAAATAAAATAGTACAATATTTGATAAAAAGAATATTAATTTTGGTAATTCTAAACAATGGGAACAAACTTTTAATATCATTTCTTTGACGTTCTTTTAATTTCATGAAAAAAACAACCTATTCTAAATTACTAAAAGTTCAAAAATCCAATGGCGGTCAACAATAACCATTTTCGTAGAAATAAGTTCATGTTAACAGAGACAGATAATACAATTATGTATTATATGTCTCTGATGTTTATAATATTTAATACGAAAATATTAATCAACACAAACAATTTAACGCTCTAAGAATCTTATTCTGTTAAACTATTTTTACTTTTGTAATGCAACTAATTTTATTACAAATTATAACGTGTAAATTAAGGTGTCTTCGTAGAGGTCCGTGTTCATCGATTGTAAACACTGTGGAGTTCGGTTTACATAAGAATTTTAAATATATACGTATCCGTCCGATCCGTGCATAAATTTAATTTACTGATCGATCGGTGACAGTTGTCAGGGTAACTCTAACGTAGGTTATTTGACTTATCTGACGGATCCTATGGGTCACCGATCACCGATCACTCATCGATCAGTCAAACATCCGTCACCGATCATTCACCGATCAGTCAAGTTCACGTCAAACAGTAACGCCTAAGGTTGCAAGTACTGTAATGCATTAAAAAAAATAGATTCTTATATTTTTGACACATAATATGTTTAAAAGTGTCAACTGGTTTTTATAGTTCGTTCTTATGTTGTACTGTTACATCACAGTTCTAACTGGTTAGAAAGAGGGGTTGAATCATGCTAACATGTTTTACCCCGCAACATTATAAATGTATGTGCTCGCTTGATTATGCATGTATGTGCCTGTTCCATGTCAGGAGAATTTAATTTAGTGGTTGTCGTTGTTGCATTTTTGTTTTCCGTGCATTATTTGCACTCTGTCGTTATTTTTTCGTCAGAACTGTTTTACATTTGTCGCTTCGAGGCCTCTTATAGCTGACTATACGGTATGGGCGTTTCTCATTTTTGAAGGCTGAACGGTGGCCTATATCAATTGATCTCTTGTGAAGAGTTGTCTCATAAACAATGATACCACATCTTTGTTTTTAAAATAAATATTCAGCTGATATCGGTTCAGTTAGATTTTCTATTCTGTGTCCAAAACGGACGTAGATTAGAATATCTATAACATTGAACGTCAATTACATAAGTAAAAAAATGAACGTTGTTCAGTAAAGCAAAACATTGGACGTCGATTGGATAGGCATAACATTGGCCGCCGATTTGATTGGCCGTCGATTTGAGGATATATTTTTGTAACGCAAGATTTGGACGGCGATTTGAGGGACGGACGTTGATTAGAGACCGGACGTGGATCTGAGTCTTACAATAAACTCTGCATGTAATTTATAAGATATGACAATCAGCAATATAAACAAATGAACGATACTTGTTTATAACAATATATATAAGTGTTAATACACAATTATCAAACTGACGAATGCATTTGTTTCAATCCTTGAATGTAGGTGGTTGTTAAGTATCGCACTTGAGGTGTTCATGCTACCGCTCTCTATTGTACACGACGTTGTGACGTTAGCCATTCAGGGTTCAAATGCAAGTATCATTGCAAGTAGACGTTCTTTTTTCTAAGCCTTAATTTATATCCGATACAATCACTCTACGATATTGGTGCCATGACCAGGACAATGTAGCAAAATATCTGTTGTCATGGTAACAGATACATGTCTGCTCATATACTTCTTTAAATTCCTTGTTCCCTGTTTCCTTCTCATCTGTTTGCTCAATTCCAAGTGTTTCTAACTTCAAAAACTTCTCCAGGTCGCATTCTTCGTCTTTCTTGTTGTCAATACATTCATCATAGATGCAAAACCTATTTTTCTCAACAGTTGGACTCTATTATTTTCTAGTTAGTAGTTTTTGCATAGTTATAAACAAACATGTGACATGTAAGTTTTACACTATAATCAAAGGTGAGAGGGCCTTGATGGATTGGTTATTTCAAAAGTTCATTAACTGTATCATGTACCTGTCAATGGGTCATTAATTCTACCGTGGCAAAATTGACTAGCTTGAATATACAGTTTATAATAATACAGGATGGTCTTGAGTTAATGATTTCAGTATTTGACAATGTATCATATCATTGCTTTTGGAGTTTTCCGTATATTTGTATTCTTACTATTATTTCTTTTATGGTCGTACTGCTGACATGACTATGTATATGATGATACGGCTTTCGTGTTTTAGATTTAGTGGCTTCCCAATTGTGCTGAATCTAAAGGTTTGACTCGGACGCATGTCATTTGTAAAGCGGGCTTTGATTTGTGTGCCTCGTAGCAATAGTTTACTTAAATCAAACTGTATTTTTTAAGGTGTGATTATAAAGTTCTATTAAGTACAATCTCCAGACGCTTGTTTTGCGTTTATGTCATTGCTAGTTGTGACTGTGTGTTTGTCATGATCTAAAACAAATAGTTGATATAATCTATGTATACTATATATGCTGCTAGATCCCAATTATTGTCACGTCAAACAATTTTGATTGTTTTGATTGATCAAGCAACATTATCAATATAATGGAACTATATATAATTGTCATGTAAATGGGAATTTGAAAATTGAAAAGGGATTCGAATACATATCACCATGATCATGTTGTGTGTTTAAAAGTTATTAACTTAATTCTTATGTACAGAAGTTGTTACCTTAATCTTTATATGCATACGTTATTAACTTAGTCCTTATGTACAGAAGTTATCAACTTAATCCTTATGCACAGATTGATTTAAAATACAATTCATAAACTTTGCCAACGAAGAATTAGTTTTGATTACAGTTATTACATAAGTTAACGCTATTGTCTCGATGGCGTTAACTTATGTTATAACTGTAATCAAAACTAATTCTGTCGAAAATAACTCCTTATTTTAAAGATCAGTGTGTACCAATCAATTCTTATACCTATACCAAACCAATAGCAACTCAAATTTCGAATTACAAACATATTTTGCAGAGTTTCAATATTGACAACAAATCTAAACCTCCTGATTACACCTGTGCTAGTTAGCAATTCACATAAAATCCGGCTAGCAACGTTATTACCGTTGACCTCAACATTGTCAATGACACTTCCCTGCGAAATGTGTTATTTAAAGGTCCTTAATATCGTGAGCCTAAATCCATCAATTGGAAAGAAACCTTCAACATACTGATGGATTCAGTCGCGGATTTTGCCATGAAAAATGACTAAACAAAAAAACGAAGACGTAGATATTCTTTTCATATAGATTAAGTCTGTAAGGTCGTTGATACAAACCAGTATTAAGAAACTGAAAGGGTCTATCAATACCCATGCTACGTCAATCTTAAAGACCCAAATTTTACAAACTACGAAACCTTTTTTCAAAATTATTTACATCTATTTTATCAGCCATCAAATCTGGGTTTCGAAATTATTATGAAACTTCCTATACTAGAGGTGGCGTGAATCTGATGGGGATACTGAAAAATTCAAAAGATCTTTTGGAGTACGTACAATCTAAGACTACTTCTGTTTATCTTGCAATAGATAAAAAAACATTTGACTTTTCTACAATTTAAACAAGTAATTCCCATTCCAAACTAAAAGACAAATTGAAAGAGTTGGCTTCGCTTTGTTTTCTAAAAAAAGCATACAAGTATCTTGTCTTAGGGATGGATAAGTCTTCATTTGTATTTCCTATCATGATTTCCGTAATAGAGGATTGTTGCTCACAAGGAAGCTATTGAATCAAGAATTCTAAATGGTGAAGATGAAATCATCTCTTCGTAAATTTTACATACGCCATCGCGAATTTGTTGACCGTTATGGAATAACCGTTTCATAAATGATATCGGATATGTTCCTTACGTCGTAACTACAATCCACTATCCTATCATGAATGTGACCTACCGAATTATACTATTTACCGGATTTGTTATTTCATAAGCAACACGACGGGTGTCACATGTTGAGCAGGATCTGCTCACCATTCCTGAGCACCTGAGATCACCCCTACTTTTTGATGGGGCTCGTGTTGGTTATTCACTAGTTTTATATGCTATGTCATGTGTACTATTGTTTGTCTGTTTGTCATTTTCATTTTTAGCCTTTTAGCCTCAGTTTGTTTTTGATATATGAGTTTGACCGTCCCTCTGGTATCTTTCGTCCCTCTTTTGTAATGAATCACTCTGAATAAAATTAACAAAACAAAATTCTGAAACTAAGAATATCAAGATGCTTGATTTCTTACTTGACAACATATTTATAACGTTTGTAGGACGTGTTTTTCCACAGACTATTGGCATTCCAATGGGAACCAATTGTGCCCCTCTTTCTTTATTATAATGAGGCTGGCTTCAGTCAGGAACTTCTTAGGAAGAAAGATACTCTCACTAAATAATTCAAAATTTGGTCACTATGTTGAACACATTTATCTAATCAAATTATACTAAAAGGATACAACGGACACAGCATCTCCCAATTGATACGATATTCCCAGGCTTGTATACCCTATCATGATTTCCCTGATAGATGGTTCTTACACACAAGGAAGCTTATAAACCAAGAGTTCAAAAAGTTGAAGTTGAAATCATTCCTTCGTAAATCTTACAGACGCCATCACAAGTTGATTGACCATTATGAAATAATCGTTTCACACATCATATCGTATATGTTTCTTACGTCATAAATACAATCCCACTCCCCATTTGACGAACATGACCTATCAAATTAGACTATTGACTGGGTTTGTAATAACATGAGCACCAGCTGTGTGTATTGTGTTCTATTATTTGTCTGTTTGTCTTTTACTTTTTAAGCCATGGCGTTGTCAGTTTATGTCCGATCCATGAGTTTGACTATCCCTCTGGTATTTTTCGACACTCTTTTATTTCGATTGCCTGCACTGAGACCTCTTTTTCTGAAATCTGCCCGTAATGATACAAACAGTTATACTAAGAGTGTAGAACAACTTAGCATGATGTTGTTGGTGTATTTGTTTTGTTGAAGTATAAAGGTTTTTTTTCAGTTTGTGTTGGGGATGACAATGGAGTACACAAACAGAACACACTACTTTCTGTTATTTTCAATGGGTTTCGAATACACAGTTTATTAACAGTCTAAGAAAAAAAAATGCGATTAAGAAAAGCTATTTTGAAATTCATCATTCTCGAATTGTTAGCCAATGTTTGTTTGTACTTTAATCATTTGTATAATATAGTTTGTCTTACACGTCTGTATGATAATACGAACATTGTAAACCTTTTATTTCAGTATGGTGATACTCCCTTACACGCAGCTGCTGACGGTGGATCCATCAACATTGTTAAATTGTTATTCGAAAAAGCAGATATAGATCCGAATAAAAAAAATAAGGTATGTGATGACGTCCTTTACAGGACAGTTGAACTTTGTAAAATCTTTCATCAAATCAAATAAGAATAAAACTGAACATGTTTTATTGAAATATACAAACTTCCCAAAAATATGTATAAATTAGTTTAGTAGTACAATTGCTAAATCGTTTGAGACATGCAATAAAAAAAAAAAAAATGATATTTTAATTACCCATATCCAGATACATTTTAAAAAAAAGTAAATTTGATATTATTGCTTACGAAATTGATCAAAATGCAAAATTACTGCATACTCCAACAAACAAATACACGAACAATATCATGGTAAGTTTAATATAAGTGTGATACAACTTACCATGATATTGTTCGTGTATTTGTTTGCTGGAGTATGGAGCTTCGTTCAATGATAATGGTTATACTATGGCGACTTGTTTTGTTGGTGGTGGAAGCTAGAGCAAACAGACGGAAAATCGACTTTCTAGATAACTCGCAATCAATGTCAATTAAAAAGGAATTTGTTTTTTTTACACACGTTATACATTTAATCCATAAGTACATAAAAATGCGATTGATGAACATAATTTTGCAGTTCTTTAATCTCGAGTTTGTGGCCAGTGTTAAATTTTTTTTGTACTATAATCATTCGTACGACAAAGTGTTTTTATACGTCTGTATGATAATACGATCATTGAAAGCTTTTCATTTTAGTATGGTTTTACTCCCTTGCACAAAGCTGTCAAAGGTGGATTCATCAACATAGTTCAATTTTTATTAGAAAGAGCAGATATTGATCCATATAAAACTGACAAGGTACGTCATGACGCGCTTTGTAGGTTGTCAAACTTTGTCAAATAAAATATACAGATCCCAAAAAAATAATACGGTATGCATATATTGGTCGAGTTGTACAATTGCTAAATCGTTTGAGACATCCAATAAAAGGAAAGAAAAAAAATGTTTAAATTACACATATCCTGATACATATTGACAAAAAGTAAATGTGATATTATTGCACATGAAAAAAACTTTCAACTACGTCACAAATGACGTAGATGTAAGCAGCTTGTATGTTTCTGTTAAATACATTTGACGGCTTTAACTATATCTGGTCTTTTTTCGATTGCCTTAATTGTAACCTCTTTCTTCATATCTGCCCGTAATGATACTAACTTGTATGCTGTGAGTACGAATTACCATTATAGTGTTTTTTATTTGTGTGTTGAGGGTGACGCCACGTACAATAATGGCCATACCAAGGAGACCATACTTTTGTTGATGGAAGATGGGAAAATAAACACAGAAAAATTGCACTTCTAGAAATTATGCAAAGTTTATCATGTGAATAAGATTTGAATACACATCACCGTGCACAATATTATGTACAGAAGTAATTAACATGTAACGGCTTAAAATAAAGTCTCCCAATTTCTTCTCAACAGTTAACAAACATTCATAGTCGAACATACTGAGGCATATATGAGTTTGGATTAGAAATACGACGACCGGTCACGCTTAGCATACAAAAATATATGTTGCATATGTAGGAACCAACCTTGTTGTGCAATCCAAGGGGATGGGGTCCTAGAGCTGGAACCCCCCTTTTTAACGATTTATGTTTTTGAATGGGAACATATGACTGGAACCCTCTTTTATCTTGGGTTGGCTACCCCTTTTTAAACTGACTGGATCCGCCACGTGATGCCCTAATTAGTCTTCAACGAAATAAACTTTATATTTATTTTATCATTAAGACTTAATCCGAAAAAATCTAAATGTTTTGAATGTATAATTTAGATAAAAGTTTTCTACTTGTATGTTCTTTAAAACATAGCAATATTGGATTAGAAGTAAAGCTTCAAGCAAAGAAGTATTTGAATATTTTTTTTGTTAATTGGAATTGCCTGAAATATGTTGTTTTTTTTTTAGTATTTTATGAAACAGTTTGTAGTGAATATTATGAGTTAACTCTCATATTTTGATGAAAAAAAATGAACTGTTTTATAAATTGACCACAAACCCACTTATTCATGGTATGGTATTAATATTTCTGACCTGACACTACGTACTTTTTATTGCTTAACTCATTAGAATTTAATATGCAATGTTTCGGGTTCTTTCGGGAATAATCCCAGGTAAACCTTCATCAGAGGTCGACCTTTATATATTTATTTTCGTATCTAGTATCAGAGATAGATGTGTGTCTGTTTCATAACAGTTTTTTTAATTTATTAACTAAACTTGCATATAGGTCTACGTTGTAGCTAATCTGTTTACAGACTGAAAAAAACTGACCAAGTTGATCAGCACTTTTGTTTAATTAATGAAGAGACTTATTGTCTTTATTTTTATAACTAATTACTTCAACATAAGTCTACACGTCGGGATAATGTAGAGATATTATTTATCAATATCATATTGTTAAATCCAGGGTATTGTGTTTGTTTTATCATTTATATGCTATTATACAAAAGTCTTCATGTTTAGCATTTGAAGAACCATGTGTAGGTACCCTGCCGGGTACAAACATGGGCATATAACCGTCGGTTATCTCAGATACGTTATCTATTGAAATAATCGGTGTCATGTCTTTATTACATCTGTTTCATAGTATACACTATATTATAAAGCTTTCTGTGGAGGGCTTCTTCGACTTAATGATTAATTATCATGTCGCTAATGTTCTTATTGTTTTTGAAACCCATATCTGGTTTAGATTTAAATATTTGTTTGGCAATCGGATCTTTTCGAATTATATACCAGAATTTTGTTATAATCTTTTTAAGATATTCAGCATTATAATGATACGTTGTAAAGAACATATTTCTGTCTGTTATTTTATTCTTATTTTGTTTTTTCCGAAGTTTTAACTGTCTGTCTTCGTGACGAATTTTGTGCAATATTTGACTGACGATTTTTTTGTGTATCCCCGTCTAGATAATTTATCTATAAACAGTTTAATACGTTTATTAAATTCGTTATTATTGCTGGTGTTTCTCAAAATTCTAGTCCCTTCTCCTTTAATAAAAGAAGAGAAACAAGTAGGAGCATGACTTGAGCTTCTATGTAAATTCTAAAATTTCTCAGTTGGTTTGGTGTAACAGTTTACATCTAGTATTCCAGATGCACTTAACCGTTTACCTTTAAATAATACCACATCTAAGAATTTCATAGTATGAGTATTTATTTCAAAAGTAAATTTCAGCAGGTTATGTTTCTTATTTGCTATTTCAAATAGTTGTTTAATTTGCTCACTGCTTCCATTAACTATAATAAAGCCATCATCTCTCATTCGTTTATGAAATTTGATATTATCTTTGTATGGATATTGTTCTATAATATTATTTATATGTTCAAATATAGCAATATCAGATATTTCCGGCGAAGCAACTCCGCCCATTGAAACGCCAACGATTTGTTTATATGCGTTTTCATTAAAAGTAAATTCATTTTTTGTCAGTAAAATACTAAGAATATCAAGAAGACTTTCTGTAGATGGTC
Source organism: Mytilus edulis (assembly GCA_019925275.1). Taxonomy (NCBI): domain Eukaryota; kingdom Metazoa; phylum Mollusca; class Bivalvia; order Mytilida; family Mytilidae; genus Mytilus; species Mytilus edulis. The sequence goes on from CM034360.1 coordinate 100,779,646, forward strand.
TTTGAATTTCATATTCTAGATTTACATTGTCTTTCAGCGTATTTTCTATAGCCGTATTAATTTCATTGAAATTAAGATTAGTATATAGGGATGTTATATCATATGAAATAAGTAAATCACTCTGTTTCGTGTGAGTATTTTCTATGTATCTGATAGATATGTATCTTGTGTCTTCACCAGTGGAAGAATCTAGGTATTTTCCAATATTTAGTAATGGTCCCGAGCATTGGCTAATAATCGGTCGACCTGGTACATGTACTTTTTCTTTATTCAAACATTTATTTTAAACCTTTTGGTATAATTTTAAATTCAATTTCAGTTATATCTCTTTTAGATAGGTTTAGGACGAACTCTTTATGAAAGTTCAGGTCCTGTTTCTTATTTTCAATAGCAAGAGTTTGTTTACATCTTATATGCTTAATCTTTGTTTTATTTCTTTTCTTGTTTTTATAATATCTTCTAGTATGACCCATGATTATCGATGGTGTCAGTGATCAATGGCAAAATTGCGCTTAGTTGAAGTAAATGTCATTATTAGAGCCTTATGTACATTGAATGATACATGATAATTATTACGGCAACCAATCGAATTCTTCCATTTAGGAATAAAGGCGTAACCAGTGGTAGATAGGCATCCGCTTTTTATTTCTGTATTGGTGTTATTATTTATATTTCCTTAGGAATATTAGCTAGTGACTTATGTTAACTTTCACTGCCATGCATTTCATCTGTATTTATTAAAACACTATTTGTAGGCTTTCTCAATGAGATATACTGATGACTGATTTATTGTTTGTTTTTTTATGTCCAGTGGCACATATTTCATGTATCTTTCGGACAGTGTTAATTGTGTGAAATAATTTCGTCTTCTAGTATAATAGCATAACTACCTTTGATATCATGTCGTATAATTGATTTTTGTTTGTTTTACGTCCAGTGGCACATAATTCATGTATGTTTAGGACGATATAGTGTGACGACCTAGGTTCGTCTACTAGTATAATAGCATAACATCCGTTGACATAACGATGTATGCTTGATTATTGTTAGTTTAATGTCCAGTGGCACATATAAAATGTCTGTTTTGGACACTGATATTGTGATTACTGGAGGGTGTTTACTAGTATAATAGTACAAACTTTCCGTGTTTTTTGTCGGTCGTGTTAACCTGTTATCAATTTTGATGTTACCTTCTAAGGTTTTAGATGATATATCGATGGAGAATGGTTGCTTGGTAATATAATAGTATAACTTCCATATCTCATTGACAATCATATGATTTATATGTGTTTTCATGTTCCTTCTAGGGTTTTACATGATATAACGATGAATACATGGTTGTTTGCTAAACTAATAGTATAACTTCCATATTCATAGATAATCAATATTTAGGTATTTGATCAGATGACTTTCATTAATCAAAGATAACCAAAATAGAGTTGTGAACATGTATAATTATGAACTGCATAGTATTGATACGTGTATATACATAGGTTTAAGGTACGCAACAAAGTACGTCTATTCACAAGCGTTAGCGCCTTTTTATGCAGTCCTTGAATATTTTCAACAGGTCACTGTTTTTAGAATCAATGTCTCTCTGTTTAGATCTGTATTTGGGAGTCTTATCCCGTCTCTCATTTCTGGAGTATGGGGTTCTCCTTTCGTCCCTTTCTCTGTTTGACCCACTCTGGGCTATCTTTGTTGGAGCGAGATTTGTGTCTCATGTCCGTTATGAATTTTCTTAACTTTAGAGTGTACTCCTCATTTATACTGTTGGCCTCTTTGGCTAACTTAGTTCTAGCCTCTCCACTAGGTGGGCTATATCTATCGAAAAAAGAAATTCCTGTGTTTAGCACAGTGCTGATTGTGGAATTAAGTTCTTGCACACGGGTATCTAATATGCTTAGTACCGACTGATATGCCTGTTCTTTGACCTCTATCAGACATTTGTCCATTGGCTCTTTTAGAGCTTCACAGTTCTCTTTGTTGCCATAGTTTGGCCTGAATGAACTGTTCAAACATGAAAACTTGTTATTCTCTCTGTCAAATTTCATTTTGTGGATTAGTGTCAGTAACGGACATCTGGTATCATTCAATTTCCTGACTTCTATAATAGTGTCTTGAACAATTTCCATGTCACTTCTGGCAGTCTGGCCACATGGAGGCATATCATCATCCATCAGGTCTAAACTATCATTATCAATATCGATGTCTACTTTGATGTCCATGATTATTGCATATCTAGCTGATAAGTAGCATGCATCCCTATTTAAGGGGGCATTTTACCTGATTAGTGGTGACAGAATCATACATTAAATATCACACTATCCATTGGTGCATTATATTGTCCTATATTGTGTGACAATATTATTGTCACCTCCCATTTCGTTGAAACGGGATTATTATCATTTAAATAATTATTAAATATTAAAAATGATTCAACATTGTTATTATGTTCTATATATAATTTTTATTTTTGTATTATATAATTTAATTTTATTTTTGTATTATATTATTTTTATTTTTATTTTCATTTTTATTCCAGTTCATTCTGTATACATCGATATAAGTTATTCACCTGACTTATATATTAGATTTCTATTACTTGTATCTTATGGTATATGTAGATTGTATACGATGTACAATATTATAAACATATAGATGCATACTATTGCATTGTGCATATAGTATAGTGTCGTACGTAGTTTTTCAATCAGAAATACGTCGTACCATAGCATAAATAAGGATCATAAATTCTATAATGAAATAGAACCTGATTCAATGGGTGAGATCACAAGTGAAAAATTCACCGTCTCAAACCGTATCAAATAGTTTTATAAAACTATTTAAAACTATTCAATGGGCAGAGTTGCCTCCCTGGAAATATCTGATATTGCTATATTTGACCATAATTATAGACATAAAACAGAGAAATATGCTATAAAAATAATAATAAATTCCACTTAAGAATGAGAATTGATGGATTTAATAAAGAAGGTGAACAAATTGAACAACTATTTGAAATAGTACATTGTTTTCATTCCTTCTGAATGTACGAGAATTCCTAGAAACAATAGCAACATGTACAAATGTGAAAATCGTATATATACGGTCTAAAGTATACATGTCTTGCACATTTCACCCTAACGAAACAGTTAGACTAAGTTAGCATATATGCATATAGAAATTTCCAAAGATTAGAAAGCAAATGACTGAAATATTTTTGAATATACTAACACGGTATTAACAAAATGTTGGTATGTAATTCGGAAAGATCCAATTGCCAAAAAAAACTAAATAAAAAAAAAAAAAAAAAAAAAAAAAAAAAAAAAAAAAAAAAAAAAAAACTATCTTTATCCAAACCAGATAGTGGTTTTAAAATACAACATAAATATTGGCAACATGATAATTAATCAGTAAGCAAAAGACATTGATTCACAATGCCCTACCACGGGAGGCTTTAGTATACAATCATTATACTGTGAAACAGATGTAAAAAGACGTGATGCCGTTTTATTTCAAGAGATCACGTACAAGGAAAACCGAATGGTTCCTGTTATATTCATGTATAGACCCGACATGGTATCTACACAAACCTCTTCAATTGTTAAACATGGAGACATTTGAATATTACCAAATAGGTGTTAAAACATACACGATAGTCTGTTGTTGAATTCCACAGTATAGCACTGATAACTACTATCTCTATTAGATCTAGTGTAGATTTATGATAGATTAGATCACGTGAATAAAGACAATAAGTCTTTTTATTATTAACCAAAGGTGCTGATCTACTTGGTCAGTTTCTTTAGTCTGTAAAAAGACTAGCTAAAACGTAGACCTATATGCACGTGTAGTAAATTTGAAAAAAACTGTTATGAAACAGACACACATCTATCTATGATACTAGATACGAAATAAATATATAAAGGTCGACCTCTGATGCGGGTTTACCTGGGATTATTCCCGAAAGAACCCGAAACATTGCATATTAAATTCTAAAGAATTAAGCAATAATTACTTACCAAAAGTACCAGGATTTTAATTTTATACGCCAGACGCGAGTTTCGTCTACATAAGACTCATCAGTGACGCTCAGATCAAAATAGTTAAAAAGCCATATCAATACAAAGTTGAAGAGCATTGAGGATCGAAAATTCCAAAAAGTTGTGCCAAATACGGCTAAGGTAATCTACTCCTGGGGTAAGATAATCCTTAGTTTTTCGAAAAATTCAAGGTTTTGTAAACCGAAAATTTATAAAAATGACCATATAATGGATTTTCTTGTCAACACCGAAGTGCTGACTACTGGGCTGGTGATACCCTCGGGGACGAAACGTCCACCAGCAGTGGCATTGACCCAGTGGTGTAAATAGTTATCAAAAGTACGTAGTGTCAGGTCAGAAATATTGATACCATATCATGAATAAGTGTATTTTACATGTAACGGCTTAAAAAAAGCCTCCCAATTTCTTCTCAACAGTTAACAAACATTCATAGTCTAACATACTGAGGCATATATGAGTTTGGATTAGAAATACGACGACCGGACACGCTTAGCATACAAAAATATATGTTGCATATGTAGGAACCCACCTTGTTGTGCAATCCAAAGGGATGGGGGTCCTAGAGCTGGAACCCCCCTTTTTAACGGTTTATGTTTTTGAATGGGTACATATAACTGGAACCCTCTTTTTATCTTGGGTTGGCTACCCCTTTTTTAATCTGACTGGATCCGCCACGTGGTGCCCTCATTAGTCTTCAACAAACTAAACTTGATATTTATTTTATCATTAAGACTTAATCCGAATACAATCTAAATGTTTTGAAAGTATCATTTAGATAAAAGTTTTCTACTTGTATGTTCTTAAAAACATAGCAATATTTGATTAGAAGTAAGCTTCAAGCAAAGAAGTATTCTAATATTTTTTTTGCTAATTGGAATTGCCTTAAATATGTTGTTTTTTTTTTAGTATTTTATGAAACAGTTTGTAGTAAATATTATGAGTTAACTCTCATATTTTGATGAAAAAAAATTAATTGTGTTTATTTCTGTAGAAGCGGGGGTTTCAAGACCTTGTGGTCAAAATCCATTGTAAGTCTTGTTTCAGAAATAGAAACTATGAAATATAAAAATAGAACTGGGATCTACTACTTAGTAGATCAAAAAAACTTTTTTTTTAATTAAATGCAAAAATGCTGTTCTGCAAAAGTACATCTACTCTGCATTGTTAAAAGGAATTGTATTTGATCCTTTATAAAACGGTCTTTAGAACTTACTGCAGGAAACTCATAATCTTTTCAGCTTCATTTCATGCTACTTTTGCTTTTACTGTTAACAATATTTGTTTGGTGAACCCCGGATTTAAAAACAAAAGTAGTAAGAAACCTACTAGACAGCAGTGAGGAATCAGAAAAATGCTATGTGATAAAACATATTCTACTAAAGGAGACATTTCCTCCTACCCACTCCCCTCCTCACTAACACATACAAATCCTTGAATGAAATATTAAAAAAAACCACACACACTTAACCCGCTCCATTTTTATACCAATTGACAATAAAATTTGAATTAAATCTCATAAATAATTAACAATGACATTAATAGTTCATCAGCTTAGCACACTATATGTATGGATGTCTCAATCCGAATTATTTATGATAATTACATCGCGAATATATGTTAGACTCAGATCGGCGTCCAGTTTCTAATCGACGTCCGTTCCTCAAATCGACGTCCAAATCTGATGTCACATTCTCAAATCGACGTTCAATATTTTGATACTCTAATCGACGTCCAATTTGATGTCATGTATTGCCAAAACGACGTCCGATCGATTGTGTAGTTTTCTCAAATCGATGTCAAATATCAATTAATGATTAATTACTGGACTTACACTTATACATGTTCATGTTTTGTAGGGTTCTTAAATTTTCAAGTTTTTATACATGCTTCCCTCATTCATATTTATATATTAAAAAATACATGCATCATGCATATACGTGTTTATCAATGAGAAAACAACCCAACGACAAAAAAAAAACGACATCTAGAGAGCATTCTTTAGTCTGCAACAATAGACAATATATAGATATGGGTTTAAATTGTTGTTGAAAGCCGTACGGTTGCCTATAATTTCTCACATTCACTTTATTTGAACTCTTGTGAATATTTGTCCTGTCCAATTAGAAATCATATCACATCTCCTAATTTCAATGTAATTTAAATCTCCAAAATTTAAAAATTACACAACTTGTTGAAATACTAGTAGGTAATGCATAAGAAAAATAGATTTTTATATCTGTGACACATAATACGTTTAAAAGTGTCAACTGGTTTTTATATTTCGTTCATATGTTGTACTGTTACATAACAATTCTAACTGGATAGAAAGAGGGGTTGAAACATGCTAACATGTTTAACCCCGTAAAATTATAAATGTATGTGCTCGCCACATTATGTATGTAAGTGCCTGTTGCAAGTCAGAAGAACGTAATTTAGTGGTTGTCGTTGTTGCATTTTTGTTTTTCGAGCATTATTTTGTACGTCAACTATGTCGTTATTTTCTCGTCTGAATTGTTTTACATTTGTCACTTTGAGGCTTCTTATAGCTGACTATACGGTATGGGCGTTTTTCATTTTCGAAGGCCGAACGGTGGCCTATATCAATTGTTCTCTTGTGATGAGTTGTCTCATAAGCAATGATACCACTTCTTTGTTTTAAAAAAAAAATCAGCTGATATCGGTTCAGTTGGATTTTGTATTATGTGTCCAAAACGGACGTAGATTAGAGAAGCTAAAAAAATGAACGTCAATTAGAGAAGTAAAAAAATGGACGTCGTTCATTGAAGCCAAAAATTGGACTTCGATTGGATAGGCATAACATTGGCCGTCAATTTGAGGATATCTTTTTGTGATGCATGATTTTGACGGCGATTTGAGGGATGGACATCGATTAGAGACCGGACGTGAATCTGGGTCTTACATATATACTTTGCATGTAACTTATAAGATATGACAAACAGCAATATATACAAATGAACGATACTTGTATATAACAACATATAAGTGTTAATACACAATTATCAAGCTGATGAATGCATTTGTTTCAATCCTTGAAAAGTACTTTAGGTGATTGTTAAGAATTGCACTTGAGGTGTTCCCGCTACCGCTCTCTATTGCACACGACGTCGCCGTTGTTGTGACGTTAGCTATTCAGGGTTCCAATGCAAGTTTCATTGCAGCTAGACGTAGTCATTTCTAAGCCTTAATTTGTGTCCGATACAATCACTCTACGATATTGGTGCCGTAACCAGGATAATGTAGTAAAATATATGTTGTCATGGTAACTGATACATGTCTTCTCATATACTTCTCTTAATTTCTTGTTCCATGTTTCATTCTCATCTATTTGCTAAATTCCAAGTGTTTCTAACTTCAAAAACTTCTCCAGGTCGCATTCTTCTGTCTTTCTTGATATCATTACATTCATCATATATGTTGGCTGGCCATTGTAACTTGGTGTACCGTGAAGTGGTCCTGACAGTAAATAACCTATTTTTGATTTCACGGCAGTAGGTCCTTCACCTCTAATGATATGGTTTTCTATAATTGACCAATAGTAGTCGGCTCCTACGAGTACTGAGACTTGGAAATTGACGTTCGCGATTACAGGATGTGCGAGTTTAATCCCGGATAAGTACGATAATTGAGCAGCTTTGCGGATGTAAGTTTTTGAGTGGTTCTACATAAAAAAAATGACCCACTATCTTTAGATAACTATAGGCCAATAACATTATTAAATGTAGATACAAAGATTGTAGCTCAGTCATTAGCACAAATAATTAGTAAAATATTACCACAAATTATTCATGGGGATCAAAATGGGTATGTAAAAAAATAGATATATTGGATATAACATTAGACAAATTCAAGATATCATTGATTTTGCAGAAAAATTCAACATAGAGGGAGCTCTTCTTTTCTTAGATTTCTCTAAAGCTTTTGATTCTTTAGAGTAGGATTTCATGTTTTTAGCTTTAAACAAATTTGGATTCAAAAGTTCAATGTTGAAATGGATTAAAGTTCTATATACTGATATTAAAAGCTCAGTTATAAACAACGGTTGGATTTCAAAACCTATAAGCATTTGTCGTGGGATTAGGCAAGGGTGCCCATGCATTGCGATAATTTTTGTAATTGCTGTTGAAATTTTAGCATGTAGGATCAGACAAGATCATGACCTCAAAGGCTTTGAAATTAAACTTGATGGCAAAACTCACACATTAAAAATTAGTCAACTAGCAGATGAAACCACTCTTTTTCTTAGAACAAAACAAGACATTTCAAAAGCACTTAATATGATTTAAACATTTGGAACACTGTCAGGTTTGAAATTAAACAGAGCTAAAACTGAAGGTGTTTGGCTTGGGAAGAAAAAAAACTGCAAAGATAAACATGAAAATATTAACTGGACAAATATACCTGTAAAAAGCCTAGGTATATATTTTGGTCATAATAAAAAAGAGTGTCAAAGATTAAATGCTGAAAAACTTTTAGAAAAATCAGCAAAAATTATTCTTAATTAGAAAAAGAGAAAATTAACCATGATAGGAAGGATAACAGTTACTAAATCATTAATTATTCCTAATATTACATTTTTAGCATCTGTCTCAACCATAGATAAAGAGTATTTAAACCAGTTTAAAAAAATGATATATGAATTTTTATGGAATAACAAAACAGAAAAAGTTAAACGCTCCGTACTAAGTTACGACAAATTAAATGGGGGATTAAAAATGATTAATTTAGAGAAATACATAGAAACAATAAAAATAGGTTGGATTAAAAGATTAAATGCATAGCAATTCTTAAACTGGACGGTAATACCAAAATTTTATTTAAACAAATTTGGAAATAATCTTCTTATATTGCAAATGAATCTGGATAGTATAAATTCAATACCAGATATAAAAAAGATACCAGAGTTTTATCTTGATATAATCAAAGTTTGGATCAAGAACAAAAATAATAATAATAAATACCCAAAAATCTACAGACTAATCCGCCAACAAGTTATTTGGGGAAATCAGTGGATAAAATTTCAAGAAAAAACATTATTATTCCAAAATTGGATAGATAGCAACATAATATACATAAATGATATCATAGATGAATCTGGAAATATAACAGAAAGATTTATTAGACAAAAGCTTAATAAAAAGACAAACTGGATTACTGAATTTTTGAAATTAAAAAAAGCTATACCAAAAGAATGGGTTAAAATATTAGCAGAACAATGTTCAAGAACAACTAATGTACTAACAGATAATGTTGTGTATATTTATGACAAAGATAACTTTAAACAAAATATAAATAAATTAGAAACAAGTAAAATTTACAAAATACTATTAGAACAAGATAAAGAAATACCAATTGGTTTTTACAAATGGAAGAGACTACTAAATTTTGAAAACATAGAAAATAAAGCTCAAAACATTCTTAAATTTGTTCATAATTGTTTGAAAGAAAATAAATTAAAAATGTTCAGATGGAAACTATTACATTTTATTCTTCCAAACAAAGTTTTATTTAAACAATGGAAAATATGCCAAAACTCAGACTGTAATCATTGTAATATTACAGAAGATTATGAACACTTTTTTATTACATGCCACTTTCTTGATAAATTTTGGAACGACATATTTAATCTGTTAGAAAAAGTTAAACTTGGAAAACACATTTTAACACTAAAAAATTTGATTTGGGGTTACAAAATAAATGATATAGAATATTATGATATTAATTTTTTTCTTACAGTTATTATATTTTCAATTCACAAAATACACTATTTGTCAGAGTTTAGAACAAAGAAGATAAATGTATTTTCTGTTTTTAAAACTGAGTTTAGAAATAGGCTCCTTCTACAAAACAGTTTTTTTAATCATGAAAGAAAAGGAATATTAGGAAAATTATTTAAGTGCATTTGAATTGTTTGAACTGATAACATGGTTGGTAATGTTATCATTGTGTATTAATTAATTTATTATCTAATTTTGTATTTATTTATGATGCTTGATAGACATTAATTACAATATTTATATTATAATCTGGTACGAGGCATTATACATTACAAAAAAAACCAAAAAACAGCATAGTTGTTCTTTGATTACCGTACGACTATTATTCTTTCAAATTATAGCTGTCTTACCTGAATAATGATGTAGATCAAAGATAATTACAATCTTTTTCGATATTGATTAAAAAAAACCGTTATCCGGAAACACATGGAAACTGATAGAAGTCATCCCAAACTCGGATGAACTATGAAAATTTTCCGAAAATAAGACCAGATAATATAAATACTTTAATATAATTAGAATTGCATTATTTATCTATATTGATGTAATATTTATAATATTTTGTAAACGACTAACAATATGCAGTTTATCTACCTGAAGAATCCCTGAACTTCTGGTACTAATGAAACAGGAACCTTCACTGAGATAGCTGTGTCAGTGAAGTAATTGTTAACAGCGAGCAATACTGTTGTTGAATAATAAAAAAAAAAAAGTTTTTGAGTGGTGCGGCGATTTCCGGTACGATCAATACTCTGATCGGCAATTTTCCTTCGTCGATGAGCAAATAAATAGTTGCAGTTTTTTAGTGTATAATTTTCGTACTTTCTGCGCTGTCCCCGAACCCAGATATATTTATACTTTCTGTGCCAGTTATTGATAACTGCAATTTAGCGGCTAAGTCTTCTGTGATGAACGACCCTTTTGCGCCCTCATCAAAGAGAATGTTGGCATCTAAAGATTGTAGTCCTGAACTTACAGGATTATTGCGGTTTTGAGCATGAAATTCGTGGTTGCCAGTTGTAAAATTGTGTCCGTTTCCTTCGCGCTGTGTTGAATGGTACTTACGTTCACACTATCTTCTGTATCTATTTTTGCATTATCCTTACATAAACTCGTGTGATGACGCTTATGCATTTTTTTTATTTGATTTACAATCAACCAAGTTATGATGTTCTAACGTGTGATGAAATACTACCCGCCAGACGGGCAAAGACCGATGCAAAGGAAAAGATAGAAATGTGGACCAAATGAGACTATCGTATAATTATATGGACTGTTTGTTAACTGTTCGTGCTTCATTATAGAAATAATTTTATTTTGTTCGTGCTCATTATCAAAGACAATTAAAGATATTCAAAGTTTTATATTACGGATTACAAATGTGTCGAAGTTTGTGATTGGATAACAACACAGAGATGTCAGTATATATTCAGGAAACTGCCGGGGTATATACGACGTTTTTATCCCCAATTGGAACCTCAAAAACGTCATCATAACACCGGTTACTATGTGACGTAGTCAAAAGCTATCAGACTGTCAGAGGCTCACAGAGGGAAAATAATGACGTGCTTCAGTCAATAATACATTTTTGATACAAAATCACGCATTTTACACTTTTAATACTTAAATTTAATGTTAAAAGTGTTATTATGAATTATTACATACACGATGAAATTATGTTCACAGCAAACAAGAAAATCCTTCACGTATGCCGAACATATCAGGTTGGGTTTTTCAATATATATGTGTTGTCAACAATTACCTGCACTGGAAAATAACATTAAGTCAGGGGTAATCCGTAATATATGTGTAATTCAGGTCTCAGAAAGGGTATATACTGTGACATTCCCGGCTTAGGGCTTATATCCCCTTCGCCTTCGGCTCAGGGGATATAAACTCTAAGCCGGGAATGTCACAGTATATACCCTGTCTGAGACCTGAATAACATATAATATGTATCAGAGACAGTAATTCAAAGTGAAATTTTCATAATTTATTTTCAATTTATTGTAATTACATTCATTTGCGGGCCCCCAGAATGTTAAGAATTGCACTTGAGGTGTTCCCGCTACCGCTCTCTATTGTACACGACGTCACCGTTGTTGTAACGTTAGCTATTCAGGGTTCCAATACATGTACCATCGCAAGTAGACGTTTCTATTTTTAAGCCTTAATATGATAACTTTGTGAAACCAGCTGATCTTTTTAGTCACGTTCTATTGTTTAGAAAATATGAAGCTGCTCAATAATCAAAACTAGTTTTTTTTCAAACTGCTATGTATTCGACCATTGTTTTTCGATAAAGAGTCAGGTTCAATTTTGTTTGTAATTTTGATAATCTTGTCAAAGCCTCAAAGAAAAACAGTTTGTCAAAATTCAATGAGATTTAAACAAGCCAAACTAATTTCAGTCAAAGTGTTGAGTACCACCCAGTTTTGAACATTTGGTTATTGTTTATTGTTTTAAACATAAATACACTAACACATAACATTTCAAGCTGTAGGACATTTGTATAATCACTCGAAAAAAACACGAACGCATTCGAGAAAGTTCGGACTGCTCTCGAAAAAAACCGAACACAAACTAATGTTTTCAATGCAATAACACGATTTTTTGTATTTTGTTTAAACATACGAAAATTCGTGCGAGGTCATTGACCGTAATTCGTTTCTGATTAGATAATAAAAGAACCCAAAAAGTCATTCCGGATGAATGATCAATTTTCGTATAAAAATGAATGTGTAGATATTTTTTTATGAATATATCTGAAAATACTTTTTTTTGTGAAGTAGCAAAGACTATTTGTAACAACTATAATAATAGTTCAATGTGTTCAGATAATTACACCGATGTATGTTATTAGTTAATTTTACTGAATATTATCCCTGGGTATTCAGTGGTAATTTAACAGAGAAACTTGATGAAATGCTGTACACTAAGTTTAATTGTTAAACAGCAATATATTCAATAAAGAATCAATAAGAGTGAAAAAAAAACATATTTATCTATAGTGGATTGGGAAACAAATTTTGCAACTTATATTAATCCCTTTCCACTTTTCGAGTACGAGTGCTGCCTTATAGCGGCATTAACCTGCTCTTTTTCAAAATCTACAAGGGTGTTTTTAACTAATTTTTGTAACGTGTGAGTATGTGTATATATATATTCCATGTAGGCATTTCCTTCTACATTTGCATCGGGTTGTGTATAAAAAAAAATGGCTTTATTCTTCATTTTGGAATTAAAGCATTTTTAGGCTAATTTAACTTTTGTGTGTGTATAATCTGGATATATTACCGTAACTATACCAACTGTTATACTATGAGTGTGATTCAACTGATATGTTCGTGTATTTGTTTGTTGGAGTATGAAGCTTCGCTCAGTAATATTGATTATACCATGGCAACCACTTTTTGTTGGTGGAGAGGCTGAAGTAAACAGACAGAACAACCGACTTTATGGAACACTGGCAATATTTGTCAACTTAAAAGGAATTTGAATTAACATCACCATGAACATGATATGTGGACACAAGTTATTTACTTAATCCATATGTACAAAAATGTGGTGGCAAAAATTCTTTTTATTATGTTGAACTTTTGTTTTTGTACTCTAATCATTTGTATGACAATGTTTGTTTATACGAAGGGGACCATGTTTTTGTTGGTGGAAATGGGAAAATAAACAGACAGAACAACCAACCGAACTTCTGCAAACCAGGCAACCATTGTCAATGTAAACGGGATTTAGTGAAAATGAAAATGTTTTATGAACACGAGCTGTTAACATAAATCACATTTACAGTTTAAACAAAATTGCGATAAACAAAAAACGGTTTGAAATTCATCAACTTCTCGAAATGTTGGCCCATGTATTTTTTTGTATTGTAATCAATTGTATATATTGTTTTTGTTAATTTTCATATGATGCTATGAACAGTGCAACCTTTTCATTTTAGTCTTTCAGTGATACTACCCTACATTTAGCTGTCAGTGGTGGAAATCTCGACTTAGTGAAATTGTTTTTACAAAGAGCAGATATAGATCCAAGTAAAGAAAATAAGGAACGATTTGACGTTTTGTACATTATTGTCAACTTTGTTAAATCGTTCATTAAAATCAATGCCAATATAATGTTGCTTATACAAACTACACATATCTGCAAAATACAGAATGGTCTTGAGTTAATGTTTTCAGTTTTTGACACTGTATCATATCATTACTTTGGCAGTTTTCCGTATATTTGTATTCTTACTATTATTTCCCTTATGGTCGTAAGACTCCTGTCATGACTATGTATATGATGATACGGCTTTCGTGTTTTAGATTTTGTGGCTTCCCGATTGTGCTGAATCTAAAGGTTTGACTCGGACGCCTGCTATTTGTATAGCTGGCTTTGATTTGTGTGCCTCGTTGCAATAGTTTACTTAAATCAAACTGTATTTTTTAAGATGTAATTATGAAGTTCTATTAAGTATCTCCAGACGCTTGTTTTGTGTTGATATCATTGCTAGTTGTGACTGTGTGTTTGTCATGATCTAAAACAAATAGTTGATAGAATGTATGTATACTATATATGCTGCTAGATCCCAATTATTGTCACGTCAAACAATTTAGATTGTTTTGATTGATCAAGCAACATTATCAATATAATGGAACTATATATAATTGTCATGTAAATGGGAGTTTGAGCGAGCTATAAACCACATTAACGTCAACATTTTCTTTTAAAGTTACCTATACCAAGTCAAGAATATGTCAGCTCCTTTCAGGTCTTTCCATTGGTTTTGTCAGTTTTTACAGACTTCATCTTTTTGATTTCACCGTTGAGTGCCTCGTTAGTTCATTATTGTATCTAATAATCATGAATCATGATTTCATGGACACTAAAGATCTTAATTATCTGTTTTGTTTTTCGCAAAAGAGTGTCTATTTACTATACTCCAACATGTCCAAGGAACAATTCATTCAGACATATGTCTGTATTTGTTTGTTATGTCTGGTAATGGTATAGGTTTGTGGATATATTATTTCTATTTTTACGTATTTGGTTTAATCAATACTTTACACATATTCGGTTATTTATAGTTTCTTTTGTCAAAGTGTTTTACAATGTTGGTGGATGAACCTGTAGGAAATAGACAGAAAACAGACTTTCTGGAAAACTAGCAGTCTTTTTCAATTGAAAAGGGATTCGAATACATGTCACCATGAGCATGCTGAGCGTACAAAGATATTAACTTGGTCCTTATGTACAGAAGTTATTAACTAAATCTCTAAGTGCATAAATTATTAAAAAAAAGAGGGACGAAGGATAGCAAAGGGACAGTCAAACTCATAAATCTAAAATAAACTGATAACGCCATGGCTAATAAATAAAAAAGACAAACAGACAAACAATAGTACACATGACACCCCATATAAAACTAAAGAATAAACAACACGAACCCCACCAAAAACCAGTCTGTACCAATCATGTCTTATACCTATACCAAACCAATTGCAACGAAAATGTCGAATAACAAACACGTTTTGTAAAATTTCAATATTGACAACAAATCTTAACCTCCTGACTGCACCTGTGCTAGTTCACAAATCACCTAAAATCCGGCTGGCAACGTTATTACCGTTGACCTCAACATTGTCAATAACACTTCCCTGCGAAATGTGTTATACAAAGGTCCTTAATTTCGTGAGCCTAAATACATCAATTGGAAAGAAACCTTCAACATTCTTTTTGCAAAGAATCAAATTAATGAAACAAAATTCTGAAACTAAGATTATCAAGATGCTTGATTTCTCACTTGACAACATATTTGTTACGTTTGGAGGACGTGTTTTCCACAGACTGTTAGCATTCCAATGGGAACCAATTGAGCCCCTCGTCTTGCCTACTTCGTTTTGTATTATAATGAGGCTGGTTTCATTCAGGAACTTCTTAGGAAGAAAGATACTCTCACTAAATAATTCAGAATTTGGTTACTATGTTGAACACATTTATCTTTATCGAATTAGACAAAAAGGATACACAGATACAGTATCTTCCAATTGATACGATATTCCCAGGCTAGTATACCTTAACATGATTTCCTTGATAGATGGTTCTGGCACACAAGGAAGCTATTGAACCAACAGTTCCAAAATTTAAAGTTGAAATCATCCCTTCGTAAATTTTACTGACGCCATCACGAGTTGGTTGACTATTATGGAATAATCGTTTCACAGATCATATCGTATATGTTCATTACGTCGTAAATACAATCCCATCACTCATTTGACGAACATGACCGACAGAATTAGACTATTGACTGGGTTTGTAATAAAATGAGCACCAGATGCGTGTATTGTGTTCTATCGTTTGTCTGTTTGTCTTTTACTTTTTACGCCATGGCGTTGTCAGTTGATGTCCGATCCATGAGTTTGACTATCTCTCTTGAATCTTTCGACACTCTTTTATTTCGTGCACTGAGACCTATTTTCTGAAATCTGCCCGTAATGATACAAACAGTTATACTAAGATTGTAGGATAACTTACCATGATGTTGTTGGTGTATTTGTTTTGTTGGAGTATACAGCTTTTGTCGGTTTTTGTTGGGGATGACAATGGAGTACACAAACAGAACACACTTCTTTCTATTATAATCAATGGGATTCTAATTAACAGTTCATTTACAGTCTCAGCAAAAATTGCGATTAAGAAACACTATTTTGAAATTCATCATTCTTGAATTGATAGCTAATGTTTTTGTTTTGTACTTTAATCATTTGTATGACATACTTTGTATTACACGTCTGTATGATAATATGAACATTGTAAACCTTTTATTTCAGTTTGGTAACACTCCCTTACACGCAGCTGCTGAAGGAGGATTCATCAACATTGTTAAATTGTTATTAGAAAGAGCAGATATAGATCTGAAGAAAGAAAATAAGGTATGAAATGACGTCATTTACAGGACAGTCCAACTTTGGAAAATCTTTCATCAAACCAAATCAGAAAAAAAATGAAAATATTTTATTGAAATATACAAACTCCCACAAAATATGAATAAATTAGTTTAGTAGTACAATTGCTAAATCGTTTGAGACATCCAATAAAAAGAAAGAAAAATGATATTTAATTACACATATCATGATACATATTGAAAAAAGTAAATTTGATATTATTGCTTACGAAACAACTTTCAACTCCGTCTCAATTGACGTAAATGTAAGCAGCTTGTCTGTTTCAGTTATATAATTTTGACAACTTGAACTATTTCTTGTCCTATTTCGATTGCCTTGATTGTAACATCTTTCTTGAAATCTGCCCATTATGATACCAACTGTTATACTACACGTACGATACAACTAACAATGATATTGTTGTGTATTTGTTTTTTGAGTAAGACGCCACGTACAATAATGACCATACCAAGGCGATCAGGTTTTTTTGTTGGTAGAGGATGGGAAAATAAACACACAAAACAACCGTTGTCAATGAAAACTGGATACGATTACACATCACCATGGAAATGTACTATGTACACAAGTAATTTATATAAACAGTTTTAATCAAATTGCGATTAGCAAAAAAGATTGAATTTCACTGACTTCCCGAAATGATGACAAATACATTTTTGTAATTTTATCATGTAATATAATTGTTTTTGTTAGCTTCCAAATCATGCTATGAACAGTACAAGCTTTTTTTTATTTTAGCCTAATAAAACTCTCTTACACTCAGCTGCTAGAGGTGGAAATCTTGACATAGTTGAATTGTTATTAGAAAGAGCAGATATAGATCCAAACGGTGAAAATAAGGTACGAGATGACGTTTTTCTTTCATACTTGTAAAACATTGTTGTATCTTTCATCAAAATCAATTTCAAAATAATGTTGCTTATAAATTCTGTATACATCTCTTCAAAATACCTAAATTTTCAGAATGCAAAAAGCTTAACGTCATCCAAAGTAAAATCACAAAAATACCGAACTTAGAGGAAAATCAATTTGGAAAGTCCATAATCACATGGCAAAATCAAAAACAAAACACATCAAAATCGAATGGACAAGAACTTCATATTCCTGACTTGGTACAGACATTTTCAAATGTAGAAAATGGTGGATTAAACCTGGTTTTATAGCGCTAACCATCTGACTTTGATGACATTCGAAATACCAAAACACACTTCAACTCAAATAATTTTGATTTTATAGAAATCAAAGACAGTCAATCTATTAAGATTTGTTTTCTTAGTTTCGGTTTATTTTGCATTTCAATTGCACTGATAATTAAGACAAGGATTTATCATTCATTAACGTATGTATATACAACAACTACTTATCTGATAAAGTGTGGAAATGGGAAAACTCGATGACTGTAGATGTAGTATTATTGTAAAAAAAAGATGCACACAGTTAATTAAGTTCATTACCAACTGAAGATATGTTTCCGATTATGATATATTGCATGATATATGATCAAATGTGTTTTAAACCCGAACAAAAATGTTTTTTCTTTGTTTCATATCAAACAGCATAGATCAATCATCTGTGTTTTTATGATTGATGAGTCTGATTAAAAGAAAATTATTTATTTTCTAAATAAAAAGCTCACTGCTTGAAATGGTGCATTTAATATAAAATTAAATGCATAGTTTATGCATATCAAATTTCAAATTGAAATAAAATCTATGCATTGCACTGAAAAAAATCGAAATTAACTAGAATTTAAACTATATTCAATTAAAATAAATTTCCAATTTTTAACCTAGTTTAAGATGTTTTTAAATCTGATTCATTTTCAAATAAATGTTCGCCTTAATAAACATTGATCTTTTTTTAAAATATATAATAAACTTTAAAGTAAGAAAAAAATTCAAGGTTAATTGTAAACAATTTAAAAAAAAAATCCATATTTTTTGGTTTATGACTTATGTTAATTTGAACTTCCATTAATTTAATACGATTTAAGGTAAATATAAGTCTTTTTTATCCGAAGTACCTAAAAAAATAATCATGGAAATAAAAAATAAAGAAAAAGACGGAAGTTTTGCTCTCTTAATGTTATCTTCTTTGGGGGAAAATACTTTTACTTATCTAAAAAATCGGGTTTAAAAATGTATAATTATAAGAATAATTAAATACAAAAGGACATTCAATGAATATAATTATGAAGCCTTGAAGCAAATCATGGATCTTTCAACTTTTCTTATCTATATTTACAAATTTTAAGATTTAAAGGAATAGATTGCTCCTCAGTTTAATACTAGTGGAATAACCCTTGTGGTTTGGAATTTACAAACATATAATATGTCAGACCCATTGAAGACTGTAAAGATAAAACTACAGTTACTGTAATCTAAATATCATAAGTCATTCATTTTCAAGGTTCAATACTAGTTTGCTAAACATGCCTTTACTTATATGTAAAGAATGCCAATGCTTCTGAATTTATTTGACAACTTAAAGTGTAAAAATTTAAGACATACAAAAAAGCCTGAACGTTTGAAATAAACTGCACAGGAAAAGGATCTCTCTGCGTGATTTTGATTTGGGCAATTGGAACAGATATATCATATTTACCCGCGTCTGGCGTATGAATTTCTTAAAAAATACGATTTTCAGTCTTTTAAAAATGTTTTTGGTGTCTCAGCAAAACGTTAATGAGCCATATTGTCAGAAGGTTCATGTAAACGTACCGCGATTTTACAGGCATTTATTTAGTGTCAACCTGACAAATCATACAGGATGTTCTTGAGGTTTTGCTTTCAGGTGCTGAAGTTGTGTATTATTGTATTACTTTTGCCATTTTACTTTTATTTGTATTCTTACTATTAAGTCCCTTATGGTTCGGACGTGACTATGTATATGTCGAACGAGCATCGTGGTTTTGGCTTTGTGGTTTTCTTAATTCTGCTTGATCTAGAGGGTTCACTCGTAAGCATGGCCTTTGTGTAGCGTCATGTGTCTCTCGTATTTATAATTTACAGTAAATCATACTGTATCGGGAACTTTTTGTGTATTGACGACTTTGCTAGTTGTAAATGTTCATTTGTCATGATCTAAAAAAAACCAGTTATATTGGAAATATATATATACCGTATCGATCCCTAACATCACTGAAGAGACATGTATTGTCGAAATCTGGATCTGGTGTACATAAAAGTATTGACACCTCATGCTTGTGGCATAACTTCTTGGCCACAAGTTTATTGTTTACTGTTAAGTATTAAAGGAGTAGGTCCGGTAAGGACCGATTTTGGCCTCAAATTTCAGGTTCATCTGACAAAAGATTTTGACCACTTTTTAAACACTTAAGGGTCTATTTTATTTGAATTTATTAGTTTATGTGAAAGATTTTAACAGATTTAGTCATTAAAAACGATTTGATTCAAGCTCAAATATGAAAAATCTACCTAATATTCCGAAAAATGTCACTTTTCAGATGGTTTTTGGTAAAAATGAAAAACAGAAAACTGCAAAATGTCTTCCAAAAAACGAAGACATTATAGAAATGCTTGATTACTCCTTGAATTGGTTTAGACACGTGTAATAATTTAATTATAGTGCTCTTTAAGATAATCGCATCCGATATAAAATGCAAGCATATTAATAGATCAAATAAATAATTTAAGTATTGGCCAGAGCACCTGATGAGGATGAACGGCCTTGGTCCGAGTATGACCTAAATTGATATCCGAAACACCATACGGAATGAAAACAATAAAACATTTAATCCAACACAATAGAAAGAATACTTAAATAATTGCATGACACCAATACACTTGGGAACACACAACGAGTGTCAAAATCAAACCCTCATGACAAATTATAATAAACAGAAAACTGCAAAATGTCTTCCAAAAAACGAAGACATTATAGAAATGCTTGATTACTCCTTGGATTGGTTTAGACACGTGTAATAATTTAATTATAGTGCTCTTTAAGATAATCGCATCCGATATAAAATGCAAGCATATTAATAGATCAAATAAATAATTTAAGTATTGGCCAGAGCACCTGATGAGGATGAACGGCCTTGGTCCGAGTATGACCTAAATTGATATCCGAAACACCATGCGGAATGAAAACAATAAAACATTTAATCCAACACAATAGAAAGAATACTTAAATAATTACATGACACCAATACACTTGGGAACACACAACGAGTGTCAAAATCAAACCCTCATGACAAATTATAATAAACAGAAAACTGCAAAATGTCTTCCAAAAAACGAAGACATTATAGAAATGCTTGATTACTCCTTGGATTGGTTTAGACACGTGTAATAATTTAATTATAGTGCTCTTTAAGATAATCGCATCCGATATAAAATGCAAGCATATTAATAGATCAAATAAATAATTTAAGTATTGGCCAGAGCACCTGATGAGGATGAACGGCCTTGGTCCGAGTATGACCTAAATTGATATCCGAAACACCATGCGGAATGAAAACAATAACACATTTAATCCAACACAATAGAAAGAATACTTAAATAATTACATGACACCAATACACTTGGGAACACACAACGAGTGTCAAAATCAAACCCTCATGACAAATTATAATAAACAGAAAACTGCAAAATGTCTTCCAAAAAACGAAGACATTATAGAAATGCTTGATTACTCCTTGGATTGGTTTAGACACGTGTAATAATTTAATTATTTAATGTTTACCTTATTTAAGATTAGAAGATTTGATCTGATTCCCAATGAAACAACTTTCACCTGGTATCAAATGATGTAGATAAGGCAATGTGTTTGTTTCTGCTTAATACTTTAAACTACTTAATTTTCATCGTATCCAATTTAAATTGCCTTCACTCATAACTCTGTGTAGAGGTCTGCCTGTAATGATATCTTCAATATATGAGTGTTCATTGGTTTGTTGGTGAATAACATGTTTAATACCACGTTTTCTAAGAGAACCACCCACCTTCTGTTGGGGAACTGACAATCTTTGTCAATATAGATGAGAGTTGAAAACACGTCACCATGACCATGTTTGTTCACTAAAGCTCAAAACTAAAATCAATACAAATGACCTGTTTCAAAAGATATACAATGTACTTAAACATATCAAGTGAAAATGATTTTATTTTATATATTCTGATAAGTCATTAGCCTTATTTTATTGATGTATCAACATGAATTATTGCCTTCACAATTACTTAGATTAAATTGGCACATTGTTACTACCTTTTCTGTTTGTTTTTCTGAACATCGTAGCATTTCTGTTTTAGGATGGGAGCACTCCATTTGATATAGCTGCAGAAGAAGAGAGATTCAAAATAGTAAAACTGTTATTAGAAAGAACGACTATAGACCCAAAAAAAGTATACAAGGTAGGGATTGTACCACTAAAGAGGATTTTCAACCGTTCTATAGTCAACCAAAACTATCGTTGGCCTACATCTTATAATCTTTAAACCTCAAAGGGAAACGGACGTACAATACTCACAAGAACTTCAAAGTTATCCACGGCGCGTAATTCAGTTGCCGTAAGGCAATGGCTGTTTTGCAAAGAAAAAATAAGCATTCAATTATTCGAGTAGTGTGGATTCAAATTTAATCAGACTCGATACTCAAGTTATTGACAAAATTAACGTTTACACGTAACTTATACTGTTATATGTTACACAACTTTGTTTAATATTTATTTTATTTGTTTAATAATTTACATACATGTAATGACATTAGTTTTTTCTTTAACAGAATATTGGCTATAACTTGATATATTTCAACTGTTTATTTCAGGATGGGAACACTGTTTTACACAAAGCTACTAGAAGTGGAGAGCTCGAATTGGTCCAATTGTTACTCAAAACATCAAATATAGATCCCAATCAAAAGAATAAGGTATGAAGTGTGAGGAATAAAGTAGGTCTATGTGTGGTCAACTTTAACTGTGCCATTTGTTACGTTTATTAAATCGTTGAGGCAAACATTTACATTTCAAACTGGTTGTCATATTAGTTGTACCAATATTTTCTAAGTATCTACAGTTGAGTAAACAAGTGAAATTGAATTTGAAAAAAAGGTAAACAAAGCTAAATTATGTACAAATCACTATTTTTCTGAAGCACATGAGCGTGTCCCTTGCTTTTAAATATGGTGTGTGTTCCTCAGCCTCACATTTCTATTCAATGTTTTGTAAACGTTGTTTGTTTTAGTTTCTGCCATTTTGTTGTCAGTTTGTTTTAGACTTATGGTGTTTGTTGTCCCTTTGGTATCTATAGAAGAACAATTTGATATCCTTTTTTTCAATTTGTATTCCTCTGTAACGTAAACCCACAGCGTCCACGTATCATAACACTCTAACTTACGGTAGGAGAATAAAAATGAAAAAATTAAAAGTAAATTATATTATAATGATCATTTCTTATATATTAATCTCTACATCCCATTATGCATAATCATTGGTACACGCATTCATTTGATATTTGTATACATATTTATATTTATATATTTTATATTTTTGATAACAACTATATGCGTACTTTGGCTACCGTTATTACTCTCACACAATGAAATTGTCAAGCATATTATGTAAAAAGAAAATGAATTGGTCATTCATACATACATATTTAGTGGTTTTATACTAAATAATTGAGAATAGAAATGGAAATATGTCAGAGAAAACAACCCGACCAAAGAGAATTGAACAACCGAAGGCCACCAATGGGTCTTCAATGCAGCGAAAAACTCCCGCACCTGGAGGTGTGTTTCAGCTTGCCCCTCAACAAAGAAGTATACTAGTTCAGTGATAATGGACGTCATACAAAACTCCGAAATAAAAACAAGAAACTAAAATTAAGAATCATACCACTGGGACAGGTGCAAACATACGGCGGGGTTAAACATGTTTTTTTAGATCTCAACCCTCACCTTATTGATCCAGCCCATATATCAAAAACAAACACACAACAATACGCACAGGAACACACTGTTCAGAAGAAGTCCGAGTCCGATGTCAGAATAAGTTACAAAAGAAACTAAAGAAAATGACGATGATACATAAATTTACAAAGCACTCCTAGCAGTTAAGTTACATGCCCGCTCCAGATCTCAATTAAACTGATTGAAAGACTATGTCTTGATCATAGGCATATAAAATCAAGTTTAGCACTACACCATCAAAAAATATGTGAGAAGAACATAACCCGTATCATGCCAACAACTGGTTTCATGATAGATGTGATTATTTCCGATGCAAAGACCCAAAGTGAATCAATTTTAAAGCCAAAATATTCAATCTTTAATGTCCTGACAACTGTACCGTAGCTATATCCCTTCTCACTAAATCTGTTTAAGATTTTGTTAGCTTTGAGGTGAATGCCGACATTGTTTTAGCTGAGTAAAGAATATAACCATTAAACATTGGATGGCATATACTTGAACGTATAAGATGTCTGTATGTTGAATCATATTTACGAATGATATCTTTGTCCCGAAGATAAAATTTACTAAATATTTTTACTAGTGTGTCAAATGTATCTCGTTTAAATCTAATACGTTGTTATATACACGAGCGAATCTCATAAGTTGAGATGTATAAAACCATAAGATGGTGACAAGGGAACATCAGCATATACAAATTTATTAGTAACGATAGGAAATGAAAAATCATCTCTTTTATCATAAATTTTGTTATATGTATATAAACTGACAACGCCATTGCTAAAAATGAAAAAGACAAACAAACAAACAATAGCACACATGACACAACATAGAACCCTAAAGAATAAGCAACACGATCCCACCAAAATCTAGGGGCAATCTCAGGTGATCAGGAAGAGTAAGCAGATCGTGCTCCACATGTGGCACCCGTCATGCTGCTTATGTGATAACAAATCCGGTAAACAGTCTAATTCCGTAGGTCACATTCATGAAAGGGAAGGAGACTGTAGTAACGACGTAAGGAACATATCCGATACCATTTCTTCCTAAGAGGGCCACACAGAAGGATGTATCCCTCCCTAAGACAAGATACTTGTAGCTACGTTCAATTTGGCCATTCAGTTTTTATGAAACAAAGCAATACCAACTCTTTCAATTTGTCTTTTAGTTTTGAATATGGAATACTTGTGTAAAGTGTTGAAAAGTCAAATGTTTTAATACTATTACAAGATGAAAGAGATAACACATAATGTGTCTTTGTTATAAATATATAACACAAATTAGTTCTGTAATCAATTGCATAGACATAGTTCAAGGCAAAAAAATGTACATCCACCAAAGTCAGAATCATAACATTTTTCATACGAACAAGTTAAATTATAAGAGTTCCATTATTTCAAAAAGGAAATTTGAGCAGGCATTCATAAAGCATTTCCGGTTATATTAAACTATCAAGTTTCTTCTACTAGTATCTGTTTATATTTGTTATCGAGTTAGTATTTAAATCACAGTGACTACACAATGCTGTTTTATCATCTTCAGTGTAAATGTGGTAAACAGTATGTTGGCGAGTCAGAACACCCATTCCCCAAACGAAAGAATGGCCATCGTAGTGACTATAAATGAAAGCCAAATCATTCTCTCAGTCACAATTTGAGATCCCCTGGTCACACTAAGACAGACTGACCATAACAAACATAAACCACAATACTGGTTGGTCTAGGTAGGATAGACTCACTTGAAAAATATTTTGAAGAAGAAAATTAAAAACTTTGGCACCAAGTTGAATAAATGAAAAGGTAACATGCCCTTTACCCCTTCGTATGATGTTTACACATCTCAGTTGATCGTTATGCTCGTGCATTTATACTATAATGACTCCATATTCTTGTGTGTTCTTTATGGAGAAAATATGCAGGTTGTTTTTTTAAGGTTCAGACGATGAACATATCGTCCATGGCAACGGACATATGTGATTTCTTCAATAATATATGACCTTTATAGCTGACTATGTGGCGTTGGCTTTTCTCATTGTTGAAGGCCGTACGGTGACCCATAGTTGTTAACGTCTGTGTCATTTGGTCTCTTGTGGAGAGTTGTCTCATTGGCAACCATACCACATCTTTTTTTTTAAACACTCACTATGTTACTTGGCAATCTTCATTTGACAAATTTAAAAATATTCTGAAGCGTACTAAAATATATTTTTTTAATATATGATGCATAGTTTGACGCCTGTACAGGATATAATACACCATGCTGATACATGTGGAAAAGACTCGCCGATTATTAATGTATAGGCAAAACCTATACTGCAGCATTATCGTAGCATTGGAAAACCAATGTCATTTGAAGAGTCCTTGTATCGGTAACGCGAGAATGGAGATTTATCGAAACTTTTCGTGGTGGCTCTGCAATCAGTGTTTACAAACATTCATAGTCGAACATATTGAGGCATATATGAGTTTGGATTAAAAATACGACGACCGGATACGCTTAGCATACAAAAATATATGTTGCATATGTAGGAACCCACCTTGTTGGGTAATCCAAGGGGATGGGGTCCTAGAGCTGGAACCCCCCTTTTTAACGATCAATGTTTTTGAATGGAAACATATGACTGGAACCCCCTTTTATCTTGGATTGACTACACCTTTTTAAACTGACTGGATCCGCCACGTGGTGCCCTTATTAGTCTTCAACGAACTAAACTTTATATTTATTTTATCTTTAAGACTGAGTCCGAATAAAATCTAAATGTTTTGAATGTATAATTTAGATAAAAGTTTTCTACTTGTATGTTTTAAACATTGCAATATTGGATAAGAATTAAAGCTTCAAGCAACGGAGTATTTGAATAGTTTATTTGCTAATTGGAATTGCCTGAAATATATTTTATGAAACAGTTTGTAGTGCATATTATGAGTTAACTTTCACATTCATGTTAAACACAAATTTTTATTTTTATAAAAAAAAAAAATGAACTGTGTTTATTTATGTAGAAGCAGGGGTTTTTTAAGACCTTGTGGTCAAAATCTAGACAACAGTGAGGAATCAGAAAAATGCTATGTGATAAAACATATTATACTAAAGGAGACCTTTCCTTCTTCCCAATCCCCCCCACGAACACATAAAAATCCTTGAATGAAATTAAAAAAAAAAAAAAAAACACATACCTAACCCGCTCCATTTCTATTCCCATTGACAATAAAATTAAAATTAAATCCCATAAATAATTAACAATCACATTATTAGTTCATCAGCTTAGGACACTATATGTATGGATGTCTCAATCCGAATTATCTATGATAAGTACATCACGAATATATGTTAGACTCAGATCGGCGTCCAGTTTCTAATCGACGTCTGTTCCTCAAATCGACATCCAAATCTGATGTCACGTTCTCAAATCGACGTCCAATATTTTGTTACTCTAATCGACGTCCAACTTGATGTCATGTATTGCCAAAACGACGTCCGATTGATTGTGTAGTCTTCTCAAATCGATGTCAAATATCAAAAAATGATTAATTACTGGACTTACACTTATACATGTTCATGTTTTGTAGGCTTCTTATGACAACTAAATTTTCAAGTATTTATACATACCTCCCTCTAAGATTTTTTCAACCCGAAATAGTATAACATGTATATAAATGTTTATCTTCGTATAAAGTTAATCCAATCGATCTACATTGTAGTGTGTCATTCATATTTATATATTAAAAAAATACATGCATCATGCATATCAGTGTTAATCAATGAGAAAACAACTCAACGACAAAAAAAAAACCCGACATCTTGAGAGCATTCATTAGTCTGCAACAATAGACAATATACAGATATGGGTTTAAATTATTGTTGAAAGCCGTACAGGCCTATAATTTCTCACATTAACTTTATTTGAACTCTTTGGAAATCATATCACATTTCCTAATTTTTATGTAGTTTGAATCTCCAAATTTTAAAAATTACACAACTTGTCGACATTCTAGTAGGTAATGAATTAAAAAATAGATTTTTATATTTGTCACACGTAATATGTTTCAAAAAGTGTCAACTGGTTTGTATAGTTCGTTCTTATGTTGTACTGTTACATCACAGTTCTAACTGGTTAGAAAGAGTGGTTGAATCATGCTAACATGTTTAACCCCGCAACATTATAAATGTAGGTGCTCGCCACTTTATGCATGTATGTGCCTGTTCCAAGTCAGGAGAACGTAATTTAGTGGTTGTCGTTGTTGTATTTTTGTTTTTCGTAAATTATTTTGTACATCAACTATGTCTTTATTTTCTCGTATGAATTGTTTTACATTTGTGACTTCGAGGCCTTTTATGGCTGACTATACGGTAGGGGCGTTTATGATTTTTGAAGGCCGAACGGTGGCCTATATCAATTGATCTCTTGTGAAGAGTTGTCTCATAAGCAATGATACCACATCTGTGTTTAAAAAAAAGATTTCAGCTGATATCGGTTCAGTTGGATTTTGTATTCTGTGTCCAAAACGGACGTAGATTAGAGAAGCTAAAAATTGAACATCAATTAGAGAAGTAAAAAAATGGACGTCGTTCATTGAAGCCAAAAATTGGACTTTGCTAAGATAGGCATAACATTGGCCATCGATTTGAGGATATTTTTTTGTGACGCAAGATTTGGACTACGATTTGAGGGACGGACGTCGATTAGAGACCGGACGTGGATCTGAGTCTTACATATATACTCTGCATGTAATTTATAAGATGTGACAAACAGCAATATATATAAATGAACCATACTTGTTTATTACAACATATAAATGTTAATACACAATTATCAAACTGACGAATGAATTTGTTTCAATCCTTGAAAAGTACTTTAGGTGATTGTTAAAAATTGCACTTGAGGTGTTCCCGCTACCGCTCTCTTTTGTACAGGACGTCACCGTTGTTGTGATGTTAGCTATTCAGGGTTCAAATGCAAGTATCATTGCAAGTAGACGTTCTTATTTCTAAGCTTTAATTTGTGGCCGATACAATCACTCTACGATATTGGTGCCGTGACCAGGATAATGTAGCAAAATATATGTTGTCATGGTAACTGATACATGTCTTCTCATATACTTCTCTTAATTCCTTGTTCCCTGTTTCCTTCTCATCTATTCGCTCTATTCCAAGTGTTTTTAACTTCCAAAACTTCTCCAGGTCGCATTTTTCTGTCTTTGATGATGTCATTACATTCATCTTAGATGTTGGCTGGTCATTGTAACTTTGTGTACCGTGAAGTGGTCCTGACAGTAAATAACCTATTTTTGATTTCACGGCAGTAGGTCTCTTACCTCTGATGATATGGCTTTCTATAATCGACCAATAGTAGTCGGCTCCTACGAGTACTGAGACTTGGAAATTGTCGTTCGCGATTACTTGATGTGCGAGTTTAATCCCGGATAAGTACGATAATTTAGCAGCTTTGCGGATGTAAGTTTTGAGTGGTGCAGCGATTTCCAGTACGATCAATACTCTGATCGGCAATGTTCCTTCGTCTGTGAGCAAATAAATAGTTGTAGTTTTTATGTGTCTAATTTTCGTACTTTCTGCGCTGTCCCCGAACCCGGATAAATTTAAACTTTCTGTGCCAGTTATCGATAACTGCAATTTAGCGGCTAAGTCTTCTGTAATGAACGATCTCTATGCGCCCTCATCAAAAAGAATGTTGGCATCTAAAGATTGTAGTCCTGAACTTACAGGATTTATTGCGGTTTTGAGCATGACATTCGTGGTTGCCTGTGAATGTAAAATTGTGTCCGTTTCTTTCGCGTTGTGTTGAATGGTACTTACTATCTTCTTTCTTTATCTATTTGTGAATTATCCTTACATAAACTCGTGTGATGACGCTTATGACATTTTCTGCATGTTTTGTTTGACTTACAATCAACCAAGTTAAAATGTGCTAACGTCTGATGAAATACTACCCGCCAGACGAGCGAAGACCGATGCAAAGGAAAAGATAAAAATGTGGACCAAATGAGACTATCGTATAATTATATGGACTGTTAACTGTTCGTGCTTTATTACAGAAATTATTTTATTTTATTCGCGCTCATTATCAAAGACAGTTAAAGATATTCAAAGTTTAATATTTATCAGAGACAGTAATTTAAAGTGAAATTTTCATAATTTATTTTCATTTTATTGTAATTAAATTCATTTGCGGGCCCCCAGAATGTTAATAATTGCACTTGAGGTGTTCCCGCTACCGCTCTCTATTGTACACGACGTCACAGTTGTTGTGACTTTAGATTCAGAGTTCAATACAAGTATCACTGCAAACAGACGTTCTTATTTACTATAGCCTTAATTTGTGTCCAATACAACCACTCTACGATAGTGGTGCATAATACTACATGGAGATAACTCTGTGAAATCAGCTGAACTTTCTATTCACATTCTATTGTTTGGAAAATATGAAGCTTCTCAATGATCAAAATTAGTTTTTTTTTCAAACTGCTATATATTCAACCATTTTTTTTTCGATAAAGAGTCAGGTTCAGTTTTGTTTGTAATTTCGATATTCTTGTCAAAGCCTCAAAGAAAATATTTTGTCAAAATTTAATGAAATTTAAACGAGTCAAATTAATTTCAGTCAAAGTGATGGTTACCACCTTGTTTTGAACATTTGGTTATTGTTTATTGTTTTAAACACAAATACACTAACAAATAACATGTTAAGCTATAGGAAATTTGTATAGCCACTCGAAAAAACATGAACGCACTCGAGAAAGGCCAGACTGCTCTCGAAAAAAACGAACACAAACTAATATTTTCAATGCAATAAAACGAATTTTTGTATTTTGTTTAAACATACAAAAAGTCATGCAAGGTCATTGACCGCAATTCGTTTCTGATAAGATAATAACAGAACCCCAAAAGTCATTCCGGATGAATGATCAATTTTTGTAAAAAAAAATAATGTGTAGATATTTTTTATAAATATATCTGAAAATACTTTTTGTGAAGTAGCAAAGACTATTTGTAACAACTATAATAATAGTCCAATGTGTTCAGATAATTAAACCAATGTATTTTATTAGTTAATTTTACTGCATATTATCCCTGGGTATTCAGTGGTAATTTTACAGGGAAACTTGATGAAATGCTGTACACCAAGTTTAATGGTTAAACAGCAATATATTCAATAAAGAACCAATAAGAGTAAAAAAAAACAACACATATTTATTCATAGTGGATTGGGAAACAAGGTTTGCAACTTATATTAATCCTCTTTTTTCACTTTTCGAGTATGAGTGCTGCCTTATAGCGGCATTAGCCTGCTCTTTTTCGAAATCTACAAGGGTGTTTTTAACTAATTTGTGTAATGTGTGTGTATGTGTAAGGATATATAGATTCCAGGTAGGCAGTTCCTTCTACATTTGCATTGGGCTGTGCATAACAAATGGCTTTATTCTTCATTTTGGAATTAAAGCATTTTAAGGCTAATTTTATATTTTGGTTGTTTATAATCTGGAAATCTGACCGTAATGATACCAACTGTTATACTATGAGTGTGATTCAACTTACCATGATATGTTCGTGTATTTGTTTGTTGGAGTATGACGCTTCATTCAGTAATATTGATTATACCATGGCGACCAGTTTTTGTTGGTGGAGAGGCTGGAGTAAACGGACATAACAACCGACTTTATGGAACACTGGCAATATTTGTCAACTAAATAGAAATTTGAATTAACATCACCATGAACATGATATGTGAACACAAGTAATTTACTTAATCCATATATACAAAAATGCGATTGCAAAAAACGGTCTTGGAATTCTTTTTTATTTTGTTGAACTTTTGCTAATGTTTTGTTTTTGTAATCATTTGTATGACAATGTTTGTTTATACGAAGGGGACCATATTTTTGATGGTGGAAAATAGAAAAAATAGACAAAACAACCGAACTTCTGCAAAACAGGCAACCATTGTCAATGTTAACGGGATTTAGTGAAAATGAAAATGTTTTATGAACACAAGCTATTAACATAAATCACATTTACAGTTTTAACAAAATTGCGTTGAACAAAAAACGGTTTGAAACTCATCAACCTCTCTAAATGTTGGCCAATGTAATTTTTTGTATTGTAATCATTTGTATATATTGTTTTTGTTAATTTTCCTATGATGCTATGAACAGTGCTACCTTTTCATTTAAGTATATGGGTGACACTCCTCTACATTTAGCTGTCAGTGGTGGAAATCCCGACACAGTGAAATTGTTTTTACAAAGAGCAGATATAGATCCAAGTAAAGAAAATAAGGTACGAGTTGACGTTTTGCACATTATTGGCAAACTTTGTTTAATTGTTCGTGTCAATATAATGTTGCTTATACAAAAACACATATCTGAAAAATACTATAATTATCAGAGTAAACTTTTTTTATGCATCCACAATTATCCAAAAAACAAGAAATACTTATGTCAAAATCATTGAGGTTTTATAGGAATCAAGGATAATTAATCGATTACGATGCGTTTTCTTGGTTTAAGTATTCTTTTGAGCATCAATCTTACAGATAAAATTAAGACAAGGATGTATCATTCATGAACGCATGTATATACTGGCACTACTTATTTGAATAAAGACTGAAAATGAGATTCCTCGATTACTGTAGATATAGTCAGTTATCAAAGGTACCAGGATTATAATTCAGTACGCCAGACTCGCGTTTCGTCTGCATGAGACTCATCAGTGACGCTCATATCAAAATATTAAGAAAGCCAAAGAAGTTCAAAGTTATAGAGCATTGAGGATCCAAAATTCCAAAAAGTGTCAAATACGGCTAGGTAATATATGCCTGGGATAAGAAAAGCCTCAGTTTTTCGAAAATTCAAAGTTTTGTAAACAGGAAATTTACAAAAATGACCACATTATTGATATTCATGTCAACACCGAAATGTTGACTACTGGGCTGGTGATATCCTCGGGGACGAAACGTCCACCAGCAGTGGCATCGACCCAGTGGTGTAAATAGTTAGCAAAGGTACCAGGATAATAATTTAGTACGCCAGACGCGCGTTTCGTCTACACAAGACTCATAAGTGACGTTCGTATTTAACTATTTATAAAGCCAAAGAAGTACAAAGTTGAAGAGCATTGAGGATCCAAAATTTCAAAAGATTGTGTCAAATACGGCTGAGGTAATCTATGCCTGGGATAAGAAAATCCTTAGTTTTTCGAAACATTCAAAGTTTTGAAAACATGAAATTTACAGACTTGACCACATTATTGATATTCATATCAACACCAAAATGTTGACTACTGGGCTGGTGATACCCTCGGGGACGAAACGTCCAACAGCAGATGCATTGACCTAGCGGTGTAAATAGTATATATAGACAAAAAATTTCACAGTTTGCTAAATTCTATATGATCTTTTTTATATTGATTTACATCTTGAAAATGTCGTAAACATTACATAGTTGTCCTTAATTCATGTGTTGAACTACTGCTTACTGCTAATTAATATCATCAATCTAATTCATAGAAGGAAGTTTTTTTCTAAAAATCAATTTTACATTCATCATTTTTAAAATAGATTAAAATACATTTATATAAAAGAATGATCAAAGCTTTTTAAACCTGATTAGATTAGATTTTGTGATATATACTGAGCCAAAAAACATTTGCAATAAATTGGAATTTTATTTTATTACAAATACATATGATTTTAATAACAAAACGGAACTATGAAAAGTCAGAAGCAAAACGCAAGTTTATCATTCAAATTCAATAGGCATTTATTTTATATGGAGTACAGTAGGGTCCAAGTGTCTAAATGGGTATAGTTTTATGCAAAATCAATACATCGTGCATAGATGACGGATTTGCAGCGTTTAGCATTCCATTTAATATCTTTTGAATTTGTCGTTTTGGAATTTTAGTTCATTCCTGATTAGTGTATTTTCAAGTTCTTTGAAAATGTTGGAAATGATGACTCAGCATACATTCACAGTTAAGAGTACGCATAGTTTATTTACAGTCCTGGATTTTTACGGATGCGTCGGTTCAGTAAAGCCCATACATGTTCGATCGGATTGAGGTCTGGGTATCAACTTTGCCATTTTTTTGCATTTCCAGTTTGTCTGTATCCTGTATTCTTCCGCCATATTTGTTTCCTGCACATTTTTTATTTGTCGCAATATGTCGTTTAGATATTCTACGTATGATATCGAACAATTATTGTGCTTTTTATTTTCATACTGTATGAATAAAATCGACCAATTTATTTGCCAAATTGCTCGTTACATCTTGAAGATATTATTTTTATTGGTTCTAAGCAATATGCAGACTGAATATACGAGTTATTTCCGCTTCTGTATTTAATATAAAGAACATGCATTTGTAGCTAGTAATCAACAAGTGATAGAGCTCTTAGATCTTTTGATTTAAGGTCCTTGGTTCATTGAAAAAATGTCAATTTTGGTTAAAAAGATACGTTGAAGTTCCATGGTAGTTTTCTTTTTTCTTATATTCCAAATAAATCATCATAGATACCAGGATTAAATTGGTTTTACGATTATATTACTCGTAACACATATGTAACAGGTTCGATTCTTGGGTCAAGTAATAATAAACTCTGTTTAGGGTTCGGATGATTTAATACCAGTATAAGAAAATAAACTCTGAAATAACAATATCACAATTATAAATAACAGTTCTATTTTATAAAACACACGTATCTTAAATTACACATTATCACATATATATGGTAATTATAGAATACAATGCTCTTAAATACTGTGTACTATACTACGAGTAATTACAATAAATAATCAGTGAGCTGATGTCACGTGTACTTTTATTTCGCATTGTGATATACTACACAAGAATGTAACCCTTGATCCGAAATAATATACTAAATAGTGTTTACTGGTTTACTATGTGTACTGTACATAAACTAAAGTTAAAACTGTACAAATAATATTAAACTGATCGGAACATAAAGTATTATTTGTTCTTTAGATACAATTACATTACAACAATCATTACATTGTAAATACTATGTTCATAAAGACTAATTAAGTCAATATATTAAATATGCTTAAAACCGCATATCTAAAGGGAAATAATCCATAACGTTTTGTTTACAACATTACAAAATTAAAAATAGATTGACTCTAAACACTTGTGAAGTGAGTTTTTACTGGCAAGGACAAGGCACAGTTCATTAATACACTTTGTAAATAACTACATCAATGGAGTCCTAAAACCAAAATGTAATCATAAACATTCGGACTCGTAAAATATTAAAATATACAATATGACAAAACAACTCAAGTTCATTCATAGTTATACTTCTTACATTACAATGTATAATATGAGCCAGTCCATGCGAAAAGGTACAAAAAGTCCTTTTGGTAAACTTTACAGGACAAACTATCAAAATTTGTTATAATATTTTTGAAAAACGATTTTATCCGAAAAAAATTACATTAATGTAAACATTCATAAGATTGTCAATTCTATCCCGAATTTGTCAATTAAAACAGCAAAAGACGTAGAAACGTCTGAATTTTTGGTATTTGAGCAAGTGTAAATCATTTGTTCCCTGGAATAATGCTATACCGACCAGAAACTTAAAATTTTACGACACTAAAGAGACAAAAGTCAATAATTTTCTTCAGTTTTACCGGTTTAAGGAAAGAAAGACAACATTAAAACATGAGGGAAAATACAAAAACTATGACCTCTTGTGTTTTAGAAATTGAAATTTAAGTTAAGTTAAGTTAAGTTAAGGGATTCGAACCGTTGCCTGGTCTGATTCCATTGATATCCGCATCGTAAGCGAGAGCCTTATCCCCACTGCTACCGGGGTTAACATTATCAATTGGCAAATCAAGCCATTTAAACTGTACTATGAAAATGATTGAAATATATGAAATAATTCATTAAAAATCATGATAAAACTAAAAGGCGGGGAGAGGGGGGGGGGGTCTCAACACTTGCAGGTGCGTGTAGCTCACGGCTTAAGGATATGAGGAAAAGTAAATGTGTTTTATAAATCACAAGTCTATTACCAATATATATGCACACTTTTTAGAATTTCGTAAAATTTTCGTTTTTGTACCTTTTCGCATGGACTGGCTCATATAAGTTTACAAATAAATATCAACTGTATCACTTTTTCTTAGTTTGTCTAATATGCCGCCATTTATGAAATATCAATTATCTGTGTCGATAATCTACGGAGCCCCGCTAGGGACATGCAAAGAAAAAAAAATATATTGTGCGCACAAAATAATATAGTGTGCGTACAAAATAATATATTGTGCGCACAAAATAATATAGTGTGCGCACAACTTAATTATATTGTGTGCACAAAATGATATAGTGTGCGCACAACTTAAATATATTGTGCGCACAAAATAATATATTGTGCGCACAATTTAAATATATTGTGCGCACAACTTAAACATATTGTGCACACAATATGATATGGTGTGCAATAGTTCTTCTATATTTGGTTGTATGAAACGATTTTAATGTCTAAATGTCACCAAAGTTTTGTGGGTGTTTTGGTGTATTTCTCGGATACAATAAGCATTTCGCTAGATATATTTGGTGTACGGAATGTTTGTATGGTGTTATTGTCTATCTTGCAGTAATATTAATCTGACCTTGATTTTATATTCATGGTTCGTGTTATTTGATTCTTGTTTGGTCTGTTTTTCAGATACTATAAGGAATTATTCAATAAGTGAACTTTATCTGTTTTATGGAATGATTGTAATGTATATATATTTGTCTGACCTTGACTTTATTTTCATGGTTTATTTATGGAACGCCGTAGCTGCCTTATGTGTTCTTGTTTTTAGATACGCTTATACTTTTCAATATATGCACATACTTTTTCTATATATGCACATACTTTTTCTCTATATGCACATAGTTTACTTTATATGCACATAGTTTACTTTATATGCACATAGTTTTTCTATATATGCACATAGTTTTTCTATATATGCACATAGTTTTACTATATATGCACATACTTTTTCTCTATACGCACATACTTGTTCTCTATATGCACATAGTTTACTTTATATGCACATAGTTTTTCTCTATATGCACATCTGTTACTTATTCGTTTTTAATGCGCGGAGTATACGGTTGCACTTTGAATTAAATCGTTTTTCAATTGTGTTCATGTCTCTGGTGGTAACAATGTGTTCTTACAGATGAAATGACCCTAAAGCGCGATTGCAACCATTCCAGTGCTCGGTTAATACTTTGTTACTTATTCACTTATAATACGTTTGTTGTACGTTGCACCTTTTAAAACAAAAATTCAATTGTGCCCATGTCTCTTGGTGTAACAATGTGTTCTTAGAGATGAAATGACCCTATTAGCGCGCATGTACCCGTTCCAGCGCTTGGTTGACACCCTGTTATCTATTCGTTACCTATTCACTTATAATACGTTTGTTGTACATTGCACCTTTTAGAAAAGGATTTTCAATTATGTCCATGTCTCAGGTGGTAACAATGTGTTCTTAGAGATGAAATAACCCTATTACTGCGTATGTACCCGTTCCAGCGCTCGGTTAATACCCTGTTACCTATTCGTTACTTATTCGCTTATAATACGTTTGTAATACTTTTTATGTGTAGTGTAGTATGTTCAGACTTATTTTTGTTTGTACGTTTTGGATGATTTTGTTTAAATATTCCATGTGTAATGGCAGTGTAAACATTCAGAGTTTGAATTTATTAGAATAGTAAATTTAACATTTAAGAGAAAGCTGTACTTGTCACAAAGCAGCCACCAAAAAATAGGGACATTGCTTTAATCTACAATGTTCTATGACAATGATAAATGTTCATTAAGAAGAGCAAATTTTTATCTTTTATTCATCATATTTGATTTTCAACCATATTTGTCAGGGTTCTCCAAGGAAAATATGTGCAAAAGCAGAAACATGTAAATACTTTAATTTTATATAACAGGTAACAGGTTATTTACCGAGCGCTGGAACGGGTACTTGTGTGCTAATAGGGTAATTTCATCCCTAAGAACACATTGTTACCACAAGAGACATGGACAAGATTGAAAATCCTTTTCTAAAATGTGCAACGTACAACAAACGTATTAAAAGTGAATAGGTAATATGGTATTAACAGAGCGCTGGAACTGGTGCATGCGCGCTAATATGGTCATTTCATCTCTTAGAAAACATTATTACCACCAGAGATATGAACTTAATTGAAAATCCTTTTCTAAAAGGTTCTACGTACAACAAACGTATTATAAGTGAATAGGTAACAGGGTATTAACCGAGCGCTGGAACGGGTACATGCGCGCTAATAGGGTAATTTCATTTTTTAAAACACATTGTTACCATCAAAGACACGGACACAATTGAAAATCCTTTTTTAAAAGGTGCAACGTACAACAAACGTATTATAAGTGAATAAGTAACAGGGTATTAACCGAGCACTGGAACGGTTGCAATCGCGCTTATAGGGTCATTTCATCTGTAAGAACACATTGTTACCACCAGAGACATGAACACAATTGAAAAACGATTTAATTCAAAGTGCAACCATATACTCCGCGCATTAAAAACGGATAAGTAACAGATGTGCATATAGAGAAAAACTATGTGCATATAAAGTAAACTATGTGCATATAGAGAACAAGTATGTGCGTATAGAGAAAAAGTATGTTCATATATAGTAAAACTATGTGCATATATAGAAAAACTATGTGCATATATAGAAAAACTATGTGCATATAAAGTAAACTATGTGCATATAAAGTAAACTATGTGCATATAGAGAAAAAGTATGTGCATATGTAGAAAAACTATGTGCATATATTGAAAAGTATAAGCGTATCTAAAAACCAGTACACATAAGGCAGCTACGGCGTTCCATATTTATTGGTCAATTTTAAATATCTCAGAATTGGTCTATTTTTTTATATACGATATTAATGTACAAAAAAATTATAAGGCGCGCATGTTTTATAAGGTTTGTTTCTCAGATACATTTGGTTCTTCAATACAGCAAGAAAATCTCGCACCTAAAGGCGCGCTTCAGCTGGCCCATAATCAAAAATATGTAATAGTTCAGCGATTATTGACGTCATACTAAACTTCTTAAGTGTTTCTCGTTTCTCGTTTTTTTATATAGATTAGGCCGTCGGTTTTTCAGGCTTGAATGGTTTTACACTAGTAATTTTGGGGACCCTTATATAGCTTGCTGTTTGTTGTGAGCCTAAGCTACGTGTTAAAGACCGTACCTTGACCTATAATGGTTTATTTTTATAACTTGTGACTTAGATGGAGAGTTATCTCATTGGCATTCATACCACATCTTCCTTTATCTATCGAAAATATATAAAAGAAATTAAAATTAAAATTCATAGAAGACCGAGTTAACACAAAGGCCAGAGGCTCCTGACCTTGGACGGACACAAAAATGCGGCGGAGTTAAACATGTTTTCTGAGATCTCAACCCTCCTTTTGTACCTCTAGCCAATGCAGATAAATAAAAACTCAGTTAAACCCAGCAATACCGACAGTAAAACTCAGTTTAAAAGAAGTCCGTGTCCGATGTCCGATGTCAGAATAGGTAACAAATGAAACTAAACAAAAAGACAATGATACATAAATTAACAAAGCACTACTAACAGTTACTGACATGCCAGCTCCACACTTCAATATATGAGAAGTATATATAACCCGTATTTGTATGAGCTATGGTGTATATGTATTATGTTGTCTCATTGGTACTCGCATCGATCGTGATCAATCGGGCCACACCTTTTTTAAATAAATGATACCCCAAAACGGACCATATTTGGAAAAAATTGAATCATAATTGTTTCGTTTGTTTTCAAAATATACCACTGAGGAATACTTTATTTTTGACTATTCCTAAATTGCTTCGTAACATTTCAGTTTCATAATGAATACGAACAATATTCTGTAAAATTGTATAATGAAATCGATCAAAAAAAGATACTATCAGTGACCTCTTGCCCTCTCTTCTTTAAATCAGAATGAATCAGAACTTGGCCTGAAACATTTGTACACAACTCTTAAAAAAAATTCTAATTCATAATTAGCATACTGTTTTACGTCGGAAACTTGTTATTCAGTGATAGTCGTTTATTGGTGTAGTTCATATATGTTTATCGTTTTGTTACAGTCATTTTGGGCCTTTTATAGTTTGCTGTTAGGTGTGAGCCAACGCTCCGTAATGAAGACCGTACTATAACCAATTATTGTTAACTTTTGATAAATTATGATATGGTTGGAGAGGCTGTCTCATTGGCACTCATATTGCATCTTTTGATTTATATATGTACTCAGTTTTATCTCTATTTGATCACAACTTCATGGTGAATTTCTTAGACTGAACACATCGTCACATTTCAATAACGAACAGTACATTTTGGGTCAAAACCGTACTTAATCATGAACAAACATAGTCATCTTTAATGATAAAAAAAACTTGTGTACGTGTATTCAGTTTTCAGTGGATTTGACTTACTCTACACTTTTACAATGATATGTTGAGGGAAACCAGTCCACATTATTCATTTAAGTTGATGACACTAAAACTTCATCATAAACTATAACCAAATCATTTACCACAAACAGAGACGGACTGATGAACGGACGTAAAGACTTTTAAACATAATGGCCATCTCCTTCGTCGACGGAGCATAACAAAATCAAAGTCGTGAATTGAGGAACATGTCAGTCTAGTGTCAATCAAAACAAAATCTTGAGATTTTCAGAAATAAAGTATAATGCATAAGTGCAAATAGTAGTTGTATATTTGTTACACGAAAGTCTACATAGGTTCGACAGTGTCCTCGCTCTATTGCCAAGTCTGTTTCAAACCGTTCCAATAAACTCTGTGGAGGCTTCCGACGCATCTGTTGGTAAACCAAGTTTCAGACGAAATAAACGTAAGTTATTCAGTATTCGTGTCAGGAGTCGATACGATTTAAATATATTGTGCGCACAATATATTTAAGTTGTGCACACAATATATTTAAATTGTGCGCACAATATATTATTTTGTGCGCACAATATATTTAAGTTGTGCGCACAATATATTTAAGTTGAAATTATCTAGTTCTACATTCTATCGTGACAAATTAACGGTAGATAATAAAATGTGTGTAGCACGAAGCTAAATAAAATATTATCGGATACATCTACATGTATCCTACTAATTTAATAACCAAACTTTACGAGGAGAACGAAATCATAACATAGAAACTTTGCTTAATTTATCATTTTCATGTGAAAATATTAATTATATAACAAAGAAGTTAACTTACAATAATCAGGTAATATGTTGTGTCCACAATGAATTAAAACAATAACACAGGTATATA
Organism: Mytilus edulis; assembly: GCA_019925275.1. Taxonomy (NCBI): domain Eukaryota; kingdom Metazoa; phylum Mollusca; class Bivalvia; order Mytilida; family Mytilidae; genus Mytilus; species Mytilus edulis. The sequence continues at coordinate 100,820,798 of CM034360.1, forward strand.
AATTCTGGACACATTACGATGCGACTGTAATTTTCAATGTCCCGTACACATCTACCTGGTATACAAAACATAAATTGACCTCGAAAATGACAATGACCAATCAGATACGTTATTTAACTAAAAATCTTTTAAATATTCATGAACTCAATATAGAAAAGTAAGTGTAGATTTGGATTTCAATAATAATATTCCTTTATCAAAATTCAAGTTAAACTTTTATAACAAATACAATTAACTTTAAGTACTTTAAAAATATTTTTACTATCATTTAATAGGCGTAAAAATGACACTACTACATTCTTCCCTCTGTTGAAGAAAATGACTTCAATGTCATTGTGTCTTTCTCCCCTCTTATGACCTTGTCGTCTTCGTCAAGCTGTTTACATTAGCAACTGTTCTCAATAATCATGATGATAGTCCTCGATAGTTCCATCTCCAGACCTCTAAACCGCCCTGTTTTCCGTAACCATAAACCAGAAGTAAAATTTTGTATGCCGGAAGTACCTAATAATATCTCTTTTTTTTAGCAAAAATATATATAAAAAATATATATTTTTTTAAATCAGTAGGTATATTAAACCACCATCTGACAGCAAAATTGACATTTTAGACTAGAAGTGCTAAGTGCATGTTGTTCTACCAAAATATGCAGAGTTGGGTGGAAAGACGTTCAATGGTTCTCTGAATAGATGGTTTTAAATTATATTTTCATTCGCCTAATTGTTGTTTTTTTGCGCAGTATTGTTGTGTTAAAAGTTAAAAACTTATATATGATCTCGAACACTTTAAACGTTTTTGAAAATGACACCGTTTAACCATTTTATTAACCGAAAACTTTTCTTTGACAGACTTATATCCCCAAACACTGATTGTTTTGTGCAGACTTCTCCTTTGCCACCGTAAAAGATTATGAAACATTTATTGTACCAAATTACTCGTTTTATCGTTCTATATATGAAGATATTTGTACACTCCATGTGAGAGTCATTTCCACATATACATTTGATATAAGTTATATGCAATTGTAGCAGATAAACCAGGAGTGGAAGGGTCTTTGATTTGAGGTCCTCGTTTTACCAAAATCAATATAAGTTCGAAGTCAAATGTCAAGGTCATCATGGTTTTTTTTTCAATTTCGGCTTATTATCACTTATCATAAGAAACCATACAAGATAGCGACAAGTTGTAAGTTTTGATATATCGTTAGATATACAATGTTGGTTGAAAGGGTACGTTGACATTTAATTGGAGTTGTCTCCCTTTTTTATTTGGCTGTGTGTTATTATAACACATAAATCATACACAGTAGAGACATCATGTTTTTTGATTTAGGACCTTGCTATACGACCTTAAAATTGAAGTTCAACATTTTAATCCTTGATGTATATTATTATTGGTACATGATAAGGTCATAGTTTATTTTACATTCTAATATGAAGTGCTTCTTCGCTTTGTAAACAACACTGTGATAAAATTCTCGATATCTCTATACTTAAATCAGACTCTGTGGTGTACATAATAATGGCTGTTACAATATACTTCCCACGTCAATCCACATGTATTGAAACCTATTTGCAAACCCTTTGCCGATTTTATTGTTTTAAAAATTGCAATTAAAAAAAGTCAAAATCACTTTAATTCTTATTCGGATGCATAATAAAAAAAGTAATGCACAAGACCTCGGAGAAACCAACAAAATAAAAATAAAATAAAATTCCGCGAAAGTCTATTAATGTTTTTGGCGCATTTTAAATAATTTCAAAAAATGACGTCATACAAATGAAAACGCTAGAGTTCAAAGTTTTCTGTTACGTGAACCATTAAAATGTTGTTTACTATTGTATTGAAATTGATTATCAAGGTAGGCTTTGTTTGATGTTCTATTATATTGCATCATTCGCATATTTACTGATTTCAGCCAGTCAACATGGCGACTCCTTAGTTACGAATTGTCAACTTTGGATTTGAAGGTAGCTTACTAGAAAAAAGTGTAAATCAAAATGACAATTGTTGGTTTTTGAGAATGAAACAGATTTTTATTTTAGCGGTTGTTCACGGAATAATCCATGCAAGCTACGGATTTAGTTATTAGAATTTTTGAGCTTTATCTAACAGGGAGTAAAAAAACAGCAACTCACACAGCTTTAACCACCCTCACTTCAGTTTTTTTAATGATCGTATTTGTCCTATTAGAATTGAAATGATTCAGCCGGAGGATAAAATTCGAATATCCCGGCCCAGGCCATGTGTAAATTTCCAATAATCTATGGCTTCCATGAATTATTTCTTAATTGGCTAGTAGACTTTGAGTTTGAAAGATATTAACCGGAAGTAGTCATTTGTAACCCGGAAGTTGTTTTTTTTTGCATTATTTTTAAGTAACAAGAACATTACATTTTTAAAATCAGTGTAAAGTAAGATTTACATAAAACCAAATGTAAACCAGAAGTACCTACCATTCTCCCTTTTGTTATCAAAAGTATAAAGAAACCATCTTTGTTTCATAAAAAAACAACGTCTATTAAACTGTTTTTTTTTTTACACCAGAATTTACATTTTAAACGGGAAGGAAATATTTTTCGCTCAAAATATTTGCATTTTGAGGTGGAAAGACCTTCAATTGTTCTCTGCACAATTGGTTTTTAATACCTTTTTTTTTTCTTTGTTACTGGAAATTCAGAAGTTATCGCTTGCATTCATTATTGCGATTTTGTCATTTTAGACTTAAATACAATTTAGACTTTTGCGATATTAAGAAAAATCTAAATTCAAATTTAAAAAATGCGGGTTTAAATTATTTCAATTATAAATCTGTCGCATTTTTTTGCATTACAGCTGATTTCCTAATGCTTGCAAAGTAAAACTTTGGTTGACTTGCTTGCTTTGTTTGTATAATTGTTTATACAAGCTTTGTAAATAAGATTGACATCTTAAAACAATTTATATAGGCATAGTTTAAACTGTATATATCGTATTTTGGTGTTAGCCTAATGACTGCACAATATACAAACAAAGCAAGCAAGCTAACCAAAGTTTTGTTCTACATGCATTAGGAAATCAGGTGTAATAAAAAAATCGCAATAACTTCGGAATGTACGGTATTTCATTCAATTCCCTTATCAGTGCATTTTCAAGTTATTGTAATTCTCATCTCAACCTTTTTTAACATACATCAACAAGAAACATCTTCTTAAGTTGTATTGTATGTAGTAGAAAGAAGAGATTCGTGTTCTGAATCAGTTGCTAGATTTATCTATGACAATATATAAACTGTTCATACGCATTGGCTCAATATTGCATGTTCACAAAGTGTGATGTCATACATAAATGTACGAAGGCCATGCGGATGCACATATGTTCTTTCACGACATTTACAGTTATATCAATAAAAGAATATGTCTATATTACAGAGACACTGGCGTAACAATACTTACTAACCAAATAAACAAACAATCAAGCAATATGATTTTGGAGATGAATTAATGCTACAACTGAAGTTTGATAACTCTTTGTCTTAATTGGATAGTGTAAACAATCAAATGTCGTTATTATCATATACAGTCGGACAACCGGAAGCCTCTGAGTAGGAATATCTTAATCATAAGTGTCCGTCAGACAAGTTGTAATGGCCGCCAATTTTGGTGTTATTTTTGAAAGACCGTTTTCATTAAATTTCAATGATAAATTTCAAATTTATTTAAGTTTTCAGATGGTATTCAATACAAGTTATTGCTGTTCTTTAATTTATTTGATAAAAAAGGGCAGATCGATTGAATAATACGACAATAATCAACTTTTTCAGTGTAAATTTTCAAGCTCAAAAATTGTCATTTTTTCCTTTATGTGAAAAATCGAAGCGAGAAAGTCCCGAGAGACACCTTAAAGGGAAATCACACTATTGTTTATACGCATCGTTCTCGGCGCCGCTATAGTGCCGTAACTGTATTATGACGTCGCCGTTTTTGGGGTGTCGTAAAGGTTGCTAATTTATAAAATAGCGAGCCGCTCGAAGGAACGTTCCACTGAGGCAGTAGAAATGATAATGAACATATCATATTTTTTACAACTGTTATAATTAGATTAAAAATACGTGTCCATAAAAGAGGGTCCGATGGTATTGGGGTTTACTGAATACAAAATGAATGCCCCTCTATCCACACCCTTATGATAAAAAGAACATATCAATTCAAAACACATAATCATCATGCATAATCAACACTAAGAACGTTGGAAATTCATAGCATATTCACATATTCAATATAATTTAGTACCCTCTCGGTCCATTTTCTGGAAAACAGAGTCGGTGACATATACTTTTCTTTGGCAGCGTATCGTCGCGATGCGGTATGTACGGTTCAGGGTATATTTTCGGGGGGGGATACTTATAGATCAAGTGTAACAGCATTTTAGTATACAGCTTCCGGAATCTGTAGTCTTCTGTCCAACAGAGGTTTGTAAATAAGAACAATGAGTTTCGACTTTCAGTTTACTCATATCACATGCATGAAACGTCATAACTATAGTCATCTATACATTTTGTACTACATGTATAAATAATTCATCAAAAATCTCATTTCATATTTGTATTTACCCGGCTCAGCCTGTAGGGTTAATACAAAGCAGGTCAAAATTAATATGTTCTAGTTCCGAATATACATTAAACTTGCCACTGGATGTAAATTATGTGTTAAGTGCTATTTAAAATCGTTATTTATTTCACATGTGACGACTGAAATTATACAAGTGTCGTCTATCTTTCCCAAATGTTCCCTTGACATCTAACGACTCTCAAATTTTTTTAGGGGGGGGGGTAGGGGGGCATGAAAACGAGTAATCATATTTATTGAAATATGAAACGTTAATAGAATAACGCTAGTTGACAATCGTCCAAAATTTTACATCGATTGCTGGCTGTCGAACTCAAAGAAAATATAGCACCGTATTATAATGTACGTGTTGCCAGTCAACCTTTCTTTAATGCTTTGTTCAGACTTTCATCATTTGGGCACAAAAAAAAACAAATAGTTTGTAGTATTTCTTCAAACTGTCGTTATCGAACTGTAGGACCAGCAAGTTAAAAATAAGGCCGATGGACGTCAAATAATCTTGGAATTATCAAACACTATGCCTATAAAAAAAAAAGAAGATGTGGTATGATTGCCAATGAGAAAACTCTCCACAAGAGACCAAAATAACACAGCAATTAACAACTATAGGTCACCGTACGACCTTCAACATTGAGCCTGCAAAGCCCATACCGCATAGTCAGCTATAAAAGGCCCTGAAATGACAATTATAAAATAATTCAAATGAAAACTGGAAAATCCCCCATTTTTAAATGAATAAAACCCCATATCTCGGAAACGTAAAATCGAATATCTATAAAATTGTAAAGGGAGCTAAATTCAATAGATATGAACAATTCACCAAAGTTTCATGAGGACTGCTGAAAGCATTATTGAGTTATTGTCCGAAAACTGTAAAAAAAAAAACAAAAAAAAACACCTTTTTTAAATGAATAAAACCCTATAACTCGGAAACATAAAATCTAATATTCATAAAAAAAAACAAAAGGGAGCTCACGTCAATAGATATAAACAATTCACCAAAATGCCAATTGGTTAAAGCGTCCGGCATGTTGACGACGGACGGACAGACGGACAGACGGATAACGATATACCATAATACGTCATGTTAAAGAGCGCATAAAAATTTAGCACGTACTATACAATTGGCTTTAAAAGTCTCCATCAAGAGAAATATTTAACACACACACTTACACACACACATGTATTTAATATTTAGAGTTACATGTCTAATAGAGTACTGCTAAATAGTAACCAACACATTAATGGTCCGACTCGTGAAAGAAAATTCCACTCATATAGACAAATGTTTTGTAATGATGTTCATGTAATATTTGCCACTGAAAGTTTTGCAAAATTCAAGAAAACAATGGGAAAAAGACCCAAAAATAGTAACAATAGTTCAGATGTAGGTGTTTAGATCACACAATGTGCTCTCTTTCCTGTCGACAGTGATACAGTGAGATTGTCGGATTCCGACCATGACTGAAAAGAACAACCAATTTTTTTAATAGAAAGGTAGCTGATTGTTTCTTTGATTCTTTTTTTTTAGAAGGCCAATATGATATCGCAGAGAGTGCTTAAATTGGCACACAGATTCAATCAGTTATTTTTAAATTAACTATTACTAACCAGTATTGACAAAAAAGTACATATACCGTAATGAAAGATAAATGTGTTAAAGAATAAACATTCAAAGAAAAAGAGTTGCACCAACAGAAAATAGAAATTGCAACCTTACTCTTAATTTCATCGAATCTCAAAATTTAAACTCATACCAGAATTTTTAATCTATCATACAGTATAACTCGGGAGTTTCTAAGTGTAACTCGAGCTTTAACAAGAACTCTTACTTGAATAAATGTTCGAAATCAAAATAGAACTCGAAAAACTGTAAGTCGAACTTAATTTGGTTCGATTATGGAGCGTTGTGTAATTACGGAAATGTTAACCAATTTTAAATTTCTTCCGAAAATGGTGTCATTAAGGACTCTTTTTAAAGTGCCGAGTTTGTGGCTTTTTGAACACGTCATTTCAGGTTTTATCTTCCCGGTACAGACAAGTTAGTGAATTTATTCTTTTTGCAGTCTAAAGGGAACATGTTACTTTTCAGCCCGGATACCCTCAGTCTTACGAAATAGAAGATTCTTAATCTGCAAGCCGTAAATAATTTCTTTAATACGGCATGAGGCAGACATTCGTTTTCCCTATACGACAAATGCAATTAAAAAATTAAGATGACTTCAACTTTGACAATTTCTTTATAATAAACTGTTACTGTATGTAATGTTTATTATGGAGCGTTGTGTAATTACGGAAATGTTAACCAATTTTAAATTTCTTCCGAAAATGGTGTCATTAAGGGCTCTTTTTAAAGTGCCGAGTTTGTGGCTTTTTGAACACGGCATTTCAGGTTTTATCTTCCCGGTGCAGACAAGTTAGTGAATTTATTCTTTTTGTAGTCTAAATTGAACGTGTTACTTTTCAGCCCGGATACCCTCAGTCTTACGAAATAGAAGATTCTTAATCTGCAAGCCGTAAATAATTTCTTTAATACGGCATGAGGCAGACATTCGTTTTCCCTATACGACAAATGCAATTAAAAAATTAAGATGACTTCAACTTTGACAATTTCTTTATAATAAACTGTTACTGTATGTAATGTTTAAAAATTTCGATAGTTTGATAAAAATATCAATGAATAATCGAAATACCTTGAATTTTTTTATTATAATTTGTAGTGAAAGGGTTTAATTCAACCCAATAGTTCCAAGCATTGCAAGAAATGCTCCTATGCTAGCAACGTCGTTCTATAACGTTAGTTATAGTTCCCGCCAAAATTCGATAATAAGATTATTTCCGTTTTAGCGGATTTAAAACATCGTTGACCCCCCTTTTTTATATATGCATTTAAAATCTCCCCTGAAGCTGCAACTTATGTAGAAGTTTGAAGGGGAAAACATCAGTAGATTTTTTTTATTTCAAGAATAATCTATAATAAATAGAAATTAAAAATGGCGGGAAACGTTCAAAGGCCTTAAAAAATAAGGAAACTGAGAAAAATGAATATGTATAAGGTTAAAGTTACAATTGACTGTTCCATTTATACCAGTTAAACATCGGTTTTCAATAATTTTGTCTTAAAATAGCAACTTAAAGCGCTATTTGTATATTTCGGCATAACTAGATTCTTTACTTTTTGATGACGTCATATCTTGAAAACAACATCGGTGACCCCAATTTTTTTTTCGCCTAAAATATTGAAATTAGTATGTACTTTCTACAAGCAAAATTTCAATAAATTATTATTAGTAGTATAAATAGTGTGATTTCCCTTTAAGATTGCTATATTCTTAAAACTGAGTGTTTCCGCTTTAAAATGTGTTCTCATTTGTGAAAATCGGTAAATGAACATTTTTTTGTACCTATTTTGAAGATTGGGTTTTTTGCTCGGAAACCCAGATTTTTACCCTGAAAGCGTTTTTTGCTTACACATAATTCATCGTTTCCTTTATTATGTCCCTTGTTTTTTCACCGGACAATTCAAGTTTACATAGCATCACTAAGTGGTTTCAACTCTTAAATTCGTCACTAGTAGAAAATATTAATGTTGAACGTGTCGGTGATACTGAACAGAGTAGACTAGAGAGACTAAAGTATCACCCGAACGTGTTACTATTAATTACTCGCATAATTTGATTTGTAATACATGAATAGCGTCTGTCAAACCATGGGCTTCATATCGATAGTAAACAACTTCAAGGCAAACAATAACAAGCTTAAACCCTGTGGCTGTGGTCAAACAAATATATGCACTAACTTGACAGATTGTTGGCTTAACACTATATATAACTATCACACTATCAGTAAGGACCTAGTGTAAGGTCCCTGCATGGTTATAAATTTGAAGATTTTCAATGCAAAAAAATTTACACAAAATGAAACCAGCAGCCAGATAAACTGATATTTATATGTCATCATAAATTGACCCATGAGCAAGTAATACTTAGAACATGTAGAACGAACATATTTAGAAAATACCACCTCTTCTTCATTCATATAAGAGTAGTCATTGGTTCCTGACAAAACAAAACTCGCCTACACATAAATAAGAAGATGTGGTATGAGTGTCAATGAGACAAACTCTCCATCCAAATCACAATGTATAAAAAAGTACGGCCTTCAACAAGGAGCATTAGCTCACACCGAACAGTAAGCTATAAATGGCCCCAAAATTACCCCTGTAAACATACACAATTCAAACAGGAAAACCAACGGTCTAATCTATTTGCTAAACAAGAAAAATCTATGCAAGAAACCAACAAATGACAACCACTGAACAACAGGCTCAGGTGCATGTAATAAATGCAGTTGGTTTGCTGCTTTAACTGGTGCCAACCTTCACCCAAGCCCGAGACATTGGGGTAACAATACAACATAGTATGATAATATAAAAACCGACCACTTTATATGGACTACTCAAATTAAACTTGTTGAGAGGGATCTTAAACATGCAAAGGACGTGGTACTCTCTGCAAAAGGAGGTTCAGAATAAGGCCAAATAAAATAATATGTGTTTCCTATCAAATCTTTGAAAAAAATAGGGTAGGTAGGGATTTCTTTTCTTTTACCCTTTTTTTTACATTGAGTCTATGAGAAAGAAATTCTGACTTTATCAGTGCTTATTGAAAAATGACAAAAAAAATAAACACTTTAAGGTAGGCTATTTCTAAGCATACTGAGGGAAATAGAAAACACACATATTTTTTCATATAGCCTAATCTGTTGATTGTTACCATATAAATCTGTCAGAAGTCTTTTTTAAGTAAAAAACTCATTTATAACAGACATTTTACATTTTTCATCAACTCCATAATAAATTCAAATTTAAACCAGTTGGTTTAAGAACTTTTATAGCTGGCTATCTGATATGACTATGTTCCATGTTGAAGACTGTAATGTAACATATAATTGCTTAAATGGAGAGCATTATAGCTTGGTTGACTCATTGTAACTCATTTCAAAATATGCAACTGAAATAAATTTACCGAAACTTTGCATTAAGTAGAGTTTGAAAATTTAATATGGACAAAATTCTAGTTTATAGTTATATAAATAAGAAGATGTAGTATGAGTGCCAATAAAGTCATGATAGTTATGACCATAAACATGAAGTTTCAACCATTAACAATTAAATTGTTATCAAAAATACATTTGCACATGCATGTATAAAAATAATGAAGCTATGTTGATGCCTGCTTACAAATATTATTGATTTGCCCTTTCCAACTCTTCAATCAACACATGATAAATACCAATCTTTCAAGTTTTAACAAATATTCAATGGGTATCCTGACAGGACTGTTATTTCTCAACTTCAATCTATGTTTGTATTATGTACTTATCTCATTTGTTTTGCTAAACTTGTATACATTAACCAGCACATTTCAATAATGCATTTATCTGATACAGCATGCATGTATGCATTTAATATATTTATTTCTTTGCAGCAGTAATTAATAAGCTTGCTTTTCCTAAATCTGTATTCAATTTTTGACATATACACAATAGCTTGCTTTCATTAATCTGTATTCCATTTTTGACGGACACAATAGCTTGCTTTCCTAAATCTGCATTTTATTTTGACATATACACATTAACTTACTTTCCTTATTCTGCATTTTATTTTGATATTTACACATTAGCTTGCTTTCCTAAATCTGCATTCTATTCTGATATTTACACATTATTTGTTTTCCTAAATCTGCATTCTATTTTGACATTTACACATTAGCTTGCTTTACCAATTCTGCATTCTATTTTGATGTTTACACATTAGCTTTGCTTTCCTAAATCTGCAATATATTTATTATGCTTTTCTTTACTATATGCACCTTCTGATCCTTAACCTCCCCCTGTAGTATGCTAGTTAGTTTATAACATAACTGCATGGTGGATGTTGTACAGTGCTTTATAACATATGGATCTCTAACCAGTCCCTCCAAGCACTATGGACACTGGGGGTTCTAACTAGTACTACACAAATATGTACAAGTATATTTATTCATATATTTCTGAAGATGTAGGACTCAGGACTGAGAACAGACTGAGCTCGGTACAATTAATAAATCTTTATTTTGTCAAGTGTATCAACATCTGTCAATTTAAAAAAAATAATTTCAAGAATTAAACAACTTATTTATAGGCCTTAAGATATAAGATTTTACTTTTTATATTATCCATTGGAAGATTTTCACAAATTTTATTAATGATAAAAAAATCTATTGACTTAAAAAATAAGAGTTTGTGCGGGGCCACTAGGCAATTTACCCACTTTGGCAACCAGCCGCACAATTTTAAGCCTAGGCAGGGAATCGAACCCTGATACACCAACAACTTATTTATAGGCCGTAGAATTTTATATTGATTTGCTGAATCTAAAAAATTTAATTTGATTTTAAAATAAAGTTTGTGATCTTCCAAACAGAAGCTTTACTTTGAGAAGAAATTGTTTAAAAATGTACAAGCCAAAAGTTCGTCCTTCTTATGAAATAAAAAGCATTCTGAATATTAAACTCATCTTGAGAAAAATGTTTTTCTTTGTTGATTTAGAGGAAATAATAATATTTTACAATATTTTACATCAATTATTGTTCAGGTGATATTTTTTCCTGCTTAAAATTTCAATCAATTTTAATACTTTATTCTAAAAAAAATGCCCAAATTTGTGAGAAAAAAATACATTTAAAGGAAAATAAATTCTACAGTACAGGAGTAAAATGGATTTGTGCACTTTTACATTTTTAGATCAAAGAAGAATAGTAAAAATACATCATAATTATGGCTAGATGGTTTCAGTCTTTTACCTCTCCTTTACATCAACTATTCTAATTTATCATTTAAAGGGCAACAACTCCTATAAAGGGTTTATTAGCATTTCAGTAAAATTTTTGTAAATGCTGTCACTAATATTTTTTATTACAATTTCAAGTCATGTATTAAATTTTTTTTTAAATCAATAGGCAAACCTATCTTGCAAATTATAACAATGACAGTTATTTATTTTGAAATCCTAAAAATTATTTTTTAAGATCTTACTTTGCTATTTTTTACCACTTTTTGGATTATGTGGTTTATGAGTTAGAATTAAAAACTATGAAGTTTTAAATTGAATAACTTCTATTATTGTTAATTTGTCTGCATTAAACCCTCTTTTTGGGATTTTAAATGAAACACGTCCACCAGTTTTATTAGTGAATTCACTGAACATTCATGTACAGCGCCCTCTAGCGACCCACCACGAGCATATAATTTAAAATTTCATGATCAAATATATTCAATCTATCAAAAGCTCTGTTGTAATTATTTTCCATACTCATAATGACTCTTGAGCAGAACTCGTGTTACCCAGTGTTAGACCCACCCTCCCCCAATATAAAAGAGGAAGAAAACAAGTTTCTTTTCACAAAAATCCTATTTTAGAAATTTAGCTTGGATATTGGGAAGTTTTTTTTATTTATTGGTTCTTAAAATATTAAACCAGTACATTAAAATGTTTTGTTTTTACAAAATATATTACTTAATAAATTAGAGTAAATCATGCAACAACCTTATGCTATATCCTGATTTGGCAAATACATGTTCCCTTTGAATTTTTTCATACAAGATCCAATTGCCATGAAATGATTTAGATTTGTTTTCCCTTTCAAATAAATTTAGGGGTAATTTATCTTATTTTAGTATTTGTTTGTACATGGACATATACCTACACTGTATAAGCATTTTAAATGTGTGCACTGGACTTTCACAGAGTTTTGCCCCTGGCTTAAAAATAAAAATATAAACAAGCTTCAAAAGTACAATCTACCCAAAAAGCCAGACTAGGAAGAGCATTTACACTTAAGAAACAACATCATGCACATTACCTACATAAAATTTTAGCTCTTAAAAAGGTACATTGTTTGAAATCTTAATTAGTTCAAAGTTCTTTTTTTTAAAGTGTTAAAAAACTAACAAAAAGTTGACAAATTAAAAATATTAAAATCTTCATATGCAGTTAACCTTATAATATATGCAATAAATGTTTTGAAGACATGTACTTGTTCTTAAACATTATTTTCAAAAATGTGTTTTGTAGTATTAAAGGAATTAGAAAAAACTCAAAATTTCATAAAAGATCATATAACTACTTTCAAAAATGACAAAAATAAATTTCAAAACAGATTATCTTTGTAAATTAAGTTTTAAAAATTATAAATCTTCCTGGAGACATCAAATATTTAAAAAATAGTACTTTTAATTAATTTTTTTATTGATCTTTCTAATTAACAATTGCCTGAAAATTTGTGTGTTTGAAATAATTAAGTACTTGTCTGTTGCTTAAATGATGCTACAGATATCATGAACAGTCAAATGTCCAACCCTATGGAGTACATATCAGGATACTGTGTGTAGATTAATAGTAAAGAATTTTGAATTTGAAAATAAATTAATAAACTACCAATATCATAGTAGATCACATGACCAACCCTATGGACAACCTATCATTATATTGTTTGTAGGATTTCTTTCTAAAACGAGCCATTTCAATTTTCAACAGTATTACAGCACAAGTACAAAATTGCAAAATAAATAAAATATCGGTTATTTGAAATACTTAAAAATAAAATATATAAAAATGTTTCATTTGATGCAAATAATACAAAAAAATTGAAACCAGAAAAATATTTATGCTAATTGTTGATACTGAAAATTAAATATAATATTTTCGAGATCATCATCGTTTACATTTTGCAACTCAAAGAAAACCGAACCATCCATTGCATCATCTCCAAAGTCACTCCCATCAGATTCTGAATTGTAAAGCACTTGAGTAGAGGCAACAGCCTCAGCAGTATTTTCTTCTGTTTCCTCTGTATTACACACCTGTAAATTAACATTTTTATTTTTACAGGAACTACCACACTTACAACCTGGACCACATGCCATATTAATTTTCTTACAACCACATATTTTGCTATTACAGTCTGATTTTAAACAGTTGCAGCCTGCAGTCCAAAGCTTTATATTATTGATTACTTTTTGCAAATTTTCCGGAGAATCCCAAATGACATCCAACTTTCCATCAGTTTCTAATTTCCAACCAAAGTCTGTCAATGATGGATACTGACCATTCTCACAGTATGCTTGGATCCATAACCTACTCACCCAATAAGATCTTTTCCAATGAAGAAATATTGCATCAAAAGATGGCAAATAAAATTCTTCTGATGGAACTCTACTATAAAGGGCCTCTCTTATTTTTGAAATCCAAGCAATATGATTCTCTTCAGGTGATAGGTTAGAACTATAAACTGTTCTATATAACTGCTCTGGGGTCTCTAATTTGTCTCTTAGAAAAGCTGAAGAACACTTCCTCCAGTATTCACATCCAATTAAACGAATAAATGATAGAAAACTAGAAATGTCATCAGAGTTTGTGAGAGATAATTTGCCTATCACATTATTTTCAACTGAACTTATAATAAATTCTGTGTATTTGAAGAATGTTTTAAAAAATGATGTTTTACCATGATCTTTGAAAAATGAAACATAATCGCAACCAGTTAATATAGATAAATTTTGTATGATGAGAAGAAGGTCATCTTTTTCAATGCTGTGAAGATTCAATGCACCTTATAAATCTGTTCATGCTAAAAAATATTAAGTCATTTTTATAAGGCAACTGAACTGCTATATTTTTGTCACTGCATTTTTGCATAATGGGTAATCCAATGTGGTATGTATCATTATCTAGAGAATAAATTAAAATAGTTTTACATTGTGAATTATAAGCATGAAACCATACTCGACTATCACCTTCAGAAATATTTGTCTGGAAGTTTGTGGCAATCTTTTCAGTATTTTCTTTGACAACTTTTGTTATGGAAGCATTTTCAAAGCCACCACCAATTACAAAGCTCTCACCAGAATTCAAAGCTATTTTTGCAAAATGCAAACATTTTTCACTGACTAATTGGACAAGCTGCTTCTTGTTTTCTCTGTTATGTAAAAATGCTTGCCAATCTGATGGTATTTTTGTGGTCTCTGAAATTAATATTTTAGCTGATGTTTCTGCTTTTTCATCTCTTCGTTTACGCTCAATGTCTTTCGGTGATAACTGAGGTGATTGATCATCAAATACAATGTGTATTTCTTTTGTGTTGAGTTGGATGTAAGGAATTATCCAGCGATTGAATAATGAAACTAAGAAATGAGCAAATAAGCGATTTGAAGATTTTAGGGGTTTAGAGTTCAGAATAAACATGCCATCTATGATGACACAGTCTGGTTTAAAATGTAGTTTGTTTTCGAATGCCTCAGGGTAACGAGAATGGTATATGCCTAAAGTTTTTGATTTATCACCTTTGTATGGTAAGCCGTCATGGTCAACAATTGCACGTGGCAATGAAATAAATTGTTGCAAATCTGATATTCGTGTGTTTTGTTCTTTAGACCATGCTTTTTGTTTTCTTAAAAGTGAATTCTCAGTCCTTTGATCTTTCAGTTCTCTTTTTACTTTTGATATGCTATGTGTTTTTGTAGAGAAAGTTGCTATTTTTCTGGTCTTATTATATCTAAAAATACAATCTGACTGACAAATCTTGATATATTTTCCTAGATGTTCCTGAGCAATTTTCTGCAGATTTAATAAGTCTGATCTCTGAATATCTGTCAATACAACTTTGCTGTTGAATGCATGCTTCAGTTGTCCATTTTCATATCTAAAAAATAATCCAGATTCAATGCTTTCTCTATATGATGTAATATTTTGTATTTCAAAAGATGGACGGTTTACAGAATTATTGAAATCTTTTCGCTTACATTCTAATTGATCTTTTATGTTACCCAACACTTTTGCTCGAAATGGAATGTAATGAACTAACTTTGTCAAAGCAGATAAGGTGAAAAAATTAGACATTGCATTTTTAACTTCTCTGTTAATACAACTTTCATTAGCCTCGTCTAAGCCCTGAGAATGCATGTTTCTTCCCAAAATATAAACAACCCACCCACCTTCCTCAAAATGTTCAATTGTTGATTTAGGAAAAGATTTTAAATCTGCAATATGAAATGGTAGAAGTCTTGAATTAAATTTACAATCTGTTTTGCAACATGTTTTAAACAGTAGTTCCTTAAATGCCAGTTACCACTTCTAATGGATAAAAAGTAAGAGACATAAATGAATCCGTGGTAGTGAATGAAGTCATGCCAAAATTTCCAATTTTCATTCTGTTCACTCAATCTGCAACATAATTTTTTAAACTGCAATGAAAAATGTGACATTAAAGCAAGATGCTGCCGAATCTTCTCATCCTGACTTAGTTCTTGATTTTGTAAAATGAAAGAAACCTTTTTAATGTACTTTTCTTCTGATTGATCATTTAAGTCATGTTCTTCTGCATATTTAAGAATAGCACTAATTTGTTGTAAATAAAATGCTTCCCACACCTGTATCAAAAAGTGATGAGTTTTGTCAAAGTTTGTTGCCTGCATCACAGAAGCACCAACTGCACCATGATGAAAGAGTTCAATAAGTTCCTTTAGTCCTGCATCTAAATATAATTTCATTATCATACGTTGATAATTTTTAAGGATATGCCAATCCCCAGGAAAAGGTAAAAGCCAAATTAAATCATCCTTCAACTCAAGCTTCAATTTAACCAAAAGATCATAAGTCTTCCCATCACCCACCACCACCAAATGCTTTAATTCTCTACCAATTTTAAAGTCCTGGTGTAATGTATCTAAAATAGTTTTCAATGTTTCTTTACTGTCAGCTTGTTCATTAAGTAAAGAGTGATATATCACATTGGCTGTTTCTACGGGTATGTTACTATTTTTTTCGCTTATAAATGTTTGCAAATTGGTCTTGCCTAAATTGTTTGAACCATTCAAGCTGAGTAAATTGTTATAACAGAATTCAAATAATACTGTACTTACAGAATCTGCAGCCTTTTTTCTGGCACTGTGCTTTCAAAATCAATCAAATCAAAAGATATCTTTTCAACATTCTTTGACAAACATGCAGCGCTGTCTTTTATCATGTCATCAACTAAATCTGTACAAATCTTACTGTTGTGTATAGCATAGTGTTGCAATTTTGTTGTCCTTCTACGGTATTTTACAGATGCCTGACCACTGTTTAATGAGCTGTATACATTTACAATGCTAGAAAGCTTTTGGTTGAAGTTATTAACAGATCTCAATGTTATTGTATCCTTTATATCAATTGATTCTTGAAACAAAACACCATCAAAAAAATCTTGGCGAGAAATAAGAGGAAAGTAAAGTCCATTTTTATTTAACAGATTTATCGAATGGTTGCTATCAGGATTTGCTCTTAATTGAACAATAGGTTTTATAGAGTTGTCGTGCTCCTCAAAAATATTAACTGCACTTCCAGTGACATAAACCAAAGCAGTCATATCTAAGTAATTTACTACACGATTTAAATCATATAAGTAAAGCTCATGGTTGGCATGTTCATCAATGTTATAGTCTGTCATTTGTGAAAATATCTTTTCTTCAAGAAACTGTGAGTCATTTAAAACTGCTGTAAAACATTCATGAATTACATTTTGAGTGAAGTCAGTCTCAAGGCTATCTTTGATCTCATCACAGCACTTTCCAGAGGAATCCCTTGGAGCGTTTAGTTTAAGTTAGAAGAAATTACAAAAGACTGGAAAAAAGATGTAACTTTTTGTGATGTTTTATGGTTTATACATGTATAGTCAGTATTACCATAAGTAAAAGTCTCACTTGGTAGGACAACAAGTCTTTCGTCTAGATTTAAGGAAATACTTTGTGGTTTTGGCTCTACTAGCTGAACTGATGTCCCATCAAATCCACGGTGCACATCAGTCGACTTTACTGCAGCATAACTAGATTTTTTATTGACATTATCAATTGAAGCAATTGTAAGTGTTGATTGTATTTTGTCAACAGTCTTATTTACCTTATTTTCAGCTACCATTGTTTGATTGCGTTCCAAAGTTTGTTTTGAAACACAGATATCAAATTTGTTAAGAATATTAATACAATCACTGGAAGATGTGGTAAACTTATCAATTATATCTAAAATGATTAATTGGAAAGTATTGCATTTTGTATCAAACTTGAACAGTAATGAAAACAATATGTTAATTAGTTTAAAATCAATATTTTCAAAAGTTTTATCTACTTCTGCAGCAGATTTAAATTTATTAGATGATGTTAGAGATGTAATAAATTCCCAAAGATCAGGAGGACAACTATTTTTCACAATGTCAACCAATTTATCATCATCTACAGTTTTAAAGTCGAAATTCAAATTTTTGATGCAGTCTTTAATCATTTGTTTAAGAATTACACAGGCTTTTTCAAGTGTATTATCATTTCCCTGTTTAGACTGACAACTGACAACTTCTGACTTTGTATTACATAACTTCTCTTTTTTGTGTCCTTGAAGTGCCAAGACTAAGCATCTGCGGTCCTCAACACAATGCAGTTTCACCATAGTACCAATTTTATCTATTTTGTCTGTGTTAATGTTTGAACTGAAAATTAACTGTAGTTTGTCAAGTATAAATCTGGTCTGGTTTTGTCTCAGATTCGATGAAAAACAACCTCCAAACTCTTGAAACTTGTCAACAATTTCTGAATGAAGCAAATCTTTGTCCTGCATTAATTCAGTACACACAAATTTGATAAGTTCAGTTAAAGCAAGTTTATTGATAGCTGGTATATCAATATCTAAAGTACCACTTACTGCTTGCTTCAAAATTAATGATACATACTCTTTAGGACTAACACATTCTACCTTTTTATCATGTTCTTGTTGGCCTGTATATCTGTAAAGAATTGAATGACATTTTTTGCATATTACATCACCTCTTGTCAATATTTTGTCAGTTGTGCCTTGTTCATTCATATATTGCTGCAAATAAATTTGGTCAAAATTAGCATAATATTTCTTGAATAATGATAAATTGCACATTTTACATTTAGCTTTTCAACTTTTATAATAATTGTATGCTTTTAAGTAATGGCCATCACAAAGAAAGATGGATTCAATTTGAGCTTCCTGAAGACTGACTGAAAAGCAAGTGTTTAATTCATCAGTATCTAATGGTGAATTTCTTGTTACAGATGTATTTGTACAGGAGTTGCACAGAGCAAGTGCACAGAGCAAGTGCACATTCCAGTTTTGGTTTTTGGCAGTCTGTAAGCTTTCCTCTGCCAGAGCTTTATGTGAAAAATTCCTATTGAGTTTTAACATACATGACTTGCATATGCAGTCTTTTTCACTTATTTTGTGTTTAGATTTAACAAAGTCAACAAATTCTAATTGATAAGATTTAGAACCTAGGTGTAAGTAACCATAATTACTGTCCTTTTTGCAGAGAGAACATGGTCCACAATAATCACCAGGATGAACTGGGATTTCTCTTACACCTCTTAGGCCTGGTTGGCACAATTTCAGGATATCATTATCTGTACATTCAATCACATCATTGGTTGACAAACATGTTCCAGCTCTGGTCTGTAAATACTGCATATTCTGTTTAATACCTTAAACCTTTTCAACAAACTGTTTTAGTTCTTTTACTTTAACCTGCATTGTTTTAGAAAAAAAAGTAAATGACTTACAAAAAAACATTTATATGAACTTTTAGGAGTGGTAAAATCTCATCATTTTTACATTGTTTACTTATGCCTTCTTCTTGTAAACCTTTGTTTGCAAGATGTGTCTTGCTTTTTATTGTGTATTTTTCTACAAGATGTCTTGTCCAAGTTAGCCAATACTGAAAACATGTTTGTACTGAGGTGTGCCATGTTATTTGAGACCTGTTTGCCTGTATACACTGATTTCTTGCAGGAGATGCTACCATTATGTACCAAGGGGCTTGTAAGAGGTGTAGAATTCTTTTTGTGTGAACTTTTGTCCTTGTATGTTTTACCCAGGGGTCTGCAATGAACAGACACCTGAGAGGCCTCACTACTCCTCACTTGCTCAGCCATGTCAGATAGCTTTTTCAAATCTGAAATTTGTAGATGTTGTTGAAGCGACGGCCAACTCAACAACTGTTTTATTTCAAGGCCCCCCCCCCCCCCCTTGGGCTTGATAGCAGTGGAAATCTTTTTCATACTTGAACACTGACATTATGAATTATTTATAAAGAAGCAGTTATATTTTTCTGGAATCTTCTTCGATCAAAATTTAATATCCGGGGAAATAATCGACAAAATAGCCCTATAAAGTAGAAGATATTGGAAAATGTGACAAGTTATTCAATTTTTATACAATTCTGTACTATTTAAACTTATATTTCCTTCAAATTTTCTTGATTTCACTGCAGAAATGGGATGTACGTCTGTACGCTGAGCCCGCCCCGGAAGAAAAGAACGCAATGGCTGATGGTCATCGTCTTCAGAAAATATGTTTTTTTGTTATATTTTTTCAAAATATTTTCATAAAACTTTATAAAATCCCAATCTGTAAATCAAGATTTAATAGGCATTAAACATTCATAACAAAAAGTTTTCAAATAAGAAAATAACGAAGGAAATAAAATCGGAAAAGATGCGAGTCATCTGCGTAAAATGTCAACACATATTTCACCCCCAATAAAAAACAGGTACACTTTTTTGTTCATGCAAGAGACACATAGAAACATATCTTAAATTATCGCCCAGATTCTGTAGTTTCTATATGTGTATTGTCATAGAGTTTCATAAGATAACATTTTTTTGTACCTATTTCGCGCATTGAACATGGAACCGCCTATTGTCACATTTTTATTTCATGTCCTCGGCAAAAAAATGCTCTGGAAAATAAGTTATTTTATTTTGTTTATGCTTTTGTGCAACGTGGAGATTATTGAGAATATAAATATTGATCATTTTAATTTTCTCTGCAAATAACGACATGAGTAGCCTCCAGTCGTAACAAAAAGATAAAAGGTTACTTTTCGCGGCTACCTTCTTTTCCTTACAAAGTGCACGAAATAGATCTCAAACGGCGGAAGGTCACTGATTAGAGACGGATCACATTTTGCCCTAAAAGGGACTTCCGGTTGTCCGACTGTAATGCAGTATTGTATTCTTACGTTGTGTGTCATTATAGTACTCGTTGGTGGTGTCGTGGTCAAAGTGCTCGACTCGATTGCGGAAGTAGTAGGGTCGAACTTCGACCGGATCCAAGGTTACAAAGAGGTTTTAAATTTCATTTCGTAACACGTAATCATGTGTTTGCCCATGGTGCAATTATCGTCTAGTGTGACTGGGCTAAAAATCTATGCTTATTATATAATTAGAAAGAAAATTCTCAGTGAATGTTTTAATTGAAATTAAAAAGAATTAAAAAGTATATTTATAAAAGTATATATTTATATTAAGTTAAAATTAGGTGAAAATAATTAATAATGAGATAGCCGTATTGAATAGACATTTTACATACATACTTAAATCAGTATATGGGAAAGTAACTGCATATGCTAGAATGTTGTATAACTTCATGTTGTTTTTCAAAATGTTTGATATTTTTATTCACTTAATTTACAAATGTAATGTGTAATTCACTGAATTACTTTGTAAAAGTAATTGTAATATAATGCATTTCTCTGATAAATGAATGCAATTATAATTGTAATTAAATGCATGGTTTTGTCAAAGTTATTGTAAAGTAATGCATTACATTGCAATGTTATTCGCCCAATGCTTATAAGGAGTATCATTTGAACGTACCATTATATCCTATTTTTCTTTCCAGTTGACCTATATTTTCTAATAAGTAGTTAATTCATATGTTTATCTTATGAACAAACGTGAAATGTAAGTGTTACACTATAATCAAAAGTGAAGAAAATGCCTCAATGGCTTTGTGATCTCAATAGTCCATTAACTGTATCACTAACCTGTCAACACATGGGTTATTAATTCTACCACGGCATAATTGACTAGTTGGAATAAAAAAAATTCTTCACAAAGTATGAGTTTCTCCCTAGCACTGCGGCTTTCTCCACCGATAAATCTAACAACCACAATATAGCCAATCGTGTTTAAGGGTTGTTAAACACCAATAGTAAACCAATATATCATCTCTGTTTTTGCCTTTGACTTGCTGTAAATCTTTATTAGGTGTTTGACTTGCTGTAAATCTTATTTAGGTGTTTGACTTTACTTTTGGTCTTTTTGGTTTCTCTTAGTTTTTTTACTTTTGTTTGAGAATATGGTTTTTCAAAGCTCGAGTATAAATCGACATATATTTTCATATCATAATTAAATGCATGTAAAAAAAATTGCTGTATAATTTACTAATAATTCTGTTCACGTTCGACTCTGCTTTAATGTAATGCTTAGTCTGCACTTACCTGTAATGTATACACCAAATCTATACATTACAAAACTGTGTTTACTATCTATTGCATTTATTTAAATTATATTGAATGTTCCCGAAATACAATTTTTTTCTGTTTAATTTCGACTCTTAGTTATTGGTTGTCCCTTTGGTATCTTTAGAATAACAATTCGATATCCTTTTTTAAACTTCAAATGCTCTTTTGCATTAACAAACAGGGTTCACGTATCATAAAGTTTTAATTGATGGATAAAAATTAAATGAGAAATATAAGCAAATTATATTACATTTATCATTCCCTATGTATTTATCTATACATCCCATAATGTATGATTATTGGAACAAGCATCAATTTGCATTAGTCATTCAAACAGACATATTGAATATTTTTTTTCATTTTATGGACTTTTATAGTTTGCTCTTCGGTTTGTACCAAGTCTCCGTGTTGAAGATCGTACTTTGGCCTATAATGGTTTAATTTTGTAAATTGTGACTTTGATGTAGCGTTTTTTTAGTGGCATTCACACCACATCTTCTTATAACTATATTGTATTTCTATTTTATTTTATCAAAATTACTCTTTTTCTAAACTTAAGTGCGTAAATCTCGTTGATCATTTGTACATGTTGGCATAATATGTCTTTGTTGCGAGTATATAACACAAAATATGTCTGTGAACATGAGAATGTACAAATATCGTGGCGGGTGATTTGTTCATAATTGTACTATCTTGATATATGATGTGGTCATTTAAAAAGCTTGACCAGGCAAAAAAAAGGACATCTACCAAAGTCATAATCATAACAGAAAGGTTCTCATTTTTCATACGAATTTAATTATTAGAGTTGAAATATCGTGGCAAATCTCCTATAGTTTGTCGACTTACGTTTTTGATCATATCGACTAATTTGCAGACCTTGTCATGTTGATCATGTTTACAATTTCTCTCTTTCATCGATATTGGTGAGATATCAGGAACAAAGGGCATCACTGTCAATCGAAACAATATTATACAATAACTTTAAAAGAGAAAATAACACAGACTTGTATCTATTGTTCCAACACGCTCCTAACTATACATGTATATAGGTCGTTAATGATTAATGTTTAGCTTTGTGTTTAATGACATCCCATATTTTGTACTGTATATTAATTAAGTTGTTGTCTTTGACTTCATTTGGATGTATGAAATATTATTCATTGAGAAAAGCGATATTCATGATACAAATACTATTTTGATTTCCATTGCAAGTCTGAATTGATGTAATACTGTTTTTCTGCATTCATTGTAAGACACTTTTAAATTCTTTTGTACCTATATAAAAGTAATTTAAACATATTATTTTTTCTTTCAGGCCAACGGCGACACTCCTTTACACATAGCTGTTAGAGGTAAACATCTCAGCATTGTCCAATTGTTATTAGAAAGAGGAGATATAGACCCAGATAAAGTAAATAAGGTATACATTCTTTGTTACATTGTTTCAGTCATTCGTTAAATACAATGTCTACCGTATCATCAAATACTTTTAACGTTCCCTTTATTCCTAATGCTTCAAGAGAAAATTGCACATACCGTCTGCTCAGTTACATTCAGCTTGAAAAGGATG
Organism: Mytilus edulis; assembly: GCA_019925275.1. Lineage (NCBI taxonomy): Eukaryota > Metazoa > Mollusca > Bivalvia > Mytilida > Mytilidae > Mytilus > Mytilus edulis. The sequence goes on from CM034360.1 coordinate 100,844,374, forward strand.
TTTTAAAGGAAAACAATATAATTAGTAATCAGGTACTTTTTTGTTTGCTTTCCTGTTTTATATCTGCAAAGAAGACTTCATAATAACTTTAACTGATGAACTCCCCTGAAATTATTTTGGCTTTCACCATCCAAAATAAAATTTTCCTATAATCATGAAAGTATATTTGTTTTAATAGAACACTTTGAGTTAAGACAACAAAAACATAAATCAATCACCAATAAAATTTGTTCTTTCTAATATTCTAAAATAGGTTAACCTTTTTCTGGAAAAACAAGTTGAGGCGAGGTGTACGTAATTAATCTACTCAGTAGATTTTTTTTAATTTCACAAATAAATTCTGCGTGTACGATGCCACAAGAAAATAAAATAAAAGAAGGGTGTAACCGTTTTAGTTTTTGAGATACGAGGCGTTGAAATAAACAGCATGATACGCCAAAAATACAAAGGTTATATAGGGAAAATCATCAAAATTAGCAGATGCTTTTACATTATTAAGATTTTCTATTTTGTTGGTCAATATAATTTATTTTTAAATTGATATACGATTCAAAAATGAAAGACGAATCCATCGGTGCAAAGAAAGTCCTTTGCAACCGTGCTAGCTTTTAAGCTACTCCCCATTGAAGTTGGATTTTTTGGCCGGAATATTGAAAATATCCGGCGGCGTCATTGATGTCTACGGTGAGACAGTAACGTCGCCACAACTTCTATGCCGTCACTCTATTATACAGTGCAATGTCGTTGCAAAGTCAAGCGTGTGTATTACCAATCTTAATATGTATTGCAAATGCTCAAGCGTTATACATTAATGAGGAAAAAATGTTTTTAACTGCATCTTTTCTATAATAGACCGGTTTCCGCACCTGTTTTAATGCTTGGGTTGTTTTTATGAATGGAATAAAGAGTTTGAATTTGTCCCGGTTTACCGCATGGTCAGAATGAATTGAACTGTTATAATATTAGGATCAGGTATACACCTCGTTTTCCGTCTTACTTATGCATGTTTTTTTAATTAATAAAGTAAACCTATTTTCTGCATATTGTCATCTTCGTCATTTCTGATATTATTCTGAGGTATTGCACACAATATAGTCTACATTATCAACCTATTTCATTAGTTTTATTTACACATATAAAAAAATATGTGTTTATACCATTATTTAATAAAAATCAACATTTACGGATTTAAAAAAATAAGCATTATTCATACTATGACTCTTCAACTTTTTCTTTTCTTATACATCCTTGGCTTTGAAATGTTTGGTCGTTAGTGTTCTTTATCAAGGTCAATTTGGACGCAAGAAATTTAAAACGTGTTGATTGCATTTAAGCTTTATAATTTCCCCAGCCGTAACGAATGGGGTAAAAATGAAGGACCCGAAGATACATTTCAACAAAATAAGACAGATCAGAGTTTTTGGTATCATTCTCCGTCGCAGATATTTCATACATATTCAAGATAAAAAGATTCATATAATATGATGCTTTTGAGATCGACTTACCTAGTGCAATTACGAAAGGAACATTCCCAGGGTTATGCAATAGCATTGTCAATAAGGACATGTTTTACATGTTTTAGCAATGTGTATATAGTGTAATGCTTTAAATTTACGTGTGTCAAATTAATGATATAAGAAAGAATGTACAAAAGGCAACCTTATGAGAAAGTATCTAGTTCGATGCTTAAAAAATAAAGAGATGTGATATGACTACCAATGAGACAACTACCCACCACTGGTCAAATGAAGTCGACGTAAGCAATAACTCATGATAAACAACGATACTGTTTTCAACAATTGAAGAAAAAAACATAATGTGTAAGCTATAAAAGACTTCGGCATGAAAAATGCGAAAAAAAAATAAAACTGAGAACATCAACGGGCATATATTTATAACAAAATATTTTCGAAAAACAAATACCATGTTGGGAAATGACAGACATGAACCAAAGTGAATGATTACCAGTAAACAACAGGCTTCTCAATTCTTGTATAATCATGCACTAGGTGAAAGCATAGAGCTGACCGTGTGAGATCCACGTGCATAATCACTGAGATCGTTAAACATCCGTTGCAGGAGACTTTGGTTAATTTAAATAAAAAATCTTTAAAATGCTATCTTAATGTTAGTCTTAACTCATTTCACCTCTCATTCCATTAAATATTAAACTGAACTTACAAGTGTCACATACCTTTTCTAACCTCTTCTCTTTAACCGTTATACTACTTATATTTTATTCATTCATAATCTTGAATATTGAGACTTGGGAATAAAAAATGTTAGATCTACTTCAAAATTACATTCTCTTATTTTGAATAATGCAGATAGGCACAAAAAAGAAAACAAAATATCGCTATCCCTTCAAAATTGGAATTTAATGAAGAAAAAATGACATGTTATATTTCTATCTTACATGTGTACTTTCAATTTCAATTTGGTTCTATATTTAGATTTAGTTTTCCCATAAATTGCAGATGGAATAGAAGACACCTGTTTATTTTATGCACATGTAGAAAAAGTTGAAAATGGGATTTGAATGACATAGTATTTACTTATTCTAAGATAAATGTTAGAGTGATTATGATCTCTTTTTAATTTCTGATAATTTTGTGTGGGCCTAATCTGTTTTTTGTTTGTTTGTTTTCCGTCTTTGTTTTTCCGACTTGATAAGTATTGCACCAGTGTTTTTTTTGTTCAAAACTACAGCTTTTTAAAACAACAATGTTGGATCAAATCAGGTTTCATGTTATTCTATTGATATCAATAGAAAAAAGACTTGTCACATTTGTTGATAATTTTGTTGTCGTTAGGCGTTTTTACTTTCTGTTGATATAAAAAGAAATCGAAATGCCTTCTCCAACGCGTCTATCATTTGAACGTATCATTATATCCTATTTTTCTCATGCATCTGTTAATCTTATATTCAAATCTGACTTGTAAGTGTTACACTTTAATCAAACATGAAAAGGGGGGCTCGGTGGAGCAGAGGTTATTAATTGTACCGTGTCATAAATGACTAGCTTGAACAGACAGTTTTTATTCAAAAAGTTTGAGTGCTCTCCTGGCACTTTGGCTTCCCTACCAATTAAAGACTAACCACCACGACACAGCCAATAGTGTTGAACGGGTTTTAAATACCGATAATAAATCCATGAACCATATCTGCATTTGCCTTTGACTAGCTCTGATTATTTTTTAGTGTTTGACTTTAATTTGGTCCTTTTGGTTTGTCGTAGTTTAATACAATCGTATGAGAATGTGGTTTTTTAAAGCATGTGGCCTTAAGTATAAATCGACAAACCTTTTCATAAAAATTATAAAAGGCGCTTAAAAAAACGGCTACATAATTTCATGATATTTCTGTTCACGTTCAACTCTGCTTTCAACTCTTACACACAGAGAATGATGATGGTCATTGATAGCTATCACGAAAACGAAAACTGTTCAAAGCATACACCGTACTAGGATTACAATTCTATACGCAAGAAGCTCGATTCGTCTACAAAGGTTGTATCAGTGACGCGCGAATAAAAGAAGTTAAACAGGTTATACTATTGACAATCTTTGATATATTCCTTTATATCTGGGCGTCACTGGTGAGTCTTGTGTGGACGAGGCGCGTGTTTTGGCGTATTGAATTTTAAACCTGATGCTTTTTGTTATCCATTAATCATGTGTTTCTTTGTCCAATACGTTTTCCTATTTATTTGTATTGGAGTCCTGTAATATTATGTTGTCATTTCAATGTTATATTTAACATTGCCATTAAAGTGCGAGGTTTGGCATGCCACAAAACCAGGTTCAACCCACCATTTGTTCCTTTAAAAATGCCTGTACGAAGTCAGGAATATGACCATTGTTATATTATAGTTCGTTTCTGTGTGTGTTACATTTTAACGTTGCGTCGTTTGTTTTCTCTTATTTTTGAGTGTATATTCACATTGCGATAAGACGTGTCACGATACTTGTCTATCCCAAATTCATGTATTTGGTTTTGATGTTATATTTGTTATTCTCGTGGGATTTTGTCGGATGGTTGGTCCGTTTCTGAGTGTGTTACATTGTAGTGTTGTGTCTTTGTTCTCCTCGTATGTTTGGTGCGTTTCCCTCAGTTTTAGTTTGTTACCCCGATTTTGTTTTTTGTCCATGGGTTTATGAGTTTGAACAGCGGTATACTACTGTTGCCTTTATTTAATACACTGCTTTACTTCAAAAGGTTTGAGTTTTTATCCTGGCACGTTGGCTTCCTCAACCCACTAAAACTAATAATAACCACCATGATATAGCCAATAAGGTTGATGGGGGTTTGAACACTAATAGCAAATCAATGAATCGTATATGTATTTGACTTTAACTAGATCTGATTCTTTTTTAGTGTTTGGCTTTTTTTTGGTCCGTTTGGTTTCCCTTTGTTTTTTAACATTCGTATGAGAACGGCTTTCAACAATGAGCAAAGCCAATACTTATATGATTGGATGTTGGTACATAGAAAGTCAAAAGTTTCGAACGGGTATGTATATTCATATTTATTGTCCTTAGGTCATATGCTTTTGGACGCGTATGCATTACTGATAGAAAACGGATACGAGATGTCAATGATTTGTTGTTTTTTTCTAATGCTTACACTGCTGTCATTGTGTTCACGCTGTGTTTTAACCAGCGTCAGTGCTTAAATAGTATGTGTGTTTTTTTCTAACCTTTAATTGTGACTAATCACACAGTTATATACATTTGTACCTATATGAAGTTATTTTCTTTCAGAACGATAGGTCATTCTTTCAAAGAATCAACCCTAATGGTACCATGTGCAATGAAATATGTTGCAACGCACAAAATAATGACCTGTGTGAGGTCATTATTTACCATGATAAAAATGCAAACTTTAAATTATTTCAAAATTTTATTCATGTGATAGTTTTTTGTTGTCGATTTGTGAATTTATTTCATGAAGTTCAATCTAATAGTTGTAGAAAAAATAGTGTGAGGTTTTCTTAATTTATCGCTACAATACAGAGACATTATTATATATGTGAGATGAATTTTAATGTAAAACTTTCATAACACTTTAAAATAAAACCAGATTTAACATATGCATGTGTAAGACTTTGAAAATCTTATGGATTCACACTGTTAAGATTTATTTATTGATGGTTGCTTAACGTCCAGTGGCAAACATGTTATGCCTGTTCAGGACGATCCAAACTAAATGTGAAATCATATTATGGCCAACATTGATATTCGTTTTCTTGTAACATGTACATATATCACAATAGGGTCGGGTAGGAGAGGGTATATAATTACATCCTGATTATCTGTTAAAAATTGTATTGCTAAGGAAAAGAAAATCATTCTGAATATTAAATTAGATTCAATTAAAAGTGTTAAAAGAATAATCACTTTTCCGACAGAAATTTCATTACAGAATAAAAATGTGTACACGGATCCACTCGCACTATCTTTTTTTATGTTCAGTGTACCGTGAAATTGGGATTAAAAACTCTCATTTGGCCTTCAACTAGAAAGATCATATCAAAGTGAACATGTGTACAAAGTTCAAGTTCAGTGGACTTCATTTTCATCAAAACCCACCTTCACCAAAAACTTTAACCTGAAGCGGGACAGACGGACGAACGAACGGACGAACGGAAGGAGGAACGACGAACGAAAGGACGAACGAATGGGAACGACGAACGAACCTACGAACGAACGGAGGAACGGACGAACGAACGGACGCGCAGACCAGTAAACATAATGCCCCTCTACAATCGTAAGTGAGGTGTAAGAAACACAACAACATAGCACTCCCTTATCCATAAACTAAGTTGGAACAATAAATTACTTACAAAGTGTCTTGTATTTTTCATACACCGTTATTGCACGGTAAAACATCATGTGTGTCTTACTTCATGCACTTACCGTAACATTTTTATTGTGTATGGATAATAATTAATAAATGAGTTTTATTTAACATTCTAAATAAGTCGTAGAGCGTATTAAAACCCGATCGCTTGAGAAAGGAATATACTACTTTAGTATGGTCGACAAAATAGGATGCTAAATTTTGCAAATCTTTACAAAAAACAATATATGTTTGACGGTATATGAGTCAGATAATAAAAGGATAGATAAACTATATGTATACGTTATAGATAATGCATTTTTTAAGGTTCTTCTTGCCGTAGAATACCTCTTTCAGTGTCAGGATTGCCCACATAAAACCCTCTCTAAGGTCGGTCTTTCATATGATCAATCCTGATGCCCTGGGTGTTTTCTACGACAAGAAAAACATTAAAATATGCAATATCTACAACGTATACATATAGTTTATCGAACCTTTAAAGCTTTATCTAACACATTGTCAGTGAAAAAGTTTTGTATTTATCTAACCAAATGCTGATGTTTTGTCTTAGTATATGTTGGTACTTTGACACTGTCTTTGTATCATTAGTTCGGATATGACAATCTTTGACAGACATCTCATATATATCTGATTTCAGGGTTCTTCTTTTCAAAGACTTACTAATATCTACAGTGTAAATAACATTGCAACATACTAATTGAAACTGATCTTGTTATCTAAAGCCAGAGTTGTAAAATATGTCCCACATGTATGCCATAGAAATATTAAACAAATAATAGTGTTGTGATTTCATTTCAGTATAATGAGACTCCAATCGATGTTTTTAAGGCACGAAATTGGATGTTGGAAGAAGATAACAAAATAAAAAGAGCTATACAAGAACTATTTAAGGTAAATTCATTTTGAAAATTTAACATTTAATTATAATCATACATAATTGTTATAGTACTACAGCTGTACTACCACTTTTTTTGAAAAACTGCATAATTGATGCATCATGTGATAATCTAATATTATTCTGAAAGCAAATGCAACATATCAGAGCAATATATTCAATTTGTTTTAATGGCACACGATCCAAAAAGGAAGGTAAGCCAGACCCTTTTTTTCTCAAATCAGCGATTTTTTTCTCGATCTGTTGTGGATGTCATTGAGAGTCTTGCACCTAATCCATTTAAAATGGCTTTCAAGCTGCTATATGGACGTCACTGCAAATTTAATCTTCAAACGCACATAAATGGCAAATAATTCGATACCTACAGTTCGGACTTACTGGTTTTTTACAATCATTTCCAGAGTTACAAATATGAAAATTGCTAGCGTAGTCATTCTAATCATACTGATGTTTTGGATCAGTTGTTTATATATCTGACGCTTTTAAATAATTTTTGTCGATGACTTTAACAAATCGAAAGAAATGACCTTGATCGTTAATTTGTCGCTTTGTCTGACCACGACCTAGATCAGACGAATACTTATAAATTGTTAGTTTCCTAAAGTATCATTTATCCGTTAGTCAGTGCCAATAATTTGTAACTAGTTTTATCATTACTTCTCATATGAATACAAGTAATTAAGGTCAGTTAACTAAACTCAGGCTGATGAGCAGATGTACGTCCGTCATATTTACAGTGACCGTTGTTTGTTATGTCTTTAAATATACAATGTAGCTGTCATAACTAGAATTGCATGACTATACGCTCCTATAAAATTGATGATATTATTAATTTTCTTTGTTCTAGTTTCATGCCTTGGGTAAGTAGGCTCTAATGCAAATAAATAACACATAAATTAGAATCAAACAAAAACTATATCAATACGGGCTATAATAAGGAATATAAAACATTATCTTGTTTTAAATTTTAATTTATCTTAATACTCTTTTTACATTTGATAGCCTGAAGTGTAAGTGTTTAAAGTACATACTCATTTACGTCCACAGTACACCACATTTATATAATAAAAAAAAAATTACCAAATTACAAAACTCTAAAGAAAACTCAAAACGGAAAATTCATCATCAAATGACGTAATCAAAATCTATAACACATTAAACTAACGAAAAACATTTGTCATATTTCTGAGTATGTACAATCATTTCCTGATGTAGAACAAAGAATGTGCTAAGGCGAATTTATCGATCTTACATTGTTTGGATAAAGTCCATACGAAGTATATAGATGATTAAATAACACTTTACGGTAGTTTTTTTCTAAATACTCGAAAACAAAATGTTTAAGCTTTTAAAGTAAATATATTTGATCATGTTGATCAAATATTAAAATGCCTTGCCACGTTCGAGCTGGGCTCTTCTTTTTTTTTGTTCCTGGTTTTTCTGTTATGTAAAGATCTGATGAGTAAAACTCTTTGCAACTTATATTATAAATTGTTCAAATGTTGTGTTATAACACTACTTCCCAGGTAAGTAGAAGGTTGGGCGCCCAAACCATGTTTAACCCCATCACATTTTGTATGTTCCTGTCTAATGTCAGAAACTTTTAATATAGTTGTCGTGTGATGCTGTACATCACATTTGTTTTTCATAAGATTGTTTGTACCGAAATTAAGCCGTTAGTTTCCTCGTTTGAGTAGTTTTACATTTGTCATTTTGAGTTTGTCTCTGGAAACTACCATATCTTGTAATTTCTATATTTAACACCGGTAACTCAAATACCTTGTCGTTAAACACCATTATAGATAACAAACACGAATACAAAAGTAATGCAGCCACAAACATGTATTAAATCATTTAAAATTTGGAACAACGCTTTAATTTAGTTGTCAGCTTCGTTTTAATGGACTAACATCGTAAAAGTCAGACAATATCACTTCAATAACAGTCAATTTATTACATAATGCTCAAATTCAGGAAAGAAAAATAATGTGTATTAATTTGATCAACTTTAAAATTAGATAACACCATTATCCAGGACAGTTCACAGTAACTAAATTTCGGTTGGATGTTTCTAAAATAGATTGAAATTTGAGCTCTATTATAATAAGAATAAATACTTAATGTCCTTGGCAATATCAATCAATCAAAACACACATACATTTACAGTCATTAAACGCAAACAAACTGACAATGCTATAGCAAAATACATCAAACGACAAATAATAATATACACGTCATCCTGCTTTACGCATGTAAATGTAATCACAAAGTCAGTGATAAGTATCAGTAGGTGGCTGGAATGTGATATGACAATATGAACTAATCCGTGTTAATTTGTGATACAGATAATCAATGACAGCCAACCAACTAGTAATGGCGTCCGTAAAACTTTCAGAGGGATGAATGCACTTGGGGAATGTTGATATACATGAATTCAAATTCACTATGTAGAACATACCTCTTATGTCGTTAAGTTTTGTTCTCATCTGACCATCTTTCTCATTACTTCTGGAAATCAAGGTATGAGGAACATTTACTTGTACTTGTGGTAGTTTTATGAGTTAGAAACGTCCAACAAAGTCAGCCCTCTGAATGATAAAGCCAGAGGACATCATATATATAGTGGAACATAACGTTTAAGAAAATGCTAGCTTCTTTTTGTTCATTATTTTGGTCTGCTTCGTATGGATAAAAAAAAAGTCGTCAGGAAGAGGAGACCAGTTGTTATATATCGGAATATCGAGTGTCTATCAAAGTACATATCCTTTAAATATAGAACATGTGTTGTAAGTAGAATAACTTGATGATGTACATTCCATACAATCTTTTGTTTGAAGCAGAGCGTTTTTTTACAAAGTACGATTTACTCCTCTTTACAAACAGCTAAATATTGCAACTCTGGCCAGTCCTTTTCTTTGGTTAAACCTTTCGAAATTTGGATCCTTAATGTTCTACAATAGCTATCAAAAGTACCAGGATTATAATTTAGTACGCCAGACGCGCGTTTCGTCTACATAAGACTCATCAGTGACGCTCATACCAAAATAGTTATAAAGCCAAACAATACAAAATTGAAGAGCATAGAGTATCCAAAATTCCAAAAAGTTGTGCCAAATACGGCTAAGGTAATCTATTCCTGGGACAAGAAAATCCTTAGTTTTTCGAAAAATTCAAAGTTTTGTATCAGGAAATTTATAAAAATGATCACATTATTGATATTCATGTCAACACCGAAGTGCTGACTACTGGGCTGGTGATACCCTCGGGGACGAAACGTCCACCAGCAGTGGCATCGACCCAGTGGTGTAAATAGTTATCAAAAGTACCAGGATTATAATTTAGTACGCCAGACGCGCGTTTCGTCTACATAAGACTCATCAGTGACGCTCATACAAAAATAGTTATAAAGCCAAACAATACAAAGTTGAAGAGCATAGAGGATCCAAAATTCCAAAAAGTTGTGCCAAATACGGCTAAGGTAATCTATTCCTGGGACAAGAAAATCCTTAGTTTTTCGAAAAATTCAAAGTTTTGTATCAGGAACTTTATAAAAATGATCACTTTATTGATATTCATGTCAACATCGAAGTGCTGACTACTGGGCTGGTGATACCCTCGGGGACGAAACGTCCCCCAGCAGTGGCATCGACCCAGTGGTGTAATTAAATAGTTATCAAAAGTACCAGGATTATAATTTAGTACGCCAGACGGGCGTTTCGTCTACATAAGACTCATCAGTGACGCTCATACCAAAATAGTTATAAAGCAGCTCATTTTTGACTCGAGCGCAACTGTTGTGTTTAATGTTGACGAAACGCGCGTCTGGCGTACACCATTTTAATCCTGATGTCTATGATAAGTTCATTAGGACCAATTCTTTTATTCAGTCTTTAAGTTTATAAAGGGAAATAATAGTGAAAATGGGTAGAAATGTCAAACATCAAATGTTATATTAATGTGTATACTAAATCAAAAGAAAAGAGTATTAAAATTGAAAATGGAAACGGGGAAAGTGTCAAAGAGACAACAACACGACCATAGAACAGACACCAGCGGAAGGTCAACAACAGGTCTTCAATGCAGCGAGAACCTCCCACACCAGGAGGCGTCCTTCAGCTGGCCCCTAAACAAATATATATACTAGTTCAGTGACAATGGACGTCATACTGAACTCCAAATTATAAACAAGAAACTAAAATTAAAAATCATACCAGACTAACAAAGGCCTAAGGCTCCTGACTTAGGACAGTTGCAAAAAATGCGGCGGGGTTAAACATGTTTTTTTATATCTCCCCCTATACCTTTAGCCAATGTAGAAAAGTAAACGCATAACAATACGCAAAGTAAAATTCAGTTCAAGAGAAGTCCGAGTCCGATGTCAGAAGAGATGACAAAAGAAAATAAAGAAAATGACAAATATACATAAATAACAACAGACTACTGACATACCAGCCCCAGACCTCAATTAAACTGATTGAAAGATTATGTCTTCATCGTATGAATATCAGGCACAATCCCTTCCGTTAGAATTCATAAACTGTACATTGCAGATAAATTGATTCTGTGGTATCTACAATTGATTCACAACGCCCACTACAGTAGGTAGCCGTATTAGGCTCAACGTTTTGAAACTTCTGGTCCTCATTGTTATTCAACTGAGTACTTGTTTTGGCTTTCGAACTTTTTTCATTTGAGCGTCACTAGTTAGTCTTGTGTGGACAAAACGCGCGTGTGGCGTATTAAATTTTAAACCTGGGACTATTTGTAATCTAGTATTTGTGTGTTTACCTATCCTATCTGCTCTCCCATTTATTTGTATTGTAGTCCTGTCATGAAATGTTGTCATTTTAATATTATATTTTACATTGCCATTTAAGCGGGAGATTTGGCATGCCACACAATTAGGCTCAATCCACCATTTTTTTTCTTAAAATGTCCTGTATTAAGTGTTGTAGAAACGAAGTGGTGGCTAATTACAGAATAAATACGAATATATAAAACAACCTAAACCAGCACATTAGTTTCTTTAAATTAAGAGAAAAACATTGGTTGATCATGAATTTAATTGCAAATACGAATTCATAGTGCTAGGTAGGAAAAAAAATGTTTTTTTGTTACACGCTTGGCAGAAAAGACAAAGTTTCATCTACTCATTTTCAAATATCAAGGGAATATATAACAATCCTTTATTTGTCCTCTTAGTAAGTATCGATAGAGTAAATGTTGTGTAAGTTTCCTAGTCAATTGTTTCTACGTTATTACTTTTTATGAACCTGAATAAGTCTGAAACTAAAATCGTTATGTCTTGTTGAAAGTCTAAGTTATTTCTTCAAAATGTCTACTGTAAATTCAGCACTGTTTTACATGTTGCCTTGTAGAGAAAATAGTAATGTTTGCAATGTTGCATTGTACAGAATACAGTACTGGTCAGTAGCGCATCAGACAATTTAGTATGTGTTTTGCTTGTACAGAAAAAATACATCAATCTAATAGTTTGAACAGTACTGACTCTACTACAATTGACTAGATATAGAAGGATGTGGTGTGGGTGCCAATGGGATAACTCTCCATTCTTATAACAATTGATTAAAATAAATCATTATAGGTCAATGTACGGCCTTCAACACGGAGCCTTGGCTCGCACCGAACAACAAGCTATAAAGGGCCCAAAAATTACTAGTGTAAAACCATTCAAACGGGAAAACCTATGGTCTAATCTATTTAAAAAAAAATATTCTGGAAATAAACTATAAGACTGTAAAAGACTGAATTGATTTTGGTAAGACTTGTCGAGTAGTGGGTTGGGAAAACATCATAAAACTTTTAGCTCTCAAAGTTGATATTTATTTTCGAAAAAATGTTCTGTTCCTAGAAGGAACACTGTGATGATTCTACAAACAAAGTACAATTGCTGGGTCTTATACTTACTCCACGAAACTTCTTTTTTGTTTAATAACAACATTTTTATTAGCAATCAAAAACGGGTTCAGAAAATATTATCAAACTACCTACTCTATTGATGGCGTGAATTAGATGTGGATACTTACAAAGTCGAAAGATCTTATAGAGTATAAACAATCCAAGACTCTTTCCTCTTGCAAAAATTTAAAGGTATTTGAATTTTTACCCTTTCCAAAAGCGTTCCGTATTTCAAACTAAAAGATAAATTGTAAGTATTGGTCCTACTCTGTTTCATGGCCTACATAAAGTATTCTGCCTTAGTGAATAAACTCATCAAAGATACCAAGACTAAATTTTGTATATACGCCAGACGCGCGTTTCGTCTCGAGGGATAACTCTTTTTTTGTAAAAAAAACAACACTCTGATTAGGTCGAAAAATTCTCTAAAATTGACATTAACAATACGCTTGATTTCCCAATTCATATGAGGCTGAATTCCTACCAAAGCTTCTAAATAAGAATAAATATAAACTGACATTATCCTTAAATGTCGCATTCCGCTATACAGATGATTTTCTTTCACTAAATAATTCGAAGACTATGTTAAGCCCAGTATTCCCATTGGACTTAAAGCAAAGGATACAACAGATATAGTAAAGTCAGCTCATATCTTTACTAACATCTAGAAATAGAAATGAAGGACGATTGAGAACAAAACTTTACGACAAAAGAGAGGATTCAGCTTTACATCGTTAACTTTCTATTTCTATGTAAAAACAATCTGTCAGTACCTGCATATGAAGTTATATTTCCTAATTGATACGATATTTCAGAGCTTGCCTTTCCTGTCATGATTTAACTAGATAGAGGATTGCTGCTCACAAAAAGAGCTTTTAATCCAATAGTTACAAGTGGTGAAGCTGAACACGTCTTTTCGCAAATTTACGGATGCCATCACCATGCAAATTGACCGTTATTGAATATATGTTTATAATTTGACGACGGAAAGGTTCCAATGATAGAGACCAAAATCCCGTCCAATTTTGCCAGACATGTGACAATCCGGATTAAACTCATCCGCGGATGTGTACTTACATGAGCAACCGAGCGGATGTCACGTGTAGAGCAGGATCTTTTTACCTTTCCGGAGCACCTTAGAAAACCTCTGTTTCTGATAGGGTTTGTGTTGCAAAGTCTTTAGTTGTCTTTTTGCGTTAAGTGTACTGTTTGTCTTTCTCTCGTTTTTCCCTTTTTAAGCCATGACTTTTTGTCGACTAACGAGTTTAAATAACCTTTTGGTATATTTCGCCCCTCTTTTAATGTGTTATGGTTTCACTAGATATATTTTCGATCCCACTTTTGCGTTCTGACCATTTACTAGAAAATACTCATCAATAGACTCTGAGAGACATACCATGACGATTGCTACTTTTGGATCAAACACCTTTGACCTCTCTCCACACTCTAAGTTTTTGTTTGATTAAACATTCTGTGTCTATTGAAGTTGATGCTTTATTTACTATAACTTGCGTGTTCGAGTTTTTGTTTTTCAATAATTTCATACTTTTTTTCTGAAATAGTAGGATGGCCAAAATGAAGTTTTCATTGCTGCTTACCATCAACAGACCTGTTAACGAGCTGTTTTACAGCTTTGAAAAGGACTCACATTTTTCTTAAACACATGTTATTCCTCAATATTTCCTATATACGATTACCTTAGTCGTCCAAGTAACAGACTAAGGTTGCCTGTTTTCAAAATGAACCCTCAATCTAGGGATAATAGAAGTGTAAAAATGTAGCCCACTTTATACCTTGGATATACAAATATTTTCAAAAATATATCCACATCATGTGAGAAGCATCTAACAGTTCTATAATTGAAATTCAACATAGCAAGTAATTAATAAGATAACCACACAAAAGATTTGCATTTACTACAACACATATGATAGACTAAAACTTTTTAAAAACAATTTTGTATGTGTGTTTGAATTGATGAAATAGATATTCTGACGCAATAAACCAGAATAAATTTACTGTCAAAGGTTAATACTATATTTCTTGTCAAAATTTTCATTTTCATCGACTTCAATTTTGTCTTATCGATGACGTCAATGCCTTTCAATTGAACAACACATTTTAGCATATTTTTCAAGTTTCCATATATCTCTTGATGTGCTTTAGACGTTTTGTTATATGATATTCACTTTCTAATTTACCATGTAGTCCATTTAAAATATATGATAATTCTGTATAGAAAATTATCATATTTGAATATTTCTGTGTGTTTACCTAAAAGCATGTCCTTTTTTGTAATAGGATTGCACTCACATTTAGTTTCCTTTGTCAGTTGGTAATTCACATATTTGAGTTTCAGATAAAGATAATACCAATCAACTATTCTATAATATATTGTTATCGATTATGATTTGTTTACATTCAACTGTATTATTATAAATGATTTAAGGTCTACCAGTAGAAATCAGAACACTCGATAAAGATTCAGCAAAAGTGTTCACACATTTACTGGAGGAAGAAAGTTACCCTCATTTCGAATCCCGAGTAATTTTAGCGGGTGAACAAGGGACTGGCAAAACAACTATTGCCCGATATCTGGTGGGCAAGGGACCAACAAAAGTGAGAAAATCAACCGATGGAATTGGTCTATATACAGGTTTGTCGTATATAGACAGAGACACAGATGAATGGTTGGATGGCAAACAAGGTACATGATTATCATGATTATGTTGATTGAATTTATTTCTGCTTAATCAAAACATTTTCTTTAAAGGATTGGTTTATATGTTATGAAATAGTTTATTCAATGACACAAACAGAGCGGTAAAATAAAAAAATGTGGGTAATGTTGTACCTTCTCTAATTAAGAGTAATGATGTAATTGAAAAAATGTCACAATATATGTATTTGAGACAAACTACAATCCTCTTGTTTGTTAAGTCAAAATATGTGAAATTGGATATATTATAATAGTGAAAGCTGTTTTCTTTCAATTCATTGTAATACACCACTCAAGTAAGATAAACTATACTCATTCTCTCTGTATGCCACTTCATGAGATCGTGTGTTCATATGTATATTGCACATTGTTGTCGGTTTTTTTTCTCAGCAAAGAATCTAATATTATCTTTTCGACTTATGTGTTTGAATGTCTCTTTGGTATTTTTCGCCTTTCTGAAAATATTGCAAGGTATAACCAAGTTTTATGGTTACAATTATACAAGTGATTTGAATGTTCACTATGCATTGCTTGTTCACAATTTCTAGATATCTGAAAATAAAATAATCCCGAAATACTGTTGATGACACATACTAGACATTACATATTCACCATGAACTATTCAGCATCCAGATAACTGTAAACACCTAAATACTTTTATTTCAGCAAAGAAAACATGAAAATCATTGACACAGCAATCAAATTACAATTATTATTTTTGTTTACAAATTGTCAAACACTAAATCAAATTACAATTATTATTTTTGTTTACAAATTGTCAAACACTAAATCGCACATAGCATTAAAATTTGGTGAATACAAGTAGTGATGGATTAAAAAAAAAATCATTAAGAGACAAAACTATTCAGGAAGAAATACAGATCACCTTTGCTTTTTAATTACTTTTCATCTTTGTCTTGTATTGAAATTAATTTCCATTTAAGAATAACCTGTTAGTGTGGTTAGATGCATGTAAAATTAGAGTTCAAGGCCGCTGAATTATTCATTGAAGTAGTTTTTCATAATGATAGTATTTGTATTCATTGCAGTAACTTCATGTCTTATCAAATTATCAGCAGTTAGTTATCCTCGCACATAATTGTTTTATGAGTCGCTATAAGTTTTCATGTATCGGAGAATAAGCTTTTTTATTTTTGTTTATTCATAACCGTTTATAAATTATGGGTTATTCTAGTTGATTAAGGGAACGGTCAATATTTATTGGGGAGTTGGGCCCGGTGCAAAACGCAGTAGGACACACATTTTTCTTAACTTAATTTTTGATAGGACTTCTACTATTTTAGTTTTCAGCACTGATAGGACAGCAATATTTTTATGGCATATGTATGAATGGAGAAAATAGGCTAAACAAATTTAATTACAACAAAATAAACAAGATTAATCTAGGAACAAACAAGTAACAATTAAGGAAATACAATTTCAAGTCTAGACATTAATATTATGTTTATAGAACAATCATGTAATGATTTTTAAAAAGTTATAAAATTAATTTGTTATTAAATTATTAAAATTAGTACTTTTTTTATGTCATTACAATAAACATAATGTAATCTTACTGGGGTTTATCACAGCAAAAAGAGTACAACATTCCAAAAAGTTAAAAAATAAAAGAAAGGTTATGACAGCATCTTCCACCATCACTCCAAAAATAAAGAAGCGTGCTAGGCACTTTTTCATGAGCAAAATCAACACACGAAAAAATGCCGCGAATTTATTTGACTCTTGAAAATGGTGTCGGGCACAAAATAACCCATGGTCATTTTCAAACGTTTGGCCGGTATAAAATTATACATGTACAAAAAAACCAAATGCAAATCATTAAAAAAAAGGTAGGAATAAATAAAATATACATCTTTGAAAATAAATCTTATTTGCCTTCTTCAGTTAGAATTCCAGACATATTCAAAGACTACTATATGTGATCTATTTTAATCTGATAAAGATGAAGCTAAAATCTGTCTGATTTATTCATAGGACATATACTTATTTAGTAGATATTTCATATAGGACAGAAACTTTTCGGGGTATATTCACAGGGTAGGACATAGATTTTTTAAGGGAGAAATATCAATTGCACCAGTCCCAAACTCCCAATTAATATTGACCAGTCCCTAATGCCACAGGGTTGCCTTAAATATATTACTTCCAATTCATTTGAGCTTTGGTGCACTTTGGCAATCATACCGCATCTTCTTGTTTTCAATCGGAAATGACTTTTACCCAAAACGGGTCGATACCACCACTAGACTTTTGATTCACACTCTAATTCGTATATTTGTAATATTTGATTCTGTTATTTGTGTTTCTAAAGGAAATTGACATCTAATACACTAAGGTTATGTTTACCCGAAACAATAAGTGGCCTTCAAATGAAGATTAAAGGCTTGACTGCTGCTGAATATATTTGCTTGTCATACTGTGTCGTTTCGAGTGCATTTGATCAATCGTATGGGGGGGGGGGGGAATGAGTTATCAGGAGTATTAGTAGCCAAGCAATTGATATTCTAGTTATGACTTTTGATATTATCATTGCGGTAATTTAAAACCAATTTAAATTTCTAAATCTTTAGATGCTAAAATGATATAAGAATGTTAAGGTTTTTTTTTTTAACTCAATGTCGTCTTTGGTCTTAATAAAAACTGAAATAACCTCTCAGAAACATGTTTGTAGAGAGAATTGGCTAAGACCACTTCTTTGACAAGTTGATATAGAAAAACTAATACTGTTATAAATATACGAAATACCTTCATCAGAGGTTAATAATATGCTTTTCAATCAGATGTCAGTATTAATGTTGTAAACTGTGTTAATCTACAGCCTGTTTCATTCTATGCCAAACTCCAACCTTGCATCCCTAAAATTACATTGTAACGCATAATGTCTTATATAGTTTGATATAGGATTACGAACATTTTTTCTAGAGGTTATGGTTGTGTTAACCGGGACGATTAACTTCATGACTTAATAAAGGTCCGAAGGACTTTTGTGTTAAGTTTGTGAGTAAGAGCCCCGGTTTCCAAATCAATAACCTATAGAAAATAGTTTTTAATCCTTATAATTCTTAAACCAAATATTCGCGATTTTTAATTAACATTTTGTGTGTGTAATGGCTACTATAATTACCATCAAATGCACAACTGATATGCCATAACTAAGGAATTGGCCACCATATTGACTTTCTAAAATTCATAAATATTCGATAAATGAAACAAAATCTGAAATATATAGCACCTACCTCAAAAAAAAATGAGGTATTATCAGAAATTGAAGCGTACAAGTAACGAAATAATCGTTCGCTTGATTTTTTTCATTCGGATAACGTTGTGTTTTGCCATGACATTAACTCGTTAAATCATTCATGAAATATCACGGAATTTTATTTGAGTTTAAATTTTATACATTTTTCCAAGCTTTTATGCATTATTTCTTTCCTTGTTATGTATGAATAGAAACATCTTTTATGTATTTGTTTTTTTTAATCTCAATTTGCTGAAAAAAAATTCTGTCCTGAGTTTTTGTTTATATTGAATTTCCTGTCACGTAATTTTGTATATTTTCTTACAATATCCTGTACCGAGACAGGAATGTGGCGTTTGTTTTGGATGGTGTTCCCCTCTTGAAGCCGATGTGTTTCCGTCGGTTTTGATTTGTGACCAAGATTTGTTTTCGCTTAATCGATTTATGACTATTGAACAGCTGTATGCTACTGTTGCCTTTATTTAATGAACATGATATCTTAAGCACATTTTGGTTTGTGAAAAAAATGTTAAATTCATTCTTAATTTCTAAAATATTGTCTTTATCAAGCCTTCATTTCTAAAAATGTCTTGAAGTCGCGTTTGAAAAAATGGGAACAGCGGCGAAACAGTCGAATTGAACAATTTCTCTTAATGACTTATTTATTGCCTACTGAAAACATGATGTCCTCGAGGACAAAATATTCATCGACTGTTGATGTCCAAAAATAGAACAAAAGAGAAATATACGAATCTTCTTACAAAAGCAGTCACGTTCACAACAATACATAATATCATTCAATATTCTACAAAAGATATTATATTGACGTTAATTTAAGAACTTAAATTTCGTTGAAAAAACAAACCAAATATTACGGATGATTTTATTTTTCTATTCATTTATCGGGCATATAAGTGGTACACAATCATTAAAGGTCTATCATCTGTTTCATCCCATGCGCTAATTCCTTTTACTTTCTATTTCCAGATTTCTCTTTAGCAGAATTGACCATCAGTAGGTCGTTAAGACAGAAACCATCTGATATTCCTGCTAGCAGTCTTTCAACAGAACAATCCACTGATTTAAGCAAACAAGGCGAAGAAAGTCTGACGTCAGCTCAAAGTGTCCGATCTAACGAACAACAAGAAGTCTTGATGGAGAGAAATAAAATACAGAGTGTTCCAGTCGAAGCAGAAAAGGATAATAGCAGATCAAGAGAACGAGGGGTTTGGAATAATCCAACGCAACGTATAGAAGATGACATATCAACCACAAATGTGCTCCTAGATCTACAAAAACAACAAGGTAATCCAAATGACGAAAGATCAGTATCACACGTCCATCTTAGTCCAGTTAAAATGAGAGATCATCCTCATGCCGACATACCAGTACCAAATGTACGTCTTGATTTACAAAAGCTTGAGGACCACCCTTCAGACCAAAAAACAATACGGAATGTCCCCCTTGATTTAGATAAAACAGGATGTGATTCCAAAAACGAAAGGATTGTGTCATATGTCCCTTTTGATCTACACAAACAACAAGGTGATCAGAAGATGTCTGTTAAAAATGAGCCTCTTGTTCTAATGAAACAACCATATTCTCCCCAGGACAAAACATCTGGGCCAAAAGTACTTCTAGACATAGATAAACAACAAGTGCATCCTTTAGACGAAAGACCAATACAACATGATCAATTTGAATCAGATACACCTTCGGGGAAATTTCAAAATGAACCGTTCCTTTTACAAGAACAAAACAGCGCAATGCCAATTATCGATTTTCCAAAGAATAATCGAAGCCAGGTTTTGCAAGACGACGTTCCACAACCAAAAGATCCCTATAAAACAAGGGCAATGGCAAATATTCCAGTTTTTTCAAGTGATCAACCTAATTATTCCCATGAAGACACCCAACATGCCCAATGCAAACGATTTGAAGACGCCATTAAAGATATACCAAAGCATGTTCAGCAAATTGATGTTAATGCTGCAACAGAAA
The DNA here is from genome assembly GCA_019925275.1 of Mytilus edulis. Taxonomy (NCBI): domain Eukaryota; kingdom Metazoa; phylum Mollusca; class Bivalvia; order Mytilida; family Mytilidae; genus Mytilus; species Mytilus edulis. Next base: position 100,865,030 of record CM034360.1, read on the forward strand.
ATGAATCACAAGAACATAGTCCAAATCAAGGATCGCCTTTAGTTCTAAGTGGTACAAAGCATACCCGTTTTCAAGAAGATTTGTCTATGCACGCTTCTGAAGAACAAATTAAAACTTTGACTGAGTTATCTGAAGAAGAGCAAGCAGCATCTTGTTTGACAGACTCTGTAGAAATTATTTCCAATCCTGGATTAATAACAAGAATTAAAAGATTCTTCGGAGTTTCCAAAGAAGTGAAAGAGATAAAAGTTTCCATTACAGAAAAACACATTTTAAAGCAATCTTTAAGAGTAGGAAAGAAAAAGTTAAATCAAAGACACATAGCTCCCGTAATAATATGGGACTTTGGAGGTCAAGATATATTTTACTCTACGCACCAAAGTTTCCTTTCATATCGAGCCATCTATTTGATTGTACTAGATGGAAGTAGGACCCTTGATGAGCCTTGTCAATTTGAGCAATATTTACCAGGGAAAAGTGGACCGAAAACTGCAAGAGGTATAATAGTCTTTAGTTTTCTATGTTGCGTTGTATGTACTGTTGTTTGTCTGTTGAAATATTTCTGTTTTAGCCATGCTTTTGTCAGTTTATTTTCGACATATGGATTTAAAAGTTCCCTTGGCATAATACGTTTTCAAAAACGTCAACTGAACCAAAGATTTTGACATTTGACCAATGAAGTTGTATATGCATTATGACACAACATCTGGTGTTGGTCAATATACATGTCAAGTATAAAATATTAAATTATAGCGGTACTTAAGATGAAGAGCGTACACAATTGCTTAGGGACGGACGGATCGACAGACAGATGGACGGACCTTTGACATAGGAAGTTGTGCATACCTTATGAAACACCCTCTAGTGTTGGTTAATATACATGTCTAGTATAAACTTTGGAATCATAACGTTTATCAAGATATAGACCGGCCACGATCTGTACCATCGGACATAGGGTTGTCAAATGAAAATTGACTTTGACCTTTTAGCTATGAAAAAGTAAAATCACAAAAATACTAAACTACGAGGAAAAATCAATCGGAAAGTCACTAATCACATGACAAAATCAAATAACAAAACACATCAAACGAATGGATAACAACTGTCATATTCTTGACTTGGTACAGGCATTTTCAAATGTAGAAAATGGTGGATTGAACTTGGTTTTATAGCGCTAAACGACAGTCTCTGTGTTACAATCTTAAAACAAACAATTTTACAAAAGCACAAAAGCATATTTCAAATTAAAAACACATTCATTGCTTCACGTGTCTGACGTGAGAAAATTTAAACGTCACATAGGAAAATTTTTTGTCTTTCAATGTTTTTTTAAAACAATTTTATAATTTCACAGGGGGAATGGTGCATTACAGGGTTAATAAATCAAAAGTGTGTTAGAATTAATTTCAGAAATAGACCGAGATATAAAATTATCCAGAAGTTCTTTTAGAACTTTTAAGAATCCACAAATGGTTAATACTACTAGGCGATTATACTTATTTTGTCGTTTGTCGTATTTTAAATTTTATAATATAACAATAACGGGACATATAATAGAAAAATAACATAATGACGAGATCTTTTAAAGTACAGACTCACGTTATAAGAACAAAATCAACACAAAAAGTCGCATATACTAAACACGTCGGCAAAAATGAAAGATTATATAAACACATTGACGGGATGTATAAGTACCGAGGAAGTTTTACATACATTTGACACACCCTTTGATGTTAGGTAATATACATGTCAAGTCTAAACTTTGATATCATAATGATTCTGTAGATATAGAGCTATCACAATGTGTTACGGATGGACAACCAGCCGAACGAACGGACGGACTGGCAACTAAAGGATGACCAGCCACTAAGCGGGGCCCTGTATATTCACCGTGCAAATCTTTGAAGTCATTTCAATATAGTAAAAAAAACACCCGAAATAATGGTACATATTATCGAGTCCACGTGATACTTGTTTTTTTTAGACTTTTTGAAAATCGGATATACGTTTTAGTAGGTCAAAAATCCAGTTTATACTACTTAAACATTAATGTATTCATTATTATTTGTTGGATACTAATTTTATTGATTTCATGGGTACTTAAAAATGTTCATACTTCTATCACAAGTTACATGAGTTATAACCCGTAGGCGTTACGTTAAATCAGTAGGTGTCGTTAGTGAACCGTTGGATGAATTTAAGGCAAACCGGACTTTTCTTGCCATGTTTTGTATAAGAAAAGCATTAATAGATGACTTAATCAAAAGTAGACGGGACGTCATGAACTCATATGAAATCTACTGACCCCAATGCGATAAAGGGTTGAATGCAGATTAAAGCAAAACCAAGAAATCAAATATCAACGAAAATACAACTTTTGTTTAATGAAAGCCAATTGGTACCAACGAAAACATATATGAATCCACAGTACCAAACAACATACTGTTGTATATAAAAAAGAAGATATATGATTGTTAATGTCATAACTATAAATTGGAAACAAGATCCAGGCAGTTATAGCTTAGCATCCGTAAAAGATTGTGTTTATTGATGCAGACCGGCTGGTTACTTCAACATCATTTGTACTATGATACGTACATTTGCAGTTATACCACATCCGCTTATTTCTTTGTGTATCTCTTTTTATAAGAATATATAAATGCAAGAGACAATGCATAACTATCAAACTATATTTAAATATAAATAAGATAGACTGATTTTGGAGACATTGAATAAATTGTAGGTATATTGGCTATTCGATTTTAACCTCATCTGAACATTCCAAACCTGAAGACGATAAGCTTAAAGATTGAATACAGATATTTTCGTGTTGTACATTACGTAAAAGAGAGGCAGACGATACTGACTCCCCTTCTTCCACAAAAAATGTGAAACAAAAAAATCACTGAACTCCAAGGAAAATTCTAAATGGAAAAACAACTGTCATATATCTAAATAAGTTCTTTGTCAGGTACCTATAACATATCTTCGAAAAACGAGAAGATGTCGAAAATGCAAGCATCAACAACAAGAAGGCAAAAGACAAACACTGTATTTTGGTTTGGTTTGTGGGAATGAACCTTTGCCCTCCTTTTGGGTATTTTTGAAAGATCAATGCTTATATTGCATGTTTGTGTTGTTATTGTTATTCTATATTTACATGGTATTGTATGTCTATCTTGAACTAGTTTTTATTCTACGTCGAAGGCCAGTTGTAATTGACCATATGTATTTTGGTATTATGATTGGTAAAGTGCAGATATTTGGAGCTGCAAAATAATTGAAACTGAGCAATATTAACCAAAAATGAAAATGTCTATATTTCAAAAAAGTGTTAACCTTTTCCTTTGATTATTATATACCTCATTGTAAACAGATTACCTGCGATTCTGGGTGAATACAATTGTTACCTACTGCAAAGGAAGCCAGCATGGATTTCCCAAGATTATGATTGTCTTTACACATAAAGACAAGCTGAAACCTGTGAGTACAATAATCTTTAGTGTATGCATTACATACAATATATGGTTTACTAAGTATATCTAACTGATGTATATCGATGTCTGTGGTTGTTAGATTATATTCATTTTCCTTATTCTAGATTAATTGAAACGTACATTTGCGTTTACCATAAATATTGAGGTGATACTGCTACTGTGTTGATATTTAAAATATGCATGTTTAATATATGTTATTGACATTATCATAAATATTTCAATGTGATATAATTAATGGTTCTAATTTTTGCACCAAATACACAATTTGACAATACATGTCTCTTCGGTGAATCTTGAGTTCAACATATTTGAAAATCTAATAAACATTAAAAAAAAAAAGCTTTATTTTAAAAAATAAAAAGGACCCAAACGTATAGCCAAATTTCAAATATTTTTATGTATAGTTTTTAGAATTAGCCTAAAAATTAATATTAAAACCAGTTGAATTTACCACAATTTTAGAATGAAGTTGAGGCAACGAGAGAACAACTATTCGGAGAGATAAAAAGCATGTTTCATGGCTCTTCACTGATGTCACATTTGGTTATTGGAGACACAATTTTTGTAAATGCTAAAAACAAAAATGATCCAGAAATGACAAAGATCAGAAGAAGTATTATTCGGGAGTCCAAACTCCAACCAACATGGGGACAGAACTTTCCAAAATGCTTTATCCCCTTGAATTAGAATTCGAGAATCTCATCCGTAAGAATATGAATGTTATTACCTTTAACGATTTGAGAAAGATGAACACTCATCATCCTATCAGACCATTGACAGATGCTGAACTCAAGGTTTTCCTGAAATTCCAGCATGCTATTGGCAAAATTCTATACTTTGATGAACCGGGATTGGATACACATATAACACTACTGCCAACATATCTCATTGATGCTTTCAAATCAATAATCACTGATAAACAATTCTGTAAAGGTGAAAAACAAAAAGAACAATTATGGAATCTGATGAGCCAGAAAGGGGTCATCTTCAAGTACGCAATAGAGAAACTTTGGAGAAATGGTAAATATCAGAAATTTGAACAACACAAAGACTACTTAGTAGCAGTGATGACCCACCTCGATATTTTAGTAGAACCAAAGAGATATGACCACAAGCGCAATCGAATACCAACCGACTTTTACTTCGTGGCTAGCATGGTACAGGCTAAGGATACCACTGAATACCTTCTGTCTCCATCCCTGACCGACAGAAACGTTGCCATAGCATTCTGTTCCAATTCTGCTATCATACCACCAGCTTTGTCATTCAGGTTCATCACTTACTGTCTCAGTATTTTTGATGTGAAGAAACACGGCGACAGAATGGACGACATGCTGTTTCATAGATCTGCAGTATTTACAATTGATCCATCATTAGAAATTCATATTCTCTGTGAAGATGAACGAATCTTTGTCCGTCTTGTTCATGCTAAGAATAAAGTTTTGATATTGAAAGATCTTGCTTCAAGTATCTGCGATTGTCTGAAATCAGCCCTGGAGAACATAAGTCAGCTTTATATTAAAACCAGCAGTGATAACTCTGAACTAAGCGTAGGAACTTTTGAAATGAACTTATGCTGTAGTGTTGCAAAAGACCCATGCCTGCTATCCATTGGAGAGTTCAACAAAATCGATGGAATCTGGGTTTGTCCTGGACACAAATTAGACCATGAAAAATTTGTGATGTCCTCTTGGATAACAGAAAAGGTAATTAAAATATGAGATAAGAACATGTGTTTTCAAGATACAACTGTGTGCATATTCTGAGTCTATCTTTAAACTTTATATTTCAATGACATACATATGTTACTATAGATTCATCCTTTTCTTGGATTACATTTTCGTGGAATTCGTAGATATCATTAAACCAAGATTTTATAAATGTTCTACGATTCTTTCAAATGCAAATGAAAGACAATCTTTAAAATTGGTATCGAAAGAACATGTGAATCCACAGTAATGTGTTTAATGTTTTACATTGTGTTTAGCCCTGAAACCTTGTGTTTTATTTAATTTTGCAGTCACTAATCGGCAATATAAACAAAAATAGCATTTAGTAACCATATTCGTTATGTCACAAATATGGTTTAATTCCATTGATGGTTCAAACAAATCCAACTTTTTTTTATCCTATATTAGTGTTGTTGCTTTTTGGCATTTTTTAATAATCAACACCATATTAAAACTGTTATCAATTCAGGTGACTTTCCTTTCCTTGTATTCGTAAGGAAAACTACTCAGAAATCATTGTGTATTGATGGACATCTTATCATTCATATGTTTTCCAACATTTTTGTACAATAGGGTCATTGCTGCTAATGATTGGCTATCTGCCATTGATTCACCAAGTAACCAATCTGGTTTTTATAATTAAATTATTATTGATATGAAATAGTTTGTTTTAAATCAGACCGAATAATGATAATAAATGGATACATTACTTTGATCTTGTTTTAGAGTGTCACTGATGAGTGTTATGTAGATGAAACTTGCATGAAGCCTTATAAATCATCATGTTATAAACATTGAATATTCTTTTTTAAAATGTCCTGTACCATGTCAGGAATATGGTCATTGTTATGTTATAGTTCGTTTCTGTGTGTGTTACATTATAATGTTGTGTTTCTATTATGTCGTTTGATTTCTTTCATATTTGAGTGTGAATTCACATTAAGTCACTTCAAGACGTGTCACTGTACTTTTCTATCCTATATTCATATTTTTGGTTTTGATGTTATATTTGTTTTTCTCATCCGATTTTGTATAATGCTTAGGTGGTTTCTGTGTGTGTTACATTTTAGTGGTGTGTCGTTGTTCTCTTCTATCTAACGCGTTTCTCTCAGTTTTAGTTTGTAACCCCGTTCTTGAATTTTTCCATCGATTTACGAGTATTGAACAGCGGTATACTACTTTTGCCTTTATTCATGCTGAAATACATCTGAAAATTTACTGGCAGGCATCCTACAATTCCGACATTTTCATTTATGGTACCAACTTTACTTCATCAGCTACTCATTATCATAAATGATATTTTTTCCACTAATGACAGAGGCTATGATATTTTAAACCTTCTGCATACTTTGAAGGGCTAAATCAGAGCTTTACATGACGTAAAACATGTACCTCGCAACTTGAAATGATTCTTAAAGACAATGACAGGAATTTTTTTTGATAAAATGATATTAGGTTTTTCCTTCCAGTACCGAAGTACTCGTTCCCTGACGTGTGATACCCTTATTGACCTACACTAAACCCACAAAGGTATCGACCCAGTGGTATTTATTACATTAACAGCATTTTTACCTCAAAGGAAGACCATTGTAACAGTCTTTCAGATCGTTAATATAATTATATTCATTATAACCTATTGGTAGGCGTCATTTTTACACAATGATGGACATAGATATATGATAACAAGACGAATCATTTTGGGAGTAAACTTAACATTTTCCCGAAATAATCAAGTATCACAATATATTACGAAATAAATCATACACAAAAAGATGAAAGCTTGATGACTAACTGATATATTCATTAAATATTTAACATTTTTTATCTGTTTTTCAAATCTTTGACTGGTTTTTTTTAAATACTAAATATGAATTTCATTTTTTTTAGGAAATAATGAAGAAGTGTGAACTTACCTGTCCAGGTAGGATTTTTATTATTTATCAGACATTCACTCAAAAGTGCATTGTAACTTATTGTCCAGACGTGTGAAACTAAAAATAGAAAATAGTTCCAATAAATAGTGGACGTATTCCCTTCCCTGATTCCAATGAATAAAGTTTAATATATAATAGTATATCTATTGGTCTATTTCCCGAGTAGTGCAGGACTTTACATTCACACAGCTAACGGTTGACGTAATAAAGAATGTTTTGAGATTTAATTGTTTAAACAGGATAACATATTATCTACACATACACACAATGTGCACAGTAAAAAAAATCAGATATTTTAACTAATATTTTATGAATTCCTCATTGAAATATAACCTAGGTAATAACAACTTTTAGAAAGTTTATAAGATGAAATATACATGATTATTAAAAGGGAAATCAGTATAAAAGAAGAGGAAAATACTAAATGACGGTAAAACTAAAAAAACGAATACAATCTGGCAAAAAAAAAAACAATATTCGACAAAAAACAAGCAGTTAACAAAACACTACATAGACCTACAAAAACGTGTTACAAAAACACTGATCTAAGGTAAATTAAACAAGGGAACCGTTTACAATAACTAACAACATCAAACGTTCTCAATCAACTAACTGACTGTGTATAGACTTTTTCAGAAAAGAATAGCGAGCTTTATGCCTAGTTTCATAGCTAGTCAAACCTACAACGTGCATGATGATTGTTTATAGTTCCGTTGACACAATCCAGTAAGCAATGACAACAGACACAAAATGTTAAAATGAAAATAATTGGAATCCATTAGCAAAAACTGCGAAAACCTATATCCCAGACATGCAACACATCTGCACAACAAATTCAAACAAACCTACAAATTCATCTAACAAAGCTGCCAACAAACAGGTTGATGTTCATGATAGCAAATTTTACAATGACAAACATATGTTTATAGTGGATAGTATATTGACAAAGACGCCGATAAAAAGTAAAATAACAAAAATACCAAAAAATAGGAACAATCTTAACGGAAAGTCCCTCAGTATACGGTAAATAAAGGCAACAGTAGTATACAGCTGTTAGAAACTCATAAATCGATTAAAAAACTAATCCGGATTACAAACTAAAACTGAGGGAAACGCATCAAATATAAGAGGAGACATACGACAAAACAGAAACATACCATTAAAATGTAACACACACAGAAACGAACTACAGTACTTGCAACCTTAGGTGTTATTGTTTGACGTGAACTTGACTGATCGGTGATTGATCGGTTACGGATGTTTGACTGATCGACGAGTGATCGGTGATAGGTGACCCATATGATCCGTCAGATAAGTCATAAAATATGCTTACTTTAAGGAAAAGATATTAAAGTTTTGTACGCGTTGCCTAAAATGCAAATATTTCTTCATTTTACTGAAAATTATTGTCCGCCATTGGATTTTTGTACTTTTTATAGTTTAAAATAGTTTTTTTTTTCATAAAATTAAAAGAATGTCAGAGAAATCATACTAAAATTTTGTTCGCATTGTTTAAAATAACCAAAATTATTTTTTTATTTTATTTGAAATCAATTATTTTTACCATCTTGCATTCTTAAGATAAGTCTTCTTCTAATCAGAAATGAGATATAATGAGAATTAAAATACTTATACTTTTATTTTTGTGGAATAAGAATGCAGTTATAGATTTATTTTGATACAAAATATTAACCATCATACGATTTTAGTACTTTTTGTACATCAGGATTGGCTGTTCTCCATAAAATATGCTTACTTTAAGGAAAAAGATAATAAATTTTTGTACGCGTAGCCTAAAATGCAAATATTTCATCTCATATTGGAAAATACAGTAATTTTAATTGCAATCAGTTGTTATAAATGATTTTCATATGTTTTTTTTTTTTAGCAAATGCGAATTATTCAAGAATTAATCTGCTGAAAATTATTCCTTTTTTTTAAGGAATATATTTATGTTTACCACCAGTAGATTTTTGTACTTTTTATTGTTTAGGAGTAGTTATTTTTTTGATCAAGGTAGAAAAAGATGATCAGAAAATATAATGAAATGGTGTTTGCATTGTTTAAAATTATTCATATTTCTTGCTAAAAACAGCATTTATTTTTTTAATTTGTTATTTTAAAGGCTTCGATTGTGACAGGAATATAGAAAGTTAGTGATTATGATCAGGTTTTTTTTTAAATTTTATGATGATAAGGATACAAAAATTTAAAATATTGAAAAAGATAGACTACATCTTTCAATAACTGCTCCTTTCATTTTTTTTTTCGAGTATGTTTGGAAAATAATAAAATCAACATCGCGATGTACACACCGTTTTAGAACTCGCCGAGTTTGAATATATATAACCTAAATAAAAACGACCCTCCTTGAATGTTGATATTTTAATTTAGTTTTATCTATACATTTCAATTCATAACTTTGCTAAATGATTAATTATAAAATGTATCATTGAACGCTCGATTTTCATGAGTCGCCATTTGAATTAAATTAAACGAAACTAAGATTCCGTAACTTGTATTAGTTTATCATTTGACGGATAACAATCCGTCATCCAGGTCGATCGGTACTATCCGTCCGATCAGTCCGATCAGTCAATTACTTTTACTATAAGTCTGACGGATTGCTGACGTGAGTTTGACGCGAACTTGATTGATCGGTGACTGATCGATGACCGTTGATTGATCGCTTAAATAGTAACGCCTAAGGTTGCAAGTACTGTATAATATAATAATGGCCATTTTTCTTACTTAGTACAGGACATTTTAAGAACAAAAATGTGGGTTGGTTTTGCGGCATGTCAAACCTCCCGCTTTTATGGCAATGATAAATTGTATACCGATGTTTGTACTACAATGTAATTTGTGTGCATGCCTCGTGTCAATATAATGCCTTCACAACAAACAGGTACATCAAACCTCAGAATTAGCGCACCAGATGTACTATCCATTTAAAACAAGACTCATCAGTGACGCTCGAATTTAAATTATCGTTTAGACGAATGACCTTAGCAGTAATGATGCATTACAATTAAACCAACAATTCCGACAAACTGTTTCAAATAAGGGTGAGGATTTCTCTGCCTGGGAGTTGCAAACCTTAAAGTTTTGATTAATTTCAACTTATAGTAAATAATTAACTTACAAAAGCAATATATCAATGATATTTGAAGTAAGCAAAAAAGTCCTGACTACCGGGTTTCTGATAGTATAAGGTACGAAACATACAGCAAAAGTGGCATCGCTCCAGTGGTAGTAATACTCGTCAAAGATACCAAGCTTTTAGTTTAGTATACGCCAGATTAAACAGGGTCGCTCGAATCAGACAACTGGAAGATTACCCCAATTAGGATTTTGAATAACATTGAAACAAATAATTAAAATGTATATTAAATCTTTCTTAGGCTGATCATGCCTTTAACATTTCTAAAGATAGGAGGAATAGTTAATAACATTTTTTTCATTATTTCTTCAGATCTTTGGACTTTCAAAAACATTCGTTCAACAATTCAACAATGAAATTATCCTCATTTCAAATCTCGATAATATTCACAATTATTATGAATTAGTACCTCTCTGGTGACTCTAAATTATTAAATACTTTTTCAACAGTTACGAATGAAGAGTTTCTAAGTGAAGATTTATCAGCACTTCACCTTCGACGACTTTCAATCCTTTACACTGTAGATGAGATTCGCCAACTGGTTGGATATCTCTACCTGTCATACACAGAATGGGACGACCTCTTTACATTAGAAACTGAACCACAACTACTAAAATTCAAGGCATTATGCCTTTGTCATGAGCAATCAACACTGACTTTCAGAAAAATTAAAAAAGCTGTAGAGGAAGGAAAGATACAAAATCCACACACCTTATGCAAGGTAAATATGTTTTTTACATTACATTTTAATATTTCACTTCTTTAAGATGCTGTTGAATTGCTTAAATGTGCTTCTACGTAGTGATTACAAAACATAATGTCAGTCACATGTAGTGTTATTTCTGGTGGGTTTTTTTAAGTTTTAAAGTCATGTTTATTCATGTTTCAATAGTTGGATTACTTTTAGCAATTTATGAATCCAAGGAAATAGAGTTGCGTTATCAAAGATGTCATCCATTTGTAAAAGTAAAAGAGGGACGAAAGACACCAAAGGGACAAGTTAAATAGGTTTCTATGTATGAAGGAAATAATGTAAACAATGTGTTTAGCACATAAAGAATTACACTAGTTAAAAACGTACCCATATTTTTCCAGCGGTATTTGACCTCAATATACATGTTGACTGCTCTATGGTCGGGTTGTTGTCGCATTGACACAATTCCAAATTTCCTTTCTCAATTTTTTGGTATCATATGTTAACCTAAATACAACTAAAAATAATAAATTTCGATGTAACTAGCCTAATGCGCCTCGTTAGTTCGTTGGCGTAGACAAAATTCCAAGAGAACATAGTCGGAACAATATTGCAAGAGGTAGACTATCTGTACTGATGGGTAGTCGCAACACAAAAATCATATATTCACCTTTAGATTTATAAATTCTAAAACTTTCCAATATTTTTGCAGCCATGTCATAGGGTCGATCAATATTGTCGAACCGACGTCAAATTTTTAAATGTTTACTTACACTGTAATATAGAACTACGTGTCAGGAAAAGGGGTTCTCATGAATTGATATAGTTTTAATTCAACATATGTACCTTTGTAATATTGTATAATGTCTTTTTTCTTCTGTGTACCTTTGTATTTATAGCGGTTTATCAGAATAAAGTATATAAGGTATATACATAATTACATTGTAAAATATTTATCATAGTTACATCTGCTTTCTATAGGTTATGAGAGGCGCATTTGTGGACTTTGGTAAGTATACAAATTTTCAATAACTGCAGCTGTGTTAATAGTATAGATTTGTATTTCTTTTTAATATTTTCTTGTGTATATTTCTATGTTAAGTATGACGTTCTTTATCACTAAACTAGTATACATTTTGTTCAAGGTGGTCAGTTTTAGCACACCTCCGAGTTTCCCGTTGCATTTGTGGCTTTCGGCTGTTGTCTGATCTTTGGTCGGGTTGATGTCATTCCCCATATCCATTCAAATTGTAATAGACAAAGTGTATGTATCAACTAAAAGTACATAAACTATACATAGAAATAATATTCTTTTTCTCACTGGAAAATTATACGAACAATTATTATTCTAGGTATATTGCATATAATCCATCGCATCCTTTTACTTGCATTTGGTTCATTTCACAAACAGAAGCTAGCAATTAGATTGTTCAAATAAACTAACAAGTTCCTATTAATTCAATATAAGATGTACATTCGGAAACAATTCAAAACACATGTTTGGTTATCTAAGTTTAATATACATCCTCTACAAGGCATTGCTTTGACTGGTCACAAAGAGTTCCCAGTTTTCATTAGTTTTATTTGGAATCTTAAAGTCAAATGTTTCGAGTTTAACAATCCAAAAGTTGAATATGTTTTGTATCCTTGAAATGCTATAAAATACGTGTTCAGTTAGTTTCTATGTTATGAAAATCCTTCATTTTTATCACAATTCTTTAAAAAAGGGACGAAATATACCAGAGGGACAGTCAAACTCATAAATAGAAAATAAACTGACAACGATATGGCTAAAAATAAAACACCAGACAAACAATAGTACACATGACATAACATAGAAAACTAAAGAATATGCAACACGAACCCCACAAAAAACTAGGGATGATATCTGGTCCTCCGGAATGGTAAGCAGATCCTGCTCCACATGTGGCATCCGTCGTGTTGATTATGTGATAACAAATCCGGTAAATAGTCTAATTGGATAGGTCACATTCATGAAAGGGAAGGGGATTGTAATCACGACGTAAGGAACATATCCGATATCATTGCTAATTTTCCTGCCTGCTACTTCGATGTCAGGTTTTGACCGAATGCTGTGATCGTAACGACAACACAACTAAAATGAGATGTGAAAGAACAAAATATGTAAACAACTTTTTAACCAAAGCTTAGTTTACACAAAGGAACGCAAATAAAATATGTTGTGCTCCATGAGCTTGTGTGGCATGGTTACAACAGTTTTTATGTGTGTATATCATGTATATGTGGGATCATGGATTTTTTTTGGGGTCTCAAAGTCATATGGTCTTTCAAGTTCAACCCCAAACGTAGAATGTCCTTTTGGTTCTACTTCTGTGTTTCATGATCTGACATCTTACACCTCTTGGCAATATCACAGGGCAAGTTTGAAGGAGAAAAACTTGATGGAAGCGAAAACAAACAAACGTATAAGAAAAGAGCTATTCAAGATTCCGTTAAAAAAACATTAGTAATATTAAAACTGTTATGACGAAATTAAAATGACCAAATGGGAGAGCATGACAAATACCCCCAACCCACCCCCGGAATAAAAAAACAACACATTAAAATGGCGATATGAAATCACTTAAAACAGTCCTTGGATGGTGCAAACGTCTCACTGTCACCATACACCATTACACCATACACCCTTTGCCATTACACCTTACAGGTTACACCCTTGCACCATACACCTTACACATTACACCATACGCCATTCCCCATTCTATCTATACCATTCGAAATTACCCATATTACAATTTAATTTCATAGAAAGTGTGCAATAACGAAATTAGTGATTCATTATAAAAAAAAACATTGTTAATTGATGTATAAAATTAAAAATTAGTTTTATATTTTGTAACAAATGAAATGTCGTACACTATTAATTTCCGATCGCAAGTTGCACAATTGCACAATCACACCATTCCTAACACACCATTACACCAATCCCTTTACACCATACACCCTATTACCATACATCTTCTAACATTGCACAATTTGCCATACACCATTACACCAAACACGTTTTTAAAGGAAGTTTGCACCATCCAAGGTTTGTATACACGGGGTCCAAAATTCTGAGTTGAAAGCTTATTTAGGTCATGATCTGTAAACTTTGGTTCCAAATAATTCAAACAGCTAAAGTTTTGATCATTTATTCCTTTATGAAATGTGTGTAGACCATACATGATGGATGGATTCGCAAAACTTCCAAACAAAAAACAGGACTAAATTCACAGACATTTGGAGAACGTTCAAAAACAAATATTTGAAAGTAACTGATGAATAAGTATCGAAACAGTAAAGATGAAAAGGACACTATCGTTACTTCATGTTATTTCAGATACTGACCCAGAGAAATGGGATCTGGTTCCTTCGGATGAAGACATTGATAAAATAGCACCTTTGATTGGGAAAAAATCCTTATTTTTTCTGGTTGAACTTGGAATGGACCTCGAGACATGGGATACCATCAATCACAGGCAAACGAAACGTGATTTGGTGAAACTAAACAAGGATATTCTAGATGAATGGATGCTTATTTGTAAAGTAAAGAATGTCAGACCCGCTATGCGGATGATTGCTCAAGCGTACAAAAGTATTGGAAAAGACATTCGAGTTCTTGAAAATACTCTGTTCAACTGAACAGAGTACATTCGAGTTCTTGAAAATACTCTGTTCAACTGAACAGAGACCCTCTCTTTGCGCTTATGTGTACCTGCTGTATTTTATGCATATATGTTTAACAGTCATAATCAGTTCACAAAGACGTGCATTTGTTTTTCTGAAAGAAATCTGCAATTATGAAATATAATAAATACATTAATAAATAGAGTAAATGCAAAACAGTTTGCAAAAGATTGACTATAAAAATCTAGCTCACATTTACTCTCGTAATTTCAACAAAAAAGCTGCTTATTGATATAAGAAAACTTAACAAGTTCTTTTAACATATTTTGTGGTTTTCTTCAGCTGATTTTTGGCATATCATACAAATGAAATAGTATACATCTTAAATACACAAAACTTTCCCCCGCAATAAACCTCGTCTTAATTGTACGTTAAACCCTAAAGTTTGAAAATTAAAAAAAAAAATAGTTAAAAATATTTAATCCAAAAGGCCTCAAAATAACAGTCAAAATGGATATGCAACACGTAAACGTTAAAAGCATGGAATAATACTCAATCTTATTAGCCATTCGTTTTGCTTTGAACTCTATTCATTTATGAATCTATTATGATCTGCTGTCTACCAGTGAAATGTAGTGCAACAACTTGTTGACACTAGATCTTTTGTTTTCATTGGTGTCGCTTCAAAAATGAAATTATTAAATTCTGTACAACCTGTAAAACAAAGGTATTGGCTGTAACATGTACTTTTTGGATACCAAACATTTAGTGCGATACAGATATAAAACTTCTTTTCATGATTAAATGAAAACGACTATGTATGTAATGAATAGAAGGGCTACATGAGTAGACATAATATACAGTAATAGTTGTCTTATTGGCAATCATATCACATCTTCTTTTTTTATATGAGTGTATACTTTTGAAATCCTTGGGACATCAAAGAAAACTGAATAAAATCAAAACTTTTTAAGTATTGGAAATACGATGTAGTTTATGTTTTGTGTTTGATGATTTTTTTTTACTTCATGTACATATAATGTTTATGTTTATACCTACAAATGTACATTGATCTGTTATATACGTTTTTGTGTATTGCATAGTTTTTATTTCAGATATATATTTATATTTAAACTATATATAATAATTGTATTCATGGTCGGGCACCCCCTCGTTTTACGTATCCGAAATTCAAAAGCAATTTTCATAAAAGGATTCAAGATAAAATGAACTAGACGGTGAAATCAACTCGCGTCGCTTTCGCTAGTGATACATTAATAGAATATAAATGCTCAACCCATGGTTAAAGAAAACAAATGCACTGCTGTCATAAAGTATTTCTTTATTGATTCATGACAATAGAGTCATAAATATATGATGTATTTCGATTTTGAATTGTGATTTTATAGATGCACAAAAAACACTAGAAAAGTTGCGATTTTCAAAGTAACTGCATACTGATTCTCAGGTTTTATAAACATTTATTAAATGTATAGGTAGTGTGTCGTAATTAAGCTTAAAAATATATCTTTAAATAAGAATATATGTGTTCACATTATCATGATGGTAAATGTGTAGGTAGTGTGTGCCCAACAGTGTAGTAGTTACGCTTAGAAACCTATATTTTCAGATGGAAATATATATGTACACATGATTTATGGTTAGAAGGGAGACAAAAGTACATAAAAGACATGCAAACTGATAAGTCCAATATAAACTGACTATTCCATAGCAAAAAGGAAAACAACAAATAAACAGACAGACAACAGGGCAAAAAATACAATATTAGACTGAATGGTAAGCATATCCTGCTCCGCGTTTGGCACCCGTCGTGTTGCTCATGTTAGTATAAATCCCGTGATTTGTCTAATTCGCTCAGTCACACTATTGGAAAAAGAAACAACATTTTAGTTTCGATAATTGGAACATATCCGTTGTCATCTGTGGAACAGATATTCCATAAAGTTCAACCATCTCGTCCTTAAAATTTACAAAAAGGGCGATTTCAACTTCAATTAAAACCATTGATTTAAAAGCTTACCTGTAAACAGCGACCCTCTACAAAGAATCAAGATATAGGAAATACAGTTCCTTGAATATCGTATCAACTGAGGGATATATAATACGTATAAAGACGCTGCTGGAATGTTGCTATATAGAAATTGAAAGTTCATAATTTGTATGTTAAAATCCTCATTTTTGTCTTAAAATTGGGTTGTCAATTGCTAGATGTAGGTCAAGATATACGGTAGACATAACTGTATCTGTTTTATACCTTTTACTTTATCTCAAACATGATCGGCTAGATGCGTTATGTTTTAAGAAAAAGATAATTAATTACATTGTAAATGAAATAATACTTTGATAGATGTTTATTCTACTTCATTCCATAAATCATTTTTATCGCTTTGCATGTTGTTGGTTTTTTTTGTACATTTTATAATATTATTGACTTTTTTGAATGTTTTTATGTGTATATATCATTATTGTTTTTGCCATTATTGAAATTATATTGGTGACGTACTAAATCTTGTATCGATGAAATGTAGACCGCCTCATGAATCTTGACTTATACCAATCAAGCAACGTCAGCATTATTTCTTGAGGTCATTTTTTCTTAAATGAATAATGTTGATAGCTTGTCACCAGATGGACTTTGTTTGATAACAATATGCTTAGAAGATGCAGTGCTTCTGTTCTTCTTGTTTTTCTTTCCAGGTTTGTTTTTTATCTTAATTATCAGGTTTTTTTATCTCATATTTTCGTCTGGGACAACCATCTCTCTTTTCATTTTTGAGACTTCAAAAATGTATTCAATAAATCCTTAAGAACCGTGGTTACATTCTTATTCGGTGGTTACTTTTTGATGGATTGTCTTGATAGATGTTCGTCAATACTTACAGGACTCAATCCAAGAACGCAAGTTTTATATTGGTCAAAACAACTTATGATTTCGCAGGACGGACAAAGTTACCTTCGAGACTAAATGAAGCTATAGGATTTTTGTTTAATTTTATAAATTTGAATCAAATAATTTTTTTTTCTGTCCTAATCAATTTGTTTAATTCGAAGCTTTATAACTTATACAATCACATAATATACTGGTAAGAATAGATAAGAATAATGAATATTTGAAGTCACACAGAAAAAGAAATTGAAAAAGATTGTCAAGTACTGCAAAATCTAACAACTGGAATGGTTCTCTCATGTAATAACCTCAGTGTGAATGGAAATACCCTGTGATTTAGAAATCGGATATATATTCGACGCAGACATTTGTATCAACACACACGTAACAGATGGTAGCAACATTTTATTTGTTATATTTGCTTAAACATTTTGAATGATTAAAACACTAGGGTAACGATTGCATCAACCTATTTTTTAAATACCTAGTTTCCATAAACTTTTTATTTTTATGTGTCATTTTACTTTATATTTTTGTTGGCGTGTTTGCTGTTTATATTTATTATTTTATAACATTTTGTTAATTGATGAAGCGCTATTGCATTGTTTTTGTTTTTGCTTAACATATGCATTATAACTGCTTTCAAAATAAAGTAATCAAAATAATTATATGTTTTATTTCCATCCTTCTAACAATTGTATCATTTTCGAAAAGTATTACAAATACATTTCTATCAAAACAGACGTACACCATTCCATAGTACATGGAACAGATAAAAATGTACAGTATACAGATGTGGTACGATTGCTAATGAAACAACTATCCATCAACGTCAAGATATAAGCTGTAGGTCGTACAACATTGAACACACCAATACTGTATAGTCAACTACTATTCAGACAAAGGGTCATTCGAAGTATCAAGGCATACGGCAACAAATTAGAAGATGCAAACAATGTACATGGATAGTACAAAAGGCTCCTTTCTACGATCAGTAAATGCAATTGACGTTGTCCACTGCACCTGAAAAACAAAGTGTTAATCAAATTGAAAAGTAAAATGTTTTAACTTTTATTCGAGGGATAATGATGAGTCATTTGTAGACGAAACAAAAATGGAAGCTTTGAATCTTTGATTAGTACATTTAAATACAAGTCATTTTGAAAGAAGGTCGAAAGATACCATAGGGATAGCCAAACTCATATGCATGGCATATACAGAGTGAATTCATCATGGTAGAAATTTTAATATGGCCTTATAGGTTCTTGATTCCTTCTGAATTTCTTTTTGTAACGTCACGTAAAAGGTGAAATTTCCTTATGACGTCACATATAAAGAACAGAGCTTTCTGCAAACTTTTGAAAAAGAAGGATTGAGTTTGTTTAAATATCGTTCGGCCGTTATATCTGGTGAATGACGATTTTTTCCAACTCTGAAACAGGTAACTTTAAATATATAAAAAAGTTTGGTAAGCCTAAATACTTTAGAGAACAGCCCGGATTTTCCCTGATATTCAACATTGAAACCATGTAATTGATTGTTTATACAAGCAATTAAATGATTAGGTAAAGTGCTTCTCTCACAGTTGGTGTCCACTGATTTTATCAAATGAACACAGATGGTTAGCTGGTCAAGATTATTTAATTTCCATATCCTCTTCACTAAATACATTTTATATTCTTGTCTACAAAATATTCTCATAGTCAAGGTTTTTTTCAATGAAAAACTTTTTACTTCAAAAATTCATTCATTTAATATATAAATTTATTTTTTTCTTTAGGATTTCTGCAGCTAATTTGGAAATGCTATGATAAATATTTTTTTTAGCAAATTAGTCATGTTTTAATTAATTAATATTATATTATTATCAACCGGGTCCAGGACCAATAATAATAAATTTTGTTTATTAAAGTGTCACATATTGATTGCCATAAAACATACACAACAATTATAATATTTACACATAAAACAATCCAGTCTATCTCATTATAGTGATTCGTAATTAATTCCATTTTTCATGTGCATATTTTTAAGCTGGTATATTCTGTGAAGGATTAATATTTCGTGTTTAAAAAGTTTTTATGGAATACATTTTTTAGCATCTATTTTGATATTTTTTTTTATTTCCATTTGCAAGCTTGTTGTATATTTATTGTGTGTGTATATTTAGTATAACAATCAAAATCTGGTCTGTGTTTCTAATACTAAATGAGGTGTTTCGGTTACGGTCATGTAGACCTAGACCTATCCTCAACATGTATCCCTAACCAATATGTTTCCTTTCTTGTAATACTTATATTAGAATGGTTCCAATTTGTTTTCACTTATGGGGATACTCAAATAACTACATTGAAATCAATCTGGCAAAGGACCAATTCATATATTCTTCATTTTAAGGTTAACATATTACCTAATTCTATTCACGTGCAAATGTGGAGTGGACATGCAACAGCCACTATGATTGTTCCGTCAGTTACTTTGTTCCGGCGGAACTTTTCAACTAGTTAATTCGTTTCGATGGAACTTTCCAACTAGTTGTTTTATTTCGAGTGCAGTCAAAAAGTTCCGGGAAAAAAGTAGCTAGTTGAAAAATCTAGGAACAATGTAGCTAGTTGAATAGTTCTGGCGGAACAGAACAACTAGTTTCATTGTTCCGAATATACCATATTTCGTCCTTTTTGTAGAAAGAGGGGGAAGAATAAGAATTAGTATATATGAGAGCAAATCATTAATTTACAATAATACTCAACGCACTGAAAGGGGTTTCTTTGGGGACAAATATGAAAAACTATGGGCATGGAACTTGATTTTTGGGGAAATAATGAAAATGTATTTAAATTTTGATGTACTGAGGGGGAAGTACAAATTCCCCCAGCAAAGTTTAAGTTGTATTCCATAGCTCATATAAAATGGACTAAGTTGCATTATCAAGCAAATTAAGTATTCATAGTACCCTCAAGATAGGGAAGAATACCCTCTGCCTCATGTGGCTCGTTGCATCAATTCTTTAAATGAAACTTTTAGGCTAGTTTGTTAGTTCCGGTTTTGACTTATTTGCCAAAGAGGAACTTTGTGGCTAGTTGATAAAATGCTTTTGACTTTAGTAATCAGTATCTTGGTTTCCCCTTGAAAGATTCAAATATAATATGTTGCACTTTTACTTTGCATCACTTCTCCAAATGGAACTTTCTGTCTGGTTGATAAGTTCTGTTGGAACTTTTGGGCTAGTTTGTTAGTTCCGGTTTTGACAAATTTGGCCAAAAGTAACTTTCTTACTAGTTGATATGTTCCGTTGGAATTTTTCAAATAGTCACTTTGTTCCGGTGGAACTTTTAAACCAGAGGAAGAACAAAGTAACTAGTTAATAAGTTCCTCTGTGACTTTTCGGCTAGTTAGTTCTTTCCGCCTGTTACTTTCCAACGTCGGAACAAAAAAGCATTTACAGGCACACACCTCTTTTATTTTCCACTGAATAGAGGGGCAATATGTATATAAACCACTTTTATTGTTATAGTATCGCATTGAAATGAGTGAGATCAGACACTTAAAATAAGAAAAAATAAATTGAAATATAAAATAAAATGGAAATTTGAAATGGGGAATGTGTCAAAGAGACAACAACCCAAAAAGAGCAGAAAAGTGATATGGGTCTTCAACACTGGGGGAAATCCAGCACTTGATGATGTTTTAAAATAAAATTAAACACAACAAAAATGTGTCCACAGTACATGTATGCCCCAATCGCACTATACTTTTCTATGTTCAGTGAATAATAATAATAATAATACTAATCTTTATTTCAAGAGGGTATGCTCAATTAGTACAAACACTATTCTCCCTTGAGGCCCTCACACTCAACTCACAATGCAATTCACACAATTTCTTCATAACAAAGAAAAACATAAGAAAACATAAATCAAAGTTGATACATAGTCATTTAAATATTTCCTGCATTTTCAAGTAAAAACTTAAAGCAGTTTGTTTTAAAAGTATTTATGTTTGACATGTGTCTTAGTGCTTCTGGTAGTTTATTCCATAAAGTTGGGCCATAATATGAAAAAGATCTTCTAAATGTGTTTGTTCTTGCCTTTGGTATATTAAGTAATTGGGTAGTATTTGATCTAAGTTGCATTCCATTTTTATTTGTAACATAGTGAACCGTGAAATTAGGGTGTAAATTCTAATATGACACTAAGTTTAGAAAGATCAAATCAAAGGGAGCATGTGCACAAAGTTTCAAGTTGATAGGACTCCAACTTCATCAAAAACTACCTTGACAAAAAACTCTTTAACCTGAAGCGGGACAGACATAAAAACGGATGAACAACCGGGTAAACAGGTGCTACAGTCAGAAAACATAAAGGCCCTCTACTATTGTAGGTGGGGCATAAAAAAATAAACTGCATGATACGCCTAACGGTTTTCAAGTCTACAGTTCAATAACTATTCAATATCATATCAGAAATTTATGAAAAAGGGGGATTATTTTAATAGATATAAATCAGTCATCAAAGTTTAATGAAACGTGGTCAAAGCACTTTAAGGCCATTTTATGAAAACTGGAGAATCGCCCCTTTTTATGAATAAAATCCAATAACTCGGAAATGTGGAATCTAAAATTTATAAAAAGCAAAAGGGAATTCAAATAAATAGACATAAACAATTCACCAAGTTTCATGACAACTGCTGAAAGCATTTTTTAGTTTTTCTCCAAATACTAGAAAGCGTTAATGTCTGATATGTTGAAGACGGACGGACAAAGATATACCATAAAACTTTCTTTAACCAGGTGTATAAAAAGGGGGAGGGTGTTCTTTCCCCAAATTGTCTTTGCTTCATGAATATTTTATAATAGTTTAAATAACAAGTAATAGCTTTTCTAAAAAGCTTGCCGCATTTTAGCTGATTATATTGAGATCAGTGGTTTGTGAGTAGTTTATTTTTATTGGAATATTGCACTCCAAGCAAAAGAAAACATAGCGCTTTTTTCTACTAATTTGTCTAATTTGATGTATTATTGGTCGACCCGTGTTATAATGGAAGAGATTTTATAAAGTTGAAAATGAAAATGGGGAATGATATTATAATAAAATGTATTCTGTGTCTATAATCAACTTGATAAAAATAGCATATAACCTACACATACTTTTGAAAATTACTACTTGACAGAATGGACAACAGAAGGCAGTGACGGATCCAGAGGGGGGTGTAGAGGGCGTACACCCCATCCCCCCCCCCCATTTTAGCTCATTTTTTTTAATGATTAATCATACTAGACTATGTTAACTTTGCGATTTCCTGTGTACTCTATTTTTTAATATTTATGCGACAATTCGTTACTTATAAAGGATCATAAAGATATTTTTCGCTGGATTTTACTGATTGTCAAAGTCATGTGATTCGCTATGGTGGAGTTGACCATTGCTTCGAAAAACGTCACTCAGTCGTTTTGAAATTCAAATTACAGTAACACATTGCTTAAGCTGAGGATGACAATCATGACACCTTCAAAGCGACAAAGGATTGAGCAAGAATGTACTGACTTCTATTTAACTATTCCACCAAACAGGAAGTAATACGCTATAGACTATAACACTCTCATGAAAAAAGTTCTGTGGCAATATTATTTATCTACGAGAACATTTTTACCCCCCTACGCCATTGTCATGATTGATATGGACTATATAAAAGTGCTGTTTGGTGTCAACCAGGCTTTGCGTTGAAGACCAAACTCATACCTTTAATAATTTACTTTTATAAATTGTGACTTGAGTTAACTTAACATAGACTAGACTCCAAAATTTCTACGGACCGACTTGTCCAATAATCATCATTAAAGCGTTTGACAGATAATGATTGATTTGCCTTATATTAAACGCCAAGGTTACATTGATGTTGATTTTTTAATATTAATAAATGATTTTTTAATATTAAAAAATCAGCGTATTATTTAATATTAAAAATTCATTTATTAATATTAAGAAATCAGACTGAATATTTAATATTAAAAAATGATTTTTTAATATTAATAAATGAATTTTTAATATTAAATATTCATTTATTAATATTAAAAAATCAGCGTATTATTTAATATTAAAAATTCGATTTATTAATATTAAAAAATGATTTATTAATATTAAAAAATGATTTATTAATATTAAAAAATGATTTATTAATATTAAAAAATGATTTATTAATATTAAAAAATGATTTATTAATATTAAAAAATCATTTATTAATATTAATAATTGATTTTTTAATATTAATAAATAGGGAATAAATTCCATAACGGCTTGCCATACTTGGATATACAGTTGTCTATGGTACTTATACATGTATATGAGATCCAGTTATATCTATCTACAAGATTGAGAACACATTTTTTTGTAATAAATTAAAAAATAATTATTTCTGTAATATCTGATAATATGTATCAGTTATTTGTGATTTTTCATTTGATGTGTACTCTCTGATAATGTCAGTTTCAGCATGATCAGTTGATTGGTTGTGATAAAAAAAATAGTGCAGTTTGCAGTTGTCATGTGCAGGTACACCACATGTGGATCTACTTTCCCCTCTCATTTATAAAATTGTGCATATTTATCACAGAACGCACCAGTATTTTGGTTTATGAAACACTAGTCATATTAAATTTTTCAAAGTCAGGGGTGGAGTTAGAGGGTTTTTCAGGGGGCCTGGGCCACCCTTTTGTAGGAACAATTTGGTTGTTTTAATAGGGAATCACTGAAGCGTGACTGGAGTTGGCCCCTTCTTAGGCAGTAGGTGGGCTCCCGATGATGAAAATTTCTGGATCCACCACTAAAAGTTTGAGTAAAGTTAGATAAGAATTTATCACAAATTATGTTGAAATTTGCACAGATAATGAATGAAAAATCTAGTAAATTAAAAAGAAGGCACTATTATTAAAAGCTTTTCTTGCTTATTCACAAGGACATATAATATCCTCCATGCTATTCCCATCTGAGTTTCTATTCATACATACATGTAGTCTGGTGCTGTTCCAAGTAGTCTTCTTTTTTCTGTTTCTTGAGAAGTATTTCTTTTACCTGTTCAGTCACTGTAAAGTGTTACAATTCTTATTAAAACGCAACACATAAATAGTGACCAAAAAGGTTCAGCTATTACACGAGAGAAGCTAGAAAAAAGTCAAATGTATACATTTTTAACATTTTTGTAGGACCATGAAAATGCCTTTGGGGTATATAGATAGATATGCATAGATAGACCATAGAACAAATAAGCAAACAAATTCAAAGGAGATGTACATTTTACATGTAAGATAAATTATGAAAAAAGAGCCATGGCCAGAGGCCCCAAACTTGACAGCATTTGGTGTTGAACAGGTAAAATGTTTGCATTGACAATACCTATAGCCTTTGTTAGACCCAGGTCGCCTTTCTCTAAATCAGCTATATTAAAGGTAACCACATATTTCTTGGCCAGGTTGAAAAATAAATGAAAATGACTTTGAAAAAGCAAATAGAAATACACCAAATTTGGGAGACATCTATTAAAATGTTTGAAATAATAAAAAAAAGTTGCCAAGAACTAAGCTTTTTCAGATAATATACAGACTATTGCAGTCAGCCTATAAAAGACTCTTCCAAATTTAAGAATGACGCAGGGGTGTTAAGGTCGTTTCAAGAAAATTTCCATTTTTATACACAAAAAAAATCATATTGTACTCAAAGTGAGTTTTCTCTGCCTAAAAGCCAAAATACACGTCATATGAGTAATCGGGGGGAAAAGGGTCTATTCTTATTTATATTACAAACTTTTTTTTTAGAAAAATATAAATACACTAGTGTCACGTGACTTTAAACTGAAAGTAAAGACATTTCCCAAAAAAGTCAAAAGTGCAGGTGCAAGATGAAATCGGATCGCCCTGATTTTGGGCTCGTTGTAATCAGGATAACTTGTTTTATTGGAAAAGTGCTGCCACTTAATTTTCATTTGAGGTTTTGTAATTAAAAAACAATAAAACATGGAGAATTTAATCGATTTATTGATTTTTTGGCACTTCGGGTTGTGAAATTTCTTTTACACGAACGCTATATAACTAGTAGCAGCACTTTTCGAAAAGTTTGAAATGTGGCCTTTCTACCAATACCAGCATGCAGTGGGTTGGTATAGCTCTTGCACCTGCACTTTTCAATTTTTTTAACGTGTAGTAACATAATCGCCATGTATTGCAAGAAAAAAGCGTTTGAAAGACTTTGTAATAGTCGGATCCGCTGACGGAAAAACTATGTGTATATTTTGTTTTCACCGGCGATTTTTGTAATAATATGATTGAGCGAATAAACAAATATGCTCGTATTGCTTGCTTTATCATTTGAAGGGAAACAATTCAGAATTATTCAGGTCATTGTTATATGTTTATGTGTAGCCCTCTAAACGTCGATTAGTGTGTGGGCACGCACCCCTCCCCCTTTTTTGGTTCAAATTCGGAATCCGCATCTTGGGTGTTTGTATAACTATAATTTCACAAGTGTGAGTTCAATATATAAATTAATAGATTGGCCTACTATGCCTCTTTTAGTGTTTGTGTATTGTAAACCATTAACATTTTACTGAAAAAACCTTCATTTTCATAAAGAATCCAGAAATTCATGATTTTTTTGTTTGATCGGTGTGTCATTGGTTATTTTTAAATTTAAAAAAATAACCTACCTGCATAATAATATTCAAATTTTACTTGTTAAATATCTGCTGTTAATCGAGTGTGACTGGTATCATTTGTTAATCATGATTGGGAGGTCTTTTTGAATTTGTTCTCATGGCCGGGGCATGCACTGGCCCGAAGAGTTTTTTTTTGCCTTTAAATGTTTATGATTTTTCAACAGGTGTCAGGCTTGTTTTTTTTTGTTATGTCCCTGGTTATTTCCTGTATTTTGTTGGACAGAATATTTCTTTTCAGCCCTATATTACTTATTCTAACATTCTTAGTTACTTGGTAAAATTATTCTGCCCTCCTATTTTTGTTTGGAATATTTAAAGGCAAACACCAGCATTAACATGGGGATATGATTCTGTTCTCATTCAGTTTTAATATTTGCACAAACTACCTTTTTAGAGTAAGGATAAGAAGCTGTGGCATCGAGTACTCAAAACTTAAAAAAAAAAAAAAAGTCCATTGAGGTCGAACATATTATATCCGACACATGTACCTATGATTCGATCTGCAGCCTTGTCATATGCATCTTTATTTCTCAACCTTAAAAGTTAAGTATACAATTTAACCATTATGTTGGAAATAGTGTCTGTTTTTTTAGTCGCTCATTTCGTATTAAAATCCTGCCTACTGTACAAAGTGGCCACCAATACAAATGGACAGCGAAGAAAAAGCTGCAAGTGCTTACGTGACATTCAGCACAATCAACATGATCAATCATGTTTTCAATGCAGAGATTGGAGCCAACTGAAAAGGTATTTCTTTTCTGTCAGAATAAAAGAAATTCTATGTACCAGTATACATGTACAATGTATATACAAATACATGTACATTAATAACCAACATGCTTATAAATACATGTATATATATACATGTAACTATTTTAACATACACAATCAAAAAGTTTCAGATGAATGAATCATGATATACATGTAGGAGACAGGACCAAAAAGTCAGTAGGTAAGTAAAAATGATACATTTATATACATGTAAACACTTATAAAACTACTGCCTACCAAAAGTCATGGGTAAATATTTACCTGACCAAATCATAAAATTAACACCACTTAATTGTTAAGCAAAGCTTCATTGGCAATTATACCACATCATGACATCTTACTTTTTGTATCAAATTCTAGATGTACTAACTATATATATGTACATAAATATAAACGAGTATGATACATTTAAATTTAAAATAAGAAGAAACTGAGTTCTGTCTGTGTGTTGGGAATGCTGTCTCATTGCCATACATGTATACACTGTAATGTGGTAATCAAATGAAGGAATCATGATAAAGGGGACATGACTAATATAATATAATTCCCATTTCCAAGTATACCTGTAGAAAAGTTAGATAAACATGAACATATGATCATATGTACATGTATATACATTGTAAAGGTACAGATGTACAAAATAATAGCATCATGATATAAATGCAAACAAAGAAAAATACAATTTTGTTTGGTTCAAACATTGTGTGGCTGTTACACTTGTAGTCTTATACAGAGGTCTTGCTCAGCATTGAAGGCCGACATCAATTTAACCAACAACTTAATTAAAACACTTTATTATGCTTTTGAACCTTTTGTAAACCTGAAGTTTGTGTGTCATGAATTGAGAATGAAATATAAATCATGACAAAATATGATTTTCTTGTTCTCTGGTGGCCAATACATAAATGTACATGTATATGACTATTTGTTTCCTGAGGGAGAGTTGTTTCATTGGCAATCATGTCATATTCTTACTTTTATTATTACATGTACATGTAACTCCATTAGTGGTGCATCAGTGAATTGCATGCATACATTGTACAAATGTACATGTACATATCTCATGTACATATCTGTAAGTCTTAATACTGGTATGATTAATATTTATATTGAATCGCCTGTAATCGCCATAAAAATAACAAAACACTCATATAAGACTTATAAATTTATATTTCAAAAATCCTCTTTACCATGATTACAAATGCACAATTCAACTGAATGGCATGTCTAGTGTAGATCTCTCACTCATCTTGGTTAGATATTGCAGAATTTTTAAAAATATTTCATGAAAGAGACAACAAATTCCATTTTTTACATCCATGAACACACAATTTTTGAACTGAAATCCTTTTTGCAGCTCCTATTCTAAGAATATTCACAAATCTCTGAACTGCCATTATGTATATTTGGACATCATTTTAACTGAGATAAAAACATCAACTTCAATAATGATGAAAAAGAAGTTAAATTGTCCAATAAATATTCCTCGGTTTTTCAGCATCAAAACACTAAATTCCAATTCATTTGATCTTGAAACTGTCAATGCTTCTGCTTAGAACTGTACATTATGTAGAATAGCTGTCTTTTTTTCACAAACATATTTGGTAGCTTTCTAAACAAATTTTTAACACATCTTCCATAATCATGGTAATGGCCATGATGAGTTATAAGCAACTTTTAACTGGTGTCTGACTGCAGGTCTATTAAGGTCTTCATCCCTGAAATAAAAAAAAGACCCAAATATAATACATGTACAATGTATACATGTTTATCAACTGAAATTTTCAAAATGAAAAAAGTAATTCAAAGTTAGTGCAAACATACTTCTTCAAAAAGGTACGATTAAAATTCTAACGAAATAATTTCCATCCTTTTTTACCTGTAGTATTAATGTCTTCATTCAACATTTGAACAAAATATAAATTTTCCACATGCATTTTAAAAAGGTGCACTATGTTATAAATATTTAAATTTATGTATAATGTTTAACTTCATTATTTTATATCTCCTTAGGCTTTTCCAAATGTGAACAATGACAGGAATACTTCAATATCAACATGATCACAAGAAATTTGAGCTAGCAAGTTCAGTATATATATTAGTATAGGCCTAGGTGTATCTGTCATGTCTGTGTAAATAAATACTATTGCTGGTACAGAAGCTTCATTTTTAATTAAGAAATTATCATGATCATTTATATTGGGTACATGAACTATTGTATTGCAATTCATGAAGAATGGAAAATTGTGATATCAATAATTGCTATTTCAGAAAATATTTACATACTTGTACAGTTACTTATGTGTGATACATGTATAGATTTCAGAATGTCAGTTCTTATGAAAATGAGATACAATTTGTATTCAAAGTTGCCTTTTAATTAAAAAATTGCCATATAACATGTATAAAGTTCTAAATTTACATCATACAATCTTCTCACGATGTAAGAAAACAGAAATTTATTTGCACATACATGTACATGTATCATAAAATCTGGAAGAAAAGCCCGACTTGCTAATATACATGTAATCAACTTAACACCCCCCCCCCACACACACACACACACACATCCTGTACATATATGTATGACTGTGTCTGTAATTAAACATTTGTTGTTTGTTTGTTCATTCATTTTCCCCACATAAATTAGGCCAATAGTTTTCTCCTTGTTAATAAACATTTATGATTTGGGGCCTTTTCTGTGTATTCTCATTGTTGAAGGCTATTATGCCTAAATGGTGACCTATAGTTTTTAATTTCTGTTTCTGTCTCATTGTACAACAGTCATACAGTTAGATAATTGCAGGATAAACATTTTACCTGTCTATAATAAAGATCCCAAATTCAAACCATTACTTTATATTTCATCAAAGCTTGAATGCCATACTGTTACTTCAGTCCTGTAATTCTCAGGCAAGCTAAAATAAAAATAAATTGTAATATAATATACTTTTGAAAAATTGATAACAAACGTTTAATAATTTCATGCGTCCATATAGCAAATGTTACATGTATGATCATGATAATGAATCATAATCTTTTTTAATATAAAGAAATTACTTTTGCCACACAAGTTTGTTTATAATGCAAATTAAATGAACTAATGTCATGATACGGATGTTGCTAATTTATGAATAACTAGAAGTGCTGAGAGCACTACTCAAAATAGCCTGGCAGCTCCCTCCCCAAACAAAAAATAAAAAATAATAATCAGAAACAAACAAGTGAATCTGTGAGCTACTGATAACTTATGATACCCCCATAAACTTTATCAATTTTAAGGTACACAGGAAGTTGTTGAGTGATGAAGATGAAATAGCATTACATGCATGGTATTGCTAACTCATACATTGTATATAAACCCTGAAAGCAAATTTAAGAAATCCTTGTAATTTTCCTGAGAAAGGTGCAAAGAAAAAAATTAATGGAACAGACAGACAGAACTTTAATATATAGTCAGTCTGACTAGAGACTAGAAATAGATTATAGTTCGATTCTGTTTACTGGGGATATATAGCTTCGAGTGATGGATTTAATTCCAACCAACACTGAACAGGGACAGAGTTTAGATATTTGATGTCAAACATGTGTTTTAGAGGGAAAGTGTATGCAGTGACTATTCAATTTATAACTGACAATAATTATTATCTGTAAATATATATATATACGAGTCTAAATTGAAAACTGCGTTTAAACCTATGATTGCGTTGGATAAAAACCGCAATTTTTATACGTGTGCATGTAAAACAAATTTTTTTGTAGAAGGGTCTAAAAACAGCACAAACAACATTTTCCAAAAGACATATATATATATATAAATAATATGTCAAAGTAGGCAGTCATGATGAGCAAACTATATATTAATTAGCCTCAGATCATTTTTCTTTTGGTCTTTTCTTAGGCCAATATATATATTTATATAAATCATGTATATAAGTCTGTTTACAGTTACCTGACCTACCCTTTTTTTGAGCACTGACCCTTTAAATAGTCATTTTATTTCCGTTGTAAAGTGAAAAGTAAACTGAACTCGAGTCAAAAGTACATTTACATTTTTGTAGTGTTGCCAATAATATAAGTCAATTGCATGATACATCCTAATTTTCACAATCGTTAATATGGCAGCTCTTTTAAGAAAATTTCACATCTTGTGTGATGAAATTTAAATACTTTGCCATCATTTTTTCCAACCAATAAAAAAGGGAAACAATACAATCTTTAAAAATACAGGTAAACTCGGCCCATGACAAGATAAAACCCCCGACTCTAAATCATGCCAAAAAATAAAATAAAAATACTATTTTATTTTAGCTTTGATCTTTGCTACAAAAAATGATAAAGCTAACTTTGGAGCTTTTGGAGGTTACAATTATATATGTACATGGACTGCTTAATAAGACATAGTCCAAATAATTATGACGTCTGGCAAGGCTATTTAAATGTTTTTCTTGGACGCCTTCCTACTGGTGTCTCAGATAAAAATAAAAATAGTCTTGCCAGACGTCTTAATTATTTGGACTATTACCAATAACAGACGAACAAAAAAAAATGTTTGTCAGGGATGATGAATTGAAATTTAAAGGTGGTTTTGATGTTGTCCAAATAATTACGACGCCTTGAAAAGCTTTTTTATTTTTCTTTACTTTAACGCGCCTTACTTTAATCTTGAAAAGCTTTTTTTTTTCCTCGAGGCCTTACTATTTTTAGCTAAGTTTTTTTTAAAGAGAAAAAAAATATAACAGCTTTTCAACACGTCATAATTATTTGGAGTAGTTTTGATGAGGAATAATAAGCCCTGGCAAATTATATAATTACAGAATCAATGGCAAGATTAGTCCTAATAATTATTAATTGGAAGCAAATTATACATGTATTTGCCCTTTATAATACAGTTTATGCATATTATCATTAAACAGTTAAAAAGGTGATAAGAGGCACAGGCACATGTTTTTTTTTTAGTCCAAATAATTATGACGTCTTGAAAGGCTATTATATTTTTTTTTCTTTCGCGCCTAACATCGACGTAAGGCGTCAAAGAAAAAAAATATAATAGCCTTTCAAGACGTCATAATTATTTGGACTAGTTTTTTTATGCTATTTGTCATTTTCCTAAATTATCTTACACAAGATGAACGGGTTGGGGTCAAGTCATGAAACATGGGGTGGTCCTAGGTTTGTGGGATAAATACGTTTTTCTGGGGTCGAAAACCCCAAAAAGTGGGGTAAAAAACTTCATAATTTGTACCCCTGTGTTTCTGTGTCTTTCGTATAAAAAGGATGGATATTGGCCATGGTTGAAATTAAATATTGCAACACGTGGTTTATATTTCTTTCCTATGCACATGATGCATAAGCCGCCAATATAAAGCCTAGTCCAAATAATTATGACGTCTTGAAAGGCTATTATAATTTTTTTCTTTGACGCCTTACCATATTTTTAGTATGATATCTCGAGATTATATACCTGAAAGCGATACATTATACCATTTTGCCCAGACATTGGATCATATTGAATAAATTTTCCATTTTTTCTCATTAGTTTCTTCAACCAGGTCGTTTAAATATCAACTAACAAGTGCCAGTATCTTCAATTAACAGACTTGCAAACTGCAAGCTTCTCGGCTACATAGATTTTCCAAATAAGGTAAACAGTGGGCGGAGCTTAAACTCCGCTTGCGATCTTTCTTTTGATAAATACAGCTTTCATTCAAATTATTTCTATTATTTGATGTGAAAATACATTATAATATGAAAAAAGACACCATATGTGATATATTTCATCATTTATGCGATACTCGAAACTTACCTATTGCTACATTTATAACTGTGTCTGCATCGTCAAAAGTCGCCCGCCATTAAACATGTTGATCCAGATAGGGGAAATAACTCCTGCACTATTTTTTTTATTCGGTTTTGCGGGAAAATCACCTTAATGTCGCTGCGGAGACGCTTGTTTAAAATTATCTTTCCTTGGTTGTGTTTATGGTACATGTACATTATAATGAAATGACTTTACTGTAGTAAGTTTTACACAATCTTTGCTGAAACTTACTCATTAATAAGATATGCATACACACACTCAGGATGTGCAGTCTGTGTTTGACTGTTAGATAGTTTTGTTAGTTTTTAAGATATATTGATCGTGCATTAATTTGGTTTACACTGTGATACAAAAGTTTTGCTACATATATATAGTGACACTACATTTGAAGTCAGTCAGAGTTTTTAATTTTTTGAAATCATCTCTCAACTACGCACTGTTCTTTTAAGCAAGAAATATTAATATTTAGATAAATCTTATATATTTACTACTGCATCTCATAATATCATAAAGAATATTGATCTGTAATGGTACAAATGTATCAGAAATATATTGAGTATAAAACATCTCTGCCTTCTTAAATAGACATAGGATAAATCTGTGCATTTGACTTGGGAGTTTTAATACATAAATACAAAGGATAAACATAGAAATTCCAATATCTACATGTAGTCAATTGAACAACTCTGACAGTCTTGAAATATTGTACATAATAGGCTTATTTAGAATGCATCTAATAGTTCATTTAACTAAAACTGTTTTTCAAAATGAATGAACGCGTTATAAAGACAACATCTTATGATAAAAATATTGACAAATCTGACTGGATCAGATTTGAAGGCAGAACAATGGACATTTGTATACTTGTGCTTCTTGTGTGATCTTTTCTTTTTTGCCATAACCACATATAATGGAAAAGTATCTTTGTGTGCTGGAAAGAATGACAGTAAGAAACTTAAATGTAATATGAAATTATAGGAATGAAATAATCTTTCAAAATATGTACATAACATGAACTATACAGATATTCACTGTTGGGTTTGCTCAAATTAAATTTCCATCTGAATCCAATGTATTTATTGAAATTTCTTCTGAGTTATCTCCCATAGACCATTTAGAGTGACTATCCTATACAACAACAGTGAATGTCTCAGAGTGCAAATTTAGTATTTGATTTTAATGTTGGACTTTGTCTTGCTATTGTATTTTATGTTTTCTTATATATGTATTTATTGTAAATTACAAATATGTCTTAAGGTTTCACAGATCTGGGAAAACTATACAGTTTTAAAGGAAAAGAACTTTAAAAGTCCCTTGATTTCACAAATTTCATGGTATATTTATGTATACTCACTCATCATTAGAGTTATAAATATTGATAAAGCTAAACGCATGCATGAAGGGTGATATTCTTAAAATAATTTCTTATAATTGTCAAGGTCTGTATACAAAGGAGAAACGGAGAGATGTTTTGAACTATTTAAAGTCGAAGAATTTTAATGTATATTGTCTTCAGGACACACATTTTACAGAACAAGATGAATTAAATATTAAAAATCAGTGGAAGGGAGAATGCCTTTTCAATTCATTTACATCCAATCAGAGAGGTGTGGCCATCTTTTTTAATGAAAACTTTGATCTTCAAATTCACAAAGTTAAAAAAGATGAGGGTGGAAATCTTCTTGGATTGGAAATTACACTTGAAGAACAAAGAATTACTTTAGTAAATATTTATGGGCCAAATGTAGACACTCCTTGCTTTTATCAAAAGGTGGCTGACATTATTGAGGAATTTGATAACCAATCTTGTATTCTTTGTGGAGATTTTAATCTCATTCAAAGTTTTAATCTTGATACCCATAATTATGTTAATATCAACAACCCAAAGTCTAGAGAAAAAGTATTACAGCTAATGGAAGACTTTAATCTAGTTGATCCATTTAGAGAATTATACCCCAATCTGAAAAGATTTACTTGGAGGAAAAAAAAAACCTTTAAACAATCTCGTTTAGATTTTTTTCTGATTTCTGATAATATTTTTCACTTTGTTAATGATGTTAAAATTGATAATAGTTACAGGTCTGATCATTCACCTGTGGTCTTTTCTTTCAAGATTAATGAATTTATAAAAGGCAGAGGCCTTTGGAAGTTTAATAATTCCCTTCTCCATGATACTGACTATGTTAAAGAGATAAAAAAAAACCTCATAAGTATAGTTAAAGAACAATATGCCGTCAAGATATATAGAGATGAAAATTTACAAAATATTGACAACTCTGAAATTGAATTGACTGTTGATGACCAGTTATTTTTAGAAACTCTACTCACAGAA
The DNA here is from genome assembly GCA_019925275.1 of Mytilus edulis. Taxonomy (NCBI): domain Eukaryota; kingdom Metazoa; phylum Mollusca; class Bivalvia; order Mytilida; family Mytilidae; genus Mytilus; species Mytilus edulis. The sequence continues at coordinate 100,900,234 of CM034360.1, forward strand.
ATATGTGGCAAAACTATTTCATATGCCTCTTATAAAAAAAGGCGGGTATAAAAATTGAAAATGAAATTATTTCAAAATTAAAACATTTAGAAGAAAATGCTCTAACAGTAGAAAATCTGGAAGAAATTGATCAGAAAAAAGCAGAACTTAAAATGTATAGACAAAAGAAGGTTCAGGGACAATATGTTAGGTCAAGAAGTCAGTGGATTGAAGAAGGGGAAAAACCTACCAATTTTTTTTTAAATCTAGAGACTAGAAATTATATTAATAAGACTATTCAAAAACTTACTTTAGAAAATGGTGTTATAGTGGAGGAACAAAAAGAAATCTTAAATCAGACAAAGGTGTTTTATGAAAAACTTTATAGAAAACAAGATTGTTTAAAAAAAGGTTGATCTAACACGGGAATGTTGTTATGACGAGATACCAAAGCTTAGCGAAGATGAAAAGCAATTATTGGAGAGAAATATTAATTTTTCTGAATTAACTGCAGCATTAAAGAGGATGAAAAATAACAAAAGTCCTGGATCTGATGGTTACACTGCAGAATTTTTTTAATTTTTTTGGATCGATATTGGTAAATTTGTCCTTAGATCTATAAATTTTGGGTATGGGAAGGGCCAAATGTCTGTCACCCAGAGGCAGGGAGTGATTACATGTATTCCAAAAGATGATAAACCAAAACAATTTCTTAAAAATTGGAGACCTATTACTTTACTAAATTCTACATTTAAATTGGCATCAAGCTGTATAGCAGAGAGAATAAAATCTGTTTTGTCAAAATTAATAAGCTCGGATCAAACTGGTTTTGTTCCAGGTAGATATATAGGCGAAAATTGTCGATTGATATATGATATTCTACATTTTACTGAAGAAAATGATATTCCAGGAATTCTCCTGCTGATTGATTTTGAGAAGGCATTCGATTCCATATCTTGGTCATTTCTTTATGATACATTAAGATATTTTAATTTTGGTGAATCTGTTATATCCTGGGTTAAAACCTTCTATAACAATATAACAGCTGCGGTGACACAAAACTGCTGTCTGTCAGAATTCTTGACTATAGAGAGAGGCTGTAGGCAGGGAGATCCTTTATCCCCTTATATTTTCTTGCTATGTGCAGAAATATTAGGCATTTTGGTAAGAAATAGTAAGGAGATAAAGGGTATTACTATAGATGATACAGAGTTTGTACTTTCTCAATATGCAGATGATACATCCTTGATATTAGATGGCTCGCCAGAATCGCTCGATGCATCTCTTCGTGTTCTCCAATTGTATGTTGAAATCTCGGGACTTAAGATAAATATAGATTAAAACAAGTGTTATTTGGATAGGTAGCAAAAAACATAGTCAGGATCAAAGTTGTGTTAAGTGGGGATTGAAATGGGGCTCCAGTACATTTAAACTACTTGGAATTACTTTTTCAGTCGACCTAGATAGAATGATTAATTTAAATTATAGGCCAGTTTTAGATAATATAGACAACACTTTGAAAAAATGGTCAAAACAGTATCTCACCCCCTTTGGAAAGATTACCATTTTAAAAACTTTGGTCATAGCTAAATTAAATCATCTGTTTCTATCTATCCCTAGTCCAGATGAGAATATGTTACTTAATTCAACAAATAAAATGTATGCTTTTATCTGGGATAATAAACCAGATAAGGTCAAGCGAGATCTTTTATGTCAAGATTATTATAAGGGTGGTTTAAAAATGCTAAATTTAAAAGCATTTATACATGGACTAAAACTTACATGGGTGAGACGTTTGTATAATTCGAATTCAAAGTGGGTGAGATTAGTCTCTATTGTGGAGAAAATAAATTTTATTGAAATAAGTTATATTGGGCCTATTAAAAGGTTATCAAATAAATTTTGGCAAGAAGTTTTTGATGCTTGGAAAACCCTTAATCAAATTAGAAAACCAAGATGTATTGATGAAATTCTATCTTATTCTTTATGGGAGGTAGAAAACTTTAAAATTGGTGGTTCAAGAGTCTACTATAAAAACTGGGCAAATGCGGGAATTTGGACAGTGCAAGATTTGTTAGATGACCAGGGCAAAGTTATGTCATTTCAAAATTTCCAACATTTATATCAATTTAGGCCAAATATTTTACATTATTATGGAATAGCACACTCGCTTAATGAGTGGTTAAACACGATAAATATTGAAGTAAACGAGAGAAAAATTCATGCAATACTACCTTTTCACATAAGTATCTTTTTTGAATCAAAAAAAGGTTCAAAGGACATGTACAACATATTGAATGAAAAATATATTACATTTGCTGCAAAGGAAAAATGGGAGAACCATCTTAATATGACTGGTATTAACTGGAAAAAAATACACCTTTCGTGTACAAAATTTAGTAAAAGCACTAAGCTTAGCTGGTTCCAATATAGAATTATCCATAGAATTTTGGGAACTAATTCACTACTTTACAAGATGAAAATAAATAGTAACAACATGTGTACATTTTGTAAAGAAGGACCAGAGACCATAGAACATTTATTTTGGAGCTGTCCGATGGTCGCCAGTCTCTGGCATGCACTAAACATTTGGATTTTTGAAAATTCATTATAAAAAAAAACAGTATGCTTAAGCTTCTATCCATTGAGTTGATTTATTATCAATTATTTTGCTTTAAATACCCCTTATTGCTACAATATGTATATGTCCACCATTACAAACTGTACATGTACATCACAAATATTCCAAGTAAAATTTTGAAGTTTTAATAAAAAAAACATATGATGCCACAATGGAAAAGTAATTGCTGTATGACATTAATGGTTTAAGAAAGGACAGAATCTCAGGCCAGCTGGAACAATAAGGGGGGAGGGGGCGACTTCTCCAGTCATGCTTCAGTGATTCCCTACATAATAAACTAAATTATGGCAAATAGTAATGTTCATCACGAAAAAATATACTAAGTGTAAGACCTGATGATGTGAATAAATTGAAAGGAGATGGAAATCCGACATATCAAATGAAGTTTTCAGTGCTTTTGATATATCACTGGGCAATCTGATGAGTTGGGCCTTTTTTTACTGATTTTTAAAGTTCGTTCTCATGTTATATCTTGTACTGTTATACATGTACCACTGTCCAAGGTTAGGGAAGGATCAGAATCCCAATAACATGTTTTACCCCGCCACATTATTTATGCATGTGTCTGTCCTAAGTCAGGAGCCTATAATTCAGTGGTTGTCTTTTGTTTATATGTTACATATTTGTTTTTCGTTCATTTTATTTCATTTATAAATAAGGCCGTTGGTTTTCTGGTTCGAATTGTTTTACATGTCATATCAGGGCCTTTTATATTGATCATCTTTGACCTAAAGTTATTCATGTCTGTGTCATTTTGGTCTCTTGTAGACAGTTGTCTCATTGGCAATCATTATATAACCACATCTTCTTTTTTATAATGACTCACGGCTGATCATATCAGGCACAAAATGTGCACCTGAATATAGGTATCTTGTTTTGTAACTCCCATTGACATAATGGTTACATTGGTTACACTCATACAAACTACATGTATCATAAATCATTCACAATTTCCCCAGTCTATTTGTAAATTTCCTTCACCTAATGGTTACATTGGTTACACAAATGCAAACAACCTTTTTAGAGTTCACTGTGTTACAAGTTTTTTTGGTTCGAAGGATCGTATAAATGATTGCCTTGAGGGTCATTCACGACTCATTGTCAAATATAGAGCTGTAAACATGGTAAAAAGCTAAATTATATAATTTGAAACAACTGACACTATAGTATCCTATAGTGCACTGAAACCCTTGCCAATAACAATACCGTGGTGCTTGGTGTAGGCTTCTTTGCACATCAGAAACCATATTGCTCACCTTGTAGTTTTTGTATCCTTCTCAGTATCGTCGAGTTTGTTTATTTACACCAGAAATCAATGAAGCGATGAATGCTGGAAACGAAATTACATCTTCAGTAAATTCCGTGATTTTAATATTTTCTAAACAATATGTCCAAGCAATGAAAAATAGATGGTTTTTATTTTTATACATGGAGCATACGTTTTTTGTATTTACAATTTAAAATCTAAGCTAACGAAGAAATCAAACACAAAAGTATCTCAATCATTTAACCGTTTTAATACGCAGTGTAAAGTGTAAATTATACGCATTACTGTTCTATTTTTAGAGAATAGCAATAATACATAAATGTACAGTTTCTTGCAAAAATAGCAACACAAATTCAAGATTAAATCTTCACATTGTCACATGATTATATAATCTGCACGAAATTGACAGTTTGTCGTGAGTTATCATCATAACTAATCACTATAGCAAATGAACACTTTATCATAATATGTACCTATAACCTAGTATCATGATTTCAAACCGACCCCACTTACGGACGCGTTGAACATATAATGCATGCCACTCATTAATAGCCAATCAAACGTTAAACAGACCTTCATTTCCCAAAAAATCATTCCGGAAACATCCGCGAAGCTGTATTTATAACCAATGAAATAACAAAAATACCGTAAACAGATTAACCCGAACCTGACGTTTAGCCTCTGACCAATTACGACCGTATGACCATGGGTCATTACCGTGTACGGTAATAAGGAGATTTTGTTTTATCATTAAATCAAATTTATCAGTTAAATGTGACAAATTACAAAGATGTTTGTTTTCCATCAAAATTAATCTTCAAAATGACAACAATTATCAATCTATTCTACTTTTAAAAAAAAGAAAATTATTAAAAAAATATTCATAACTTTATTTTATATTCCTTCAACTGTATTTGAACATGATTGGTAAAAACAGTGACTTTATTGTCAAAATCTTATATAGAATATACATACATAGATAATGTTACATGTAGTAGAAATATTTATTTTTCAAGTAAAGACAGAAAATGCCAAAATGTTGACTTTCTTATCAGATAATCTATGTGTAACATCTGTGGTCAGTTTATTTGGAAGAGTGATATATAAATTACAAGGACTTCCAACTGTGAAGGTAACCAGTTGTGAAATTTGAGAATTCCCTCATATCTGAGGGCATTCTTCGGGCTGTACTATAAAGTATAAACTAAGTCTAAATTTAAAATTCAAAAGTCTTGAGTTGAGAAATTACGTAACACACGTTGATACGGTGCTTTTTGTCCGCAATTTGCTTTTTGTCCGCTTTTGCTTTTTGTCCGATAATTTTGCTTTTTGTCCGACACTTTTGCTTTTTGTCCGTTGCTTTTTGTCCGTTTTGCTTTTTGTCCGATAATTTTGCTTTTTGTCCGACACTTTTGCTTTTTGTCCGTTGCTTTTTGTCCGTTTTGCTTTTTGTCCGATGATTTTGCTTTATCTCCGATATGAAAATGTATATGTTTTGCCGGTTTCGTTTTGAACATCAAAACCCCCTGCCATTTTTTCTTATTACAAAAGTAAACAAACATAAGTGATTGCGCATATTGTCAACAGGGGCAGACATTTTTAGTGGAATCGTGCATATTTGATCATATTTATGATTGTTTGCGTTTAGTGTTTGATAGTTTTAAGAAGTATAACATAGCTCAAATTTCAAGTTATGCACATAACATTATTTATTACTGAATATTATAGACCATGAAATGCTTTTGATTTTTTTCATTAAAAAACAAACTTATTTATTTTCAGCCCATCTGGCTCTATTGACCAAATAGGCTTTTCTAATCACGTAGCGTCCGGCGTCCGTCGTCGTCGTCGAGCGTTAACTTTTCAAAAAAAAAATCCTCTAAAGTTACTGAGTCAAATTTTAACAAACTTGGCAACACTAATTATTAGGGTATCTCATTAAAAAAAATATGTCTAATCATGGAAGTTTTAAATATTTAGATATTAATTCCATGGTCTAATTAACTCGCATACCAATTGAGATGAACAACACGCCATAAAATATAATATATGGGGTAAAATTTAAGTTTTGTCTTTTATTTTGAAAACCACTAAAAAGGTAGAAATCTGACAACATGAGGATTTTGAGCTCTTCCGATTGTCCATACATGTCAAAACAGTCAGATGCTGTCCCAAAATTGGTTTCCATTATTTAATTATAGTTTGCCTTAAACCAATGCTATTAAACTTGGACACAATGCTTATTACCACATTACCCAGAACAAGTTTGAATTTTGATGGCGTCACTTTTACTGTTCTAGAGTTATGTCCCTTTGCAAAAACTGTCGATTTGTTTTATTTCCGTTCTTTTACTTAAAAAGAAATGGTATGAAATGTGCAATGTGTATTACTACAAACCACAGGTCAAATTGGTGGCATCACTTTTCCAGTTATGCCCCTTTATAAATAGGGAAATGCTGACTTTATCGTTTTTGTTTTCTAACTTTAGTTCGTCTTAAGCAAATGATATGAAACTTATACAAAATACTTATAATAACAGAAGTTCGATCAAGTTCAAATTTGGGTAGTGTCACTTTTGCCGTTCTTAAGTTATGTCCCTTTCTAAAGGTAAATTCAAGCGGAATTATTATCTGCGTCCAAAAGACTAATTTGGATTTATTGCCCTTAAATGGTTTTTACCATTTATTCTCGTGTTTGCCTATTATTTTGAAAATTATAATAGAGACCATGGAGGCAGAAACACTTTACGATGACTAGTAAGATCAGTTTTATACAAGTGAGACAACATGGTCGAACTCATTAATAGACTCCTTTGATGATGATTTTGACCATTTTTTTGTTTGCGTGTTTTGCCTCATAACTTAAATCTACAATAAAGACAATATGAAGACGACTTCTAACTTAAGTTATTTCCCTTTAATGTAGTGTCTTTCCGGGTTTTTTTTTAATGTAAATAACAGAGAACCCAAGAACAAATTTGATTTTGTTTGTTTGATTAGTAATGTTTTTAAATTGGTAATTTAGGGGAGATAACTATAAAATAGCGAATTTTCTGAAAGATGAAATTGAGAAAGGAAATGGAGACTGTGTCAAAGCGACACCAACCCGACTATAAGGCAGACAACAGCCGAAGGCCAGCAATGGGTCTTCAATGTAGCAAGAAACTCCCGCACCCGTAGGTGTGCCTAAAAAATATGTATACTAGTACAGTGATAATGGACGTTATACTAAACTCCGAATTATACACAAGAAACTAAAATAAAAAATCATGCAAGACTAAAAAGGCCAGGGGCTCCCGACTTGGGACAGGTGCAAAATTGCTGCGGGGTTAAATATGTATATGATATCTTAACCCTTCTCTTTACCTCTAGCCAATGTAGAAAAGTAAACGCTTAAAAATACGCACATTAAAATTCAAGTCCGAGTCTGTAACAAAAGAGAATAAATAAAATGACAATAAAACATTAATAACAACAGACAACTACATGATATTTTGCTATTTGACATTTGAGCACGGTGACTTTCTTATCTATTAATATTTTCAAAGCATTTTCTTTCTAAAAGCTATCTTCTATCATTTGTTTACCTTAGCTTCGGATCACATGATGCTTGGTTTTGTTCCTGTATAATCCATACAAAATGTGTAATTTTGTCACAACCTGTATCTTAAGAAAATGTTCGTTTACCTATCATACTTATTATATTTTTGAACGTTTCACAATATTTTTAAGCTTGTTGCAAAATCATTTTTAATCTATTCTCCCATACCACCTTAAAGACGATTTTCACATCTATTTTGCGTTTTGTCACACGTCATAGAAAAATATAATAGATAAAGATACACTTCAAATCTCTAAAATGATCAGCAAATCAAGATCTACTAACATGTCAAATCTTGCCGACATAGTTAAGTAGTAGACTGTAACTCTTTATAAGAGTTATTGCCCTTAAATGAGTACTTCTTTTATCCTCTATTGTGTTTTGAGCAAAGATAGAAGGAATCTAAACAGCACATCACTGAACAATACCAGGTCAACAAAACAGATTTTGTCATGAATTCTATTCTTGTTTACAATTTTGGAGAGTGTCCTTTGTTGAATATGCACATAGATCAAGGTGATCACAAAGGCTCTTTAGAGCCTCTAGTTTATTATCAATAGAATCACAAATGTATGTATAGTTGGTTAAAAAACCTTTTAATATCAATGTCGAATACTTTTCGCTTGATAAATTTTTGGAACAAATGTGAAGTTCATCGGGTTATTTGAACGGATGCAATTCGAGTTCGAACGTTTTCTTACTCAAGTATGACTTTCTTGTTTTACTTTCGGCATGTAAATTTAAGATTATGTCATGAATTTCAGCTCTTATTGTAAAGAAATTCAATAAACAGCAGAATATATGCCAGGTTTTTCTAACAACCAGTGACAAATAATCAGGTGCATAATTTAAATATGATTTTCCAGCAAGCATATTTACCCTCTACATTAGACCAAATAATCCACAAACTCCGCAAAGAGATCTTTTAATGAAAGGCCATGTCTAGGGAGACATACAGCAACATTCGCCCAGCAGGACCTATGTACATTTGTATTTGTCCTAAACAACTATGATATTGTTTCCGCGTTAGCTTTCTTATTGACACGAGTAACCATGGTAAAACCTTCGGAGCTATCTCAGCTTGCATGGAAATTAAAAAAAAAAAGCACGTTGATCTTTTCCTGGTGATGTTATAGTGGCCGTCTGGCGTAAACAAAATATCTGATAACCAACAACCGTTATATATCTATAATACTAAAATTACGAAGTGCAATTTTTCAGCCGTCATCACGTAAAAACGACGAATCAAAGAATTCAACTTTATATATCACTAATATAGTACAAAGGTGTAGATTGAAAATTACACCACTCCAGGCCCTTTTGTTTTCCACGTAATTAATATTGCCAATAATTAAGAAGTTCCGGGTCGAGTCCGATACCGATACCAATAGTATATTCACCTGTTACCTATTACCTAATCTGTACGTTCCGCATCTGACAGGCGCACCACCAAACGGTGTATTCAGGGTTAATATGCTATATACACGGGTCATAATCACAGGGTTGACACTACTAAATTGTCAAATAGCTACCTATTGTAGTGTTTTAATCAGTAAGACTTTCTAAGATAACAAGACTAAAAATGAGGAACAGTTTTCAATTTGTTAGTGGGCATACATGACGTAAAACAGCGAATCAAAGAATTCATCTTTATTTATAACTAATATAGGACAATGTTGTTGATTAAAAAATACTCCATTCCAGGACCTTTTGTTTTCCAAATAATTAATATTACCAATAATTGATAAGTTCCAGTTCGACGGGTTCAAACAGAAAGATTTGAAAGCAGAGAAAAACTGTGTATCTTATAATCGGCATGACTTTATCAGATGACAATACTAATACTAAAATAAGGCTTGCGCATAGTTATATACCTTAATTCAGTCACAGACCCGCGATATCACGGGTGTGTTCTAGTATATATATATATATATATAAAATGACTGAATAAATAGTCAACGATAAATCTTACGGGGCGATGGATCATATAAACATGATGCAGTACACTACATAATATAATATATAACAAGTCTAAAAGAATACAACATCACCAAAACACAATAAAACGAACAATATGTTAGATATTTCGGATAACAGATATCCTTCTTCGGTAATTGCACGATGAAAAATGAATCATGTCAATTCAAATTAAGACTCTGTCAAAATCTTGATTTATACAATTTAAGCGAACGCTGGAACAATTTTAAAATTTTCAAACACACCGCAAAGACTACAAAAATATGCCAAAAATAAAAAAAGTTATTTACGATGTGAACTGGCACAACTCTAAATTCCCAAAGGTGTTGACAGTTGAGATGTTAAACAACTGCGTGGAAATACAGTCCCAATAAACAGTCCTGACCGATCTAAACTGGTATGATATTTAAAATATGACAACGGTAGGGCAGTTGCATCAGAGACTGCGTATTTAAACATCTAAAAAATATAGTAATTTGATGATAAGAAAATTGAGTAATAAATGTTTACTAAGGTTAAGTAATAGAACGGGGCTGCGTACTTACACAGCCTTGCCAACTGTAATCAAAACTAATATAATTCAAAAATTCCTGAAAAGTGTAAGGGTCCAGTACGGAAGCCGTAGTAACTGGCCACAAGTGATGAGAGGAAATTAGTGATGGAGGGAAAAATGAGTGACTCTTCTATGTTTTTTCATTAATGCCCTCTGGGGAAACTGTCCTCAGCTTTCTTATCCAAAAACTTTCCCGAGCAAGTCTGTCGGCCTTTGACCAATCCTCGTTGTGATCTATGATAGTGATGGTAAGTTTTTTAAGATCAGCTTGGGCGTGCCCATGTGATCTTAAATGACGACTTACGGGGAGGTCGGGCTTGCATGTGTAGTCGCTACGATGACCATTCATGCGTTTGTTGAATGGCTGTTCTGTCTCGCCAACATACTGCATGCCACATCGACACTGAAGAATGTATACAACATTCTGTGTTTTGCAAGTTACATTACAAAATATTGTGTACACAGACCCAGTGGAGTGGCAAGTAAATGTTTGAGTATTCATTATTTGTTGGCAAGTCAGACATCGTTTGTTACCACACGATTTGCACCATCCTGTAGTCGAACAGCTTTTATTAGAGGAGACGGCAGCTTTTACAAATAAGTCTTTTAGACTTGCTGGTCTCCGAAAAGCTAAGACAGGAGGATCGGGAAAGATTTTGGATAATTTTGGGTGATTGGCAATACTTTGCCAATTGGCACGGATCAAACGTGAAAGGTTTGAAAAAGCGGGATTGTATGTTAACACAAATGGAACTATTTTGCTGCGCCTCTTCTTTTTGTACCGTAACAGGTCTTTGCGGCTGTTATTGTTAGCACGCGCAAACCCCTTATCTATGTCCCATTTCTTATAACCTCGTTTGATTGTTAACCTTGTGTATTTTAGGAAGAAGATACAATCGACCAGGCTTGGCGTTCACTGGTTTTAAATATTATCACTGCGTTACAAACCATGCACAATGACGGTCACATAGATGAGGATATTTAAAACCAGTGAACGCCAAGCCTGGTCGATTGTATCTTCTTCCTAAAATACACAAGGTTAACAATCTTGGTAGACCCATTGTATCCGCTAACGGCCACCCGACTGAAAAAATCTCGGAATTTGTAGACTTTCATTTAAGATGTCATGTAGAAAATCTTCCTTCTCACATTCAAGACACTACAGATTATCTTCGCAAAATGGAATCCATGAACCCTCTTCCTCCGGAAACCCTCCTTGTCACTTTAGATGTCACCTCCTTGTATACCAACATACCTCATGATGACGGAATACAATCGTGTAGGGAAATATGGGACTCTCGCAACACTTTAGAACCACCAACCGAATGTTTAGTCCAGCTGCTTACTCTGGTCCTTAAATGCAACAATTTTACCTTTAATGGTGATAATTACCTTCAAATAAACGGGACAGCGATGGGGACGAAAATGGCACCGTCTTACGCCAATATTTTCATGGGCAAATTAGAGAAACATATTATTTCATCATCTTTATCCAAACCTCTGTCTTGGTTCCGTTTCATCGATGATGTTGACATGAAATGGATCGAATCCCAACAAAAATTGGATGCTTTTATCAGACATGCAAACAACGCCCACCAGTCAATTCAATTTACATATGAAATATCCGACTCTAAGATATCTTTCTTAGACACAACTACATCTATAAAGGACGGTGTCATATCAACAGACCTCTACTGTAAACCTACAGATAAATATCAGTACCTTTCTCCCCAAAGCTGTCACCCCAAACACTGTACAAAAAGTATCCCGTACAGTCAAGCTCTCAGAGTAAAGCGGATTTGCTCCTCTGAGGAGGCTGTCACTCAGCGGTTACAGGAACTTGGCGGATTTCTAATCAAACGAGGTTATAAGAAATGGGACATAGATAAGGGGTTTGCGCGTGCTAACAATAACAGCCGCAAAGACCTGTTACAGTACAAAAAGAAGAGGCGCAGCAAAATAGTTCCATTTGTGTTAACATACAATCCCGCTTTTTCAAACCTTTCACGTTTGATCCGTGCCAATTGGCAAAGTATTGCCAATCACCCAAAATTATCCAAAATCTTTCCCGATCCTCCTGTCTTAGCTTTTCGGAGACCAGTAAGTCTAAAAGACTTATTTGTAAAAGCTGCCGTCTCCTCTAATAAAAGCTGTTCAACTACAGGATGGTGCAAATCGTGTGGTAACAAACGATGTCTGACTTGCCAACAAATAATGAATACTCAAACATTTACTTGCCACTCCACTGGGTCTGTGTACACAATATTTTGTAATGTAACTTGCAAAACACAGAATGTTGTATGCATTCTTCAGTGTCGATGTGGCATGCAGTATGTTGGCGAGACAGAACAGCCATTCAACAAACGCATGAATGGTCATCGTAGCGACTACACATGCAAGCCCGACCTCCCCGTAAGTCGTCATTTAAGATCACATGGGCACGCCCAAGCTGATCTTAAAAAACTTACCATCACTATCATAGATCACAACGAGGATTGGTCAAAGGCCGACAGACTTGCTCGGAAAGTTTTTGGATAAGAAAGCTGAGGACAGTTTCCCCAGAGGGCATTAATGAAAAAACATAGAAGAGTCACTCATTTTTCCCTCCATCACTAATTTCCTCTCATCACTTGTGGCCAGTTACTACGGCTTCCGTACTGGACCCTTACACTTTTCAGGAATTTTTGAATTATATTAGTTTTGATTACAGTTGGCAAGGATGTGTAAGTACGCAGCCACGTTCTATTACTTAACCTTAGTAAACATTTATTACTCAATTTTCTTATCATCAAATTACTATATTTTTTAGATGTTTAAATACGCAGTCTCTGATGCAACTGCCCTACCGTTGTCATATTTTAAATATCATACCAGTTTAGATCGGTCAGGACTGTTTATTGGGACTGTATTTCCACGCAGTTGTTTAACATCTCAACTGTCAACACCTTTGGGAATTTAGAGTTGTGCCAGTTCACATCGTAAATAACTTTTTTTATTTTTGGCATATTTTTGTAGTCTTTGCGGTGTGTTTGAAAATTTTAAATTGTTCCAGCGTTCGCTTAAATTGTATAAATCAAGATTTTGATAGAGTCTTAATTTGAATTGACATGATTCATTTTTCATCGTGCAATTACCGAAGAAGGATATCTGTTATCCGAAATATCTAACATATTGTTCGTTTTATTGTGTTTTGGTGATGTTGTATTCTTTTAAACTTGTTATATATATATATATATATATATATATATATATATATATATATATATATATATAATATGCTTTATTTTTTTTAAATGATCAACTAGAACTGCTTGCTATCTACTCAAATAGACACCCCCATGTAACATTTACAGCCGATTGCATTAAGTATGAAGGCAAAGGTTATATCTTTTGTTAACTTGCTTGGTTGCTAAATCATGAAATTAAAGGTAATGTATTATATCCGCCTCCTTTTGAAGAAGTCTAGTCCTACAAAGAGATATATTGGTATTCTGTCGGACAGGTTTACTCTCAAAAGAGGGTAGTTTTACACCTTTACGACGCACTCAATTCAATTGGCTATAATTGAAATTATTTCTGGGTGATTATTCTATATTTGAAATCAATCAACTAAAACGAAAATTCCTATCAGATATTTAATAAACAAAAACAAAAAAGAAACATTAAATAGTCAATTAGATATACACATAAAGACGTTACGCACGATACTGGTGTCACTTTTGGTAACGTTGTATGTTAACTTCAAAGTCATGTACTATTGAAGTGTTTTAATATTCCCTTCCAGTATTGTATGTAGTCAGATTGTTTCTGTGTTTAAAAGAAGATAAGGGTATACACAATTGTTATTAGAAAATGGGAAACGTGAGGAAAACACATTGTTTTCCATGAATGTAAAAGAAGATGTGAAATATGCACTAGAGCCACCAGTACAATTTGTTTATATATATATTTGAGTGGTCGGTTAATCTATATTGAGTATGCGGCTATATCGGCGGTTGGTCTGTTAATCGGGTTGGCTAATGTCTGTTAATCAGGTTTTATCGAGAACATCATTGAAAGTTTAGTATGTTTCATTGTATAAATTTTCAAATATATTTTTATCATAAAAATAATTCATGTCTAACAAAACAATTCAATATTCTGAATCCAGTGGTGTAATTATTTTTTTCTAGCTTCTATGTACGATCTATAAAATGAAAAGGCGGGTTACTCATCAATAAATTTATACACATTTTACACACACACAAAATGTACACAAAATGGCATGTTGGTTGAATTAACTTGCATGCAATGTTTTTAACATCGAAAAAAGACAGGCATTATATGTGTTAACCATATTGATATCAGTGTGTGAAAAATCTACACGAAAATCTGTATTTTGGTAACATAAATCCTGGTCTGTTAATGGGTCGCATGTATAAAACTCGGTCTGTTAATTGGTCTGTAAAGAGTTATGAATGGCAATAAAAGTATAATTTTACTGCTATATGGGGTGTTATCAGATCAAATGGGTAGGCTCCAGACGAGCGGCTAAAATATACGGAAACAACACATGAACAATGAACAATTTAGACAATGAAAATTGAAAATTGATAAAAATAGTTTCAAAAACTGTATTATTAAAGTAACATTAATTTCATCCATTAATGACACCAACTTGTCATCTACATTGGTAACCAGTTTATAAATCAGATTCAAACGTCGTAATGAAACTAAACATCAGTAAATAAAATTGGGATGCATAAATATTAAGAATAGAGAAAGAATAATGAGTAAGATAAATTAAAATGAGGAGAAAAGTTAAATAACAATTTAAAGAATGCAGAAAAAAACAACACTCCCAATCCGGAGTATATTACATTGTCTCCTTGACAATAATAACATATTAGTTGTTATTTCATTTACTTTTTTTTTTTATATCTTATGATGATTTTTTTCTCGTCAAATAATCGATTACAGATATCATGTGTTTCAAAACGTTAAACAATATCCTGAAATTCATTACATGACGTCACAAACTAGATCGGTTTTTAGATATTCTAAAAATAACCGTGCGATATGCTTTTTGCCGGTCAATATGCTTTTTGCTATCCGCCGTTTTCTCTCTACCTTAGAATATATAGTTTAACATGTGACTATCCCTAAACGAATCAAATTTGTTGAAATATATGAATTAATAATATACAGTGATATTTATCAAGATATGAGTCGTTGAAATTTGACAAAATTTTCTTTGAATGATCATTTAAAAAACGCTGCTTTTTTGTGTATAAAGGTAAAATAATGAGGTCTAATTTTGAAATAAATTGTGAGAAGATATGTTTTATAACATGGTTTAGGAAAATAAGAAAACAAAACTGGTGTCATCGAACTTGTTTTCATCCTACAAGTAAAAAAATTAAAAAAATCCACATCAGTCCTGTAGAAATTTGTTACGAACAGAGTTATCTCCACTTAAAGAGCTTAGTTTTTAAAGCACAAATGTTTGGTATATGTTTAGATATTTTGAATATTGCAATAAATCAGCAAGTTTTCTTCATATAGATAAACAATTTAATCAGTAAAATTGCATATTTGTTTACAAATTTACAGATTTGGGCAAATAACTAGACTGAGAGTGATCTGCAACAGTACAATCCAAGATGGTATTATACCATAAATCAATATTAAGCGATTGCATTGATTGTCAAAGTTTGTGTAAAATTTGCAAACGTTTGATAGAAACAAATGACCAAAACATGTGCGCGCTTAGTCGTTTATGATAGAAAGAAATACACTCTAAATCTCTTGCGTTTCTCTGTACTACTTTCATGTAATTTTTTTTCAAGATTAGAAAACTGAATCTTTATCATACATGAACTAGTTGTCCATATATCCTACATGAGCAGGATCCATTATTATGTATATGGTAAGCCGAACAATTTAGGATCCGATGGATAAATCTGTTGTAGAGTTGTCACTGGTTCAGACGTTCTAATAAAATAAAGTTATTTCTGTGACTGTATCTTACATTAATTTGTAGGATCCTTTACTATAGTTAATTTAGCTGATCTATAAAAATAACACCTTCATGCCTTATATATTATCTACAGTAGTGGCCGGATGTTACCTTTCCTTGGTCAGTTTTAATCTAGCGTCGTAATACAGTACATGATATATAAGGCATGGAGATGTTATTGTTACAGATCAGCTAAATTATCTATAGTAAAGGGTCATACAAATTATCTTAGATTTCCAACACATCATTCTCGTGCTTACCAACCTACGTTAAACTAGCAGAAAGAAGAAAAAAAGGTTCCTGTGTCATTGGAATATTATGGTGTATACACTTTGGACCTAATTAGACATAGTATAATTTTTAAAAACGTTTTATTCATCAGATCAAAACAAAATATTATATATAATACCATATACTACAATAATGTGAATACCAATTCAAAATTGCATTATCACCACGTCAACCAATCAAAACCGAGATTCTAATTAAGTTTAAAAAGTAGCATTGCCTCATGGTACTTTTGATGTTGCAAAATCAATTACTAATGAATTTGCGTAAAAATGTCATAAATTTTAGAATATATCCACTAGTAGATGGTTATTCTGAACGTAATTTGTCACAACGTTATTTTACACATTTGTTGAAAAAAAGGTATTCTTTTAAATGATAATCTAAGTACAGTGCAAAATATTTGTAATCTATATAAGCTAAGATGTGGTACGATGACAATAAGACAACTTTTCTCGAGAAACCAAATTGACGACGGTGTAAAAAAAAACCTATACGTCACCATACCGTCTTTAATTGACAATTCACTGTTTTCTATACACGTTTTCATAATTACGTCTTGCAAAATAATACTCATGCATTATGCAAACAGAACGTTCATTGCCACAGAGAGAGGAAAAGTATTAAGTATATGTATGTAACAGTAATTTTTTTTTAATTTGTGATTTTGTAATAAACCCTTTAATTTCAGGAGTTATGAACAATCCCTGTTTTACAAAGGATTTTACGAAACTTAAAAAAAATAACAGAATATTTTTATAAATTCACTGGTTCAATCTAAGAAATTCAAAAAACTATGATATTCTATAACTAACTCTTTGGGAATGGGGCAATCCTTTGCTAAGATCTATACAAGTAGAGGGAATAATATGAACTCCATAAGGAGGAAGAGCGGGTACGTCGATAGGGTTAGCAATTACATAAATTTCACGCACCGGTCGTATCAGGAATTTCATACAACCTTAACAACAACAAAAATACTGATCACAAATACTAGAGCACTTGGCCTTACTGACAGCAAGTTCAAAGCCAATAACATCAACTAACAAAATTATGTATATTAGACTAAATCTTCAAACTAGCTATTGATGATTAAGTTGACACCACGACAAAACTTTTACAATAATTTAACTGTACATACGCAACGACGACGAACCAATTGAAGTTTATAAACGAATGGAATCTCTGACGTACCCACTCATCTACAGAAGTGGAAAATACAGATACAGATAGATAAGTTAGGTAATGCATTATGGAAAAATATCAATATAGCACCTTGGTTAAATTTCGGTATGCTTTCAGATTACCTATGTGTGTATAAAACGGACCTTACTCAAGTTACACATTGTCGACCATTAACAGATGAAAAGTAAGTCATGATCTACATGTTTACTATCGGGAAAAAAGAAATTATGCATCTGAAAAAATCTGCCTTTAAATATACAAACCACAGTTATTTCGGTTAAATAATGTGTTATGTTTTATCGTTTGTTGTCCAAATAATTATAAAATTGACTTTCAATACCATCATAGTCATGTTCTCGAAAATCACAGCTTCAACAATATTACACGATGGTCTTAAATTCAAGATTCTAGGTACTGTTTATCATCTTAATAACAGGTTATAGTACGTATTCCCTTATTTGACTTTGTAAATTATTACTTATACGGTTCAGTCTATTTTTAGTTATATCCATAAATAAAGGCAACAGTAGTATACCGCTGTTCCAAAGTAATAAATCGATTGAGAGAAAACAATTCCGGGTTACAAACTTAAACTGAGGTAAACACATCCACTACAAAAGCAAAACAACGAAACAACAGAAACACTGAAGTGCAACAAAAAAAACGACAATGCAACACACAGAAACGAACTATCAGATAAAAACACGTAGCTCGGTATTTATACATCCCGTCATTGTTATTGTGCTTTGGTAATCATTTTTGTTTGTCTTTCGTTTTATGCAATGTGTTTTGTCTATATGCCTTTTTTGTTGTTTGTCTTTGTTATATATTTGTTCGTCTTTACAGTGATTTTAAGATTATAACACAATTTTGAATGATGTATCCCTATTTTTGACATTTTACTCATTACGTGTGTTTGTTTTGTTCACACATCGTTGTAAATATAATGGTATTTGATGCAACTGTCATACAAATGAGATGTTTAGCTAGCTATAAAACCAGGTTTAATTCACCAGATTTTACATAAGAAAATGTCTGTACCACGTTAGGAATACGACAGCTGTTATCCATTCGCTTGTGATTGAGCTTTTAATCTAGGGACTTTCTGTTTAGAATTTTCCACGGAGTTCCGTATTTATGTAATTTAACTTTTTGTTATCTTTCAACTCACTTTTAAATTAGGTTTCATCAAACATCAACCCATTTTATTGACAGAATCCAGACGTCAAATATGTACCGGAAATCAGTCGGAAGCCTTATTAAAATCAATATTTTTTTAATCGACAATGATATCGCTTCCATGAAAGGAGAATATGTGATAAGTCAAAGCCATTATCGAACAGAATGCAAAATGCTCCTGAATTGTTATTCTAGCGATAACAATTTCGTTTTTAATTTCAACGACAGTCTAGTATGTTCTTGTACCATGTAAGATTTATAATGAGGTAGTGTGTACCATACCTATTTTGGTGTGGTGATCGCTTTATTGAAATTACAAAAAAATCCATTTCAAATATAATGCTGTAGTAGACAAACTCATCATAGATACCAGGATTAAATTATGTATTTGCGATGACCCCAAGGATCAAATACATACATAAGTATCTTTAGACATTATTACAATCGGGACATGAAACTGTTTAAGAAAACTAACTGTTAGATATAGATTATAATTTTGATTTACGATAAAACACAATTAAGAACAGTCTTCTTAGAACTTAAACCATTTGAATTTATCGAACTATAAATTTTTAATCAATATAAGTCATTTAACATTTGGATTATTTTTACATCAACATTAATGTGCTAGTTTCTGGAATCCACCATTCAAACAGGTGATTTAATTTTATATATAATATGTAGATATTTATATAGATAGATTTATATGACGCGGAATTAGGGTCATAAATATCGAATTTAGCATATGCTTAAATCATTTAAGCATATGCTAAATTATAATTTAGCTTATGCTAAAATGCTTTTAGCATAAGCTAAATTCATTTTAGCATAAGCTTAATTCATTTTAGCATAAGCTAAATTATAATTTAGCATATGCTTAAATGATTTAAGCATATGCTAAATTCGATATTTATGACCCTAATTCCGCGTCATATAAATCTATCTATATAAATATCTACATATTATATATAAAATTAAATCACCTGTTTGAATGGTGGATTCCAGAAACTAGCACATTAATGTTGATGTAAAAATAATCCAAATGTTAAATGACTTATATTGATTAAAAATTTATAGTTCGATAAATTCAAATGGTTTAAGTTCTAAGAAGACTGTTCTTAATTGTGTTTTATCGTAAATCAAAATTATAATCTATATCTAACAGTTAGTTTTCTTAAACAGTTTCATGTCCCGATTGTAATAATGTCTAAAGATACTTATGTATGTATTTGATCCTTGGGGTCATCGCAAATACATAATTTAATCCTGGTATCTATGATGAGTTTGTCTACTACAGCATTATATTTGAAATGGATTTTTTTGTAATTTCAATAAAGCGATCACCACACCAAAATAGGTATGGTACACACTACCTCATTATAAATCTTACATGGTACAAGAACATACTAGACTGTCGTTGAAATTAAAAACGAAATTGTTATCGCTAGAATAACAATTCAGGAGCATTTTGCATTCTGTTCGATAATGGCTTTGACTTATCACATATTCTCCTTTCATGGAAGCGATATCATTGTCGATTAAAAAAATATTGATTTTAATAAGGCTTCCGACTGATTTCCGGTACATATTTGACGTCTGGATTCTGTCAATAAAATGGGTTGATGTTTGATGAAACCTAATTTAAAAGTGAGTTGAAAGATAACAAAAAGTTAAATTACATAAATACGGAACTCCGTGGAAAATTCTAAACAGAAAGTCCCTAGATTAAAAGCTCAATCACAAGCGAATGGATAACAGCTGTCGTATTCCTAACGTGGTACAGACATTTTCTTATGTAAAATCTGGTGAATTAAACCTGGTTTTATAGCTAGCTAAACATCTCATTTGTATGACAGTTGCATCAAATACCATTATATTTACAACGATGTGTGAACAAAACAAACACACGTAATGAGTAAAATGTCAAAAATAGGGATACATCATTCAAAATTGTGTTATAATCTTAAAATCACTGTAAAGACGAACAAATATATAACAAAGACAAACAACAAAAAAGGCATATAGACAAAACACATTGCATAAAACGAAAGACAAACAAAAATGATTACCAAAGCACAATAACAATGACGGGATGTATAAATACCGAGCTACGTGTTTTTATCTGATAGTTCGTTTCTGTGTGTTGCATTGTCGTTTTTTTTGTTGCACTTCAGTGTTTCTGTTGTTTCGTTGTTTTGCTTTTGTAGTGGATGTGTTTACCTCAGTTTAAGTTTGTAACCCGGAATTGTTTTCTCTCAATCGATTTATTACTTTGGAACAGCGGTATACTACTGTTGCCTTTATTTATGGATATAACTAAAAATAGACTGAACCGTATAAGTAATAATTTACAAAGTCAAATAAGGGAATACGTACTATAACCTGTTATTAAGATGATAAACAGTACCTAGAATCTTGAATATAAGACCATCGTGTAATATTGTTGAAGCTGTGATTTTCGAGAACATGACTATGATGGTATTGAAAGTCAATTTTATAATTATTTGGACAACAAACGATAAAACATAACACATTATTTAACCGAAATAACTGTGGTTTGTATATTTAAAGGCAGATTTTTTCAGATGCATAATTTCTTTTTTCCCGATAGTAAACATGTAGATCATGACTTACTTTTCATCTGTTAATGGTCGACAATGTGTAACTTGAGTAAGGTCCGTTTTATACACACATAGGTAATCTGAAAGCATACCGAAATTTAACCAAGGTGCTATATTGATATTTTTCCATAATGCATTACCTAACTTATCTATCTGCATCTGTATTTTCCACTTCTGTAGATGAGTGGGTACGTCAGAGATTCCATTCGTTTATAAACTTCAATTGGTTCGTCGTCGTTGCGTATGTACAGTTAAATTATTGTAAAAGTTTTGTCGTGGTGTCAACTTAATCATCAATAGCTAGTTTGAAGATTTAGTCTAATATACATAATTTTGTTAGTTGATGTTATTGGCTTTGAACTTGCTGTCAGTAAGGCCAAGTGCTCTAGTATTTGTGATCAGTATTTTTGTTGTTGTTAAGGTTGTATGAAATTCCTGATACGACCGGTGCGTGAAATTTATGTAATTGCTAACCCTATCGACGTACCCGCTCTTCCTCCTTATGGAGTTCATATTATTCCCTCTACTTGTATAGATCTTAGCAAAGGATTGCCCCATTCCCAAAGAGTTAGTTATAGAATATCATAGTTTTTTGAATTTCTTAGATTGAACCAGTGAATTTATAAAAATATTCTGTTATTTTTTTTAAGTTTCGTAAAATCCTTTGTAAAACAGGGATTGTTCATAACTCCTGAAATTAAAGGGTTTATTACAAAATCACAAATTAAAAAAAAATTACTGTTACATACATATACTTAATACTTTTCCTCTCTCTGTGGCAATGAACGTTCTGTTTGCATAATGCATGAGTATTATTTTGCAAGACGTAATTATGAAAACGTGTATAGAAAACAGTGAATTGTCAATTAAAGACGGTATGGTGACGTATAGGTTTTTTTTTACACCGTCGTCAATTTGGTTTCTCGAGAAAAGTTGTCTTATTGTCATCGTACCACATCTTAGCTTATATAGATTACAAATATTTTGCACTGTACTTAGATTATCATTTAAAAGAATACCTTTTTTTCAACAAATGTGTAAAATAACGTTGTGACAAATTACGTTCAGAATAACCATCTACTAGTGGATATATTCTAAAATTTATGACATTTTTACGCAAATTCATTAGTAATTGATTTTGCAATGCAAAAGTACCATGAGGCAATGCTACTTTTTAAACTTAATTAGAATCTCGGTTTTGATTGGTTGACGTGGTGATAATGCAATTTTGAATTGGTATTCACATTATTGTAGTATATGGTATTATATATAATATTTTGTTTTGATCTGATGAATAAAACGTTTTTAAAAATTATACTATGTCTAATTAGGTCCAAAGTGTATACACCATAATATTCCAATGACACAGGAACCTTTTTTTCTTCTTTCTGCTAGTTTAACGTAGGTTGGTAAGCACGAGAATGATGTGTTGGAAATCTAAGATATTCAAGTTTGTGAGATGTATCCTTATATTCATACGTTTAACACTATGGAGTTACAAAGAATGAAAGCTGTTATAAAGTATTCCATATGTACAAATGATGTATAACGTAAAATTTGCAAAGATTGTTTTTTATTAATATATTAAACATGAAATGTTAATATAAAAGTTGTGTTTTCACAAATTTAAAGCAAATTTTACCTGGTGAAAGAATACGACTATTATTTAAGCAGGTCTTTAAGTAGCAGGAACAATCTTCTTGCGATGGTTTACAAAAGCATGGGTTTTCCGGGCTAACCGCAAATGTGTAACCCCGTCTGTAATCACATCTACAGGTTGTATCGGTGTTACGATTTCCATGGTCATATACAACTTGACCCTCTTCATTGCAGAATGATTTAAAAAATATACAATATGTACTAAAATTTGTGTAAAACCTATTTGGAAATGGTTGAAATCTTTCTACAGAACAGATTTCTGCATCTATTCCACCACGCAGAACTGCCCTTCTACCTGAAGTAAACAAGTGAGTATATCCTTTCTTAAAAGATGTTTGTTTTGTTTAGCCTATATGTCTTTATACATGTATACACACCATTATTTACACACCATTCCCAAGGAAACATAGCTAATGTGATTAGTTTATTTCTTAAATAACAAGATTGACAAATTTACTTTAAACATTTAAATCATTGACTTTTTCACTTATTTATTTATTTACTTCGTTGAGTTTCGAAGGTTTTTTTATTCAAATTTCCAATAAAATTAGAAGTCATATAATATCAGCTTTACATGTAGTAACTAATTGATTTTTGTGTACATTTGATGTTCCTTCATGAACCAATGCAATTATACAAAGCTTTTTAGCAATGTACTGAAAAAAAATTACCTGGTTGTTGAAAGTCAGACCTTGTACAGTTTTCAGAATATCCATTGATGAGATCATTTTGCAGACAAAAATATTTTGATGGATCCACACAATGACTTTTGGCACGAAGTGCCCATTGCGCTCGTTCAGGACATTTAAGTGGAAATGCTGTGCAAACATATGCCTGTAAAAAAACCTCCATTTTTGTCTTAATATTTCCTAGAATTTAGGCATATGTTTTCAAATACTTTTATATTTGAAACATACCTGCTTTTTCCTTTTTTTGACATACATATATATATATATATTTAATGAAACCTTACTAATGCAAATTGAACATATGAAGGTCATTGTATTGTCATCCGTTTCACTAATAGTATTTGTTTTTTTTCTTCGCAGAAAAAAAAGCATTTTAAATGTTTTATCCTGTATTACTACGAACCGAAGCGGATTGAGGCGACACATATTTTAGAAAAGTCGCTATAACTCTTAGTTCTGTAAAGTTAAATTAATCTAATAAAGCTTAAAAACAAATAAAAAAATGACTACAAAGTATACGTTGTCACTGCGATGTCAAAAAGAGCAGATATGGTTCATTATCAATGAGACATCGCTCCACCATAGACAAAAATGATAAAAAGAAAAACGAAAAAAACCAGCAGCTTAGAAAGAGTTCTGTATTTTACTGATAAATGGACTCACTATTTTAAATTCAGCATAAGTATATAACACTGACGATAACAACAATTGCAGGTGACACACAAGGTTCCATGATAATGTGGGTAACTAATGTGCCAAAAAATTTAATTAAAACCATCAGAAATACAAACAGAAAAACAAATTAATTAATGCCAAGTCCTTCAATTTATACTCATGTATACAGGTGGTGCCCTAATGATTTGACATTAAGGATACTAACACAAATAAAAGCCCTCATTCATATTTTTTTTTTTAATTGACATAGTTGAACGACTAGTCATCTATTATGCTGATTTTACAATCAGCTATTTATTCCTAACTATCGCAGTTTCCTCCCTCCTTTTTTGTGTTTTGTTTTGTGTATGGTTCGTTTTTTTTATATGTATTTAATATTCGAAAACATCAGTCATCCAGACAGTTAATACAAAGACATTAATAAAAAATCAAAATATTTATTTTGCAATAAAAAATGAAGAATAAAATGCTTAGCTCAAGGTTTATTGAAATAATAACATTACATGAAAGTTCGTTACTTACCGAAATAATAAAAATGATCCACATTTGTTTTATTGCGTTCCTGTACTCTACAAATATATTGGCAAATGAAACCTTAAAATTGATTCTCTAAAATTCAAATTAAATGAAACAACAGTCAGACGTCAATATATATTCACGATTTGAAAATTCCGACATATTTATGTGCCAAGTTAGGAATTTGACAGTTGTTGTCCATTCGATTGATGTGTTTGAGCTTTGATTTTACCATTTGATTAGGGACTTTCCATTTTTAATTTTCCTCGGTGTGCAGTCTTATTGTGATTTTTTTTCTCATTAAATAACCCATTATTATTTAATTTTACAAATATTTGAAAGCCAGCGCAGACTTTCAAACATTTTATTTTGTTTGTCTGAATATAATATACATTTTAAAAATAAATGATAGGAATCTTCACGATAAACACCACAGCGGCAAGAAGGGTCAGACATAATATTGACTTTATATCGATCATAGTTTAAGAATGATGCAAAACATCGAAGTTGGGTAAGTATTCAGTTTCGAATTCCAAACTCATATTGCTTCGGTACAAATGTGATGATATTTGTTTCTTCTTCAGTTTTTAAATTTATTTATTGATTACGCATCACGAGTTTAACCATCAAGATTATTCCCAAGACGAACGGTTCATAAATGAATCATTAGTCAATGCTAGTCTGCAGAATTGAATAATGATGATGTCATTTCCATTGCGTAGAGGATAGACCGTCATACTTTTTCGGGGATTTAAATTTGTCAAATATTCTGGAGCATTATGTTTTTAATATTATAAAACATTTGGACTTTTCTTTTCTCTCTTTTTCTACTTATGTTTCCCATCCAACCTCTTCATAAATAACCCTTGAGCGTGTGAATATAGGTAACTATTCTAGCAGCTTGGAGCTGTAATTGCTCCAGTTCATTAATATAACCTTCCCAAATATTATTCCAAACTTCACTGCCATATTCAAATAAAGGTCTTACAAAAATTAAAACTAAGCATATTTATATGTTTAGATGTGCTTAAGATAATATTATCAATGTGGGCATTCCATATAGAATCATTGCTAAATGTAACCCCTAAATGTTCTTGAACCTTTGTAATAGGAATATTTTTATCATTGAAATCTTATATATCAGGAGTTTCATTCCATCATAAAATACAAGGCATACAGGATACTACAAAATTCTTTATAATTGGAAAGGCATTAGTAGGAATAAAAAGAATCCAAGGAGGGAAACGTAATGGCATTAGAGCACCAATTACAGTGCAATTGTTATCAGATATGATAGGTTGTTTATATAAAGTATGTAAAAATTAATATGAAGCTGCTTTATTTTCACCAGTTTTTTCAGTTGCCTTCTTTGGTTTACTAAGAGTATGGGAAATCACTACTTCAAAAACTAAGCAGGTTATAAATGGCTCCAACTTAACAATTTCTGATATTTTAGTCAAGAAAAAAGTCCTGGAGCTAAGAGAAAGGTAGTCAAAAACCCACCAGAAGGGAAAATCCGTTACTTTATTAATACCCTAGAACAGAAAAAGCTACTGTCCGATACGACTCATTAATGAATACTTAAAGGTACGACCTACCTGTAACAATAAAGATTTGTTTATTCATTATAATGGTATGCCTTAAACTAGATAACAATTCAGCATTATACTGGAAAAGGCTTTATATTTTCTTCATATTAATAAAGGTCATTTTAGGTCTCATAGTTTTAGAGGAGTTACGGAACTAGCCAAACAGGGGGTCTCAGAGGCGGTAATTATGAAATTAGGCAAATGGAAATCGCATTCTTATTCTCGCTATATAAGGTTGCAATTTGTCTAGTTTCAAAAGGCTAACAAGCTACACGTTTTCACAAGTCCCAATATTTTATGGATTGTTGGAAGTTCCCTTGTTCATTAGGCCAATGTAGAGGCGCAGTAATATGGTAGGACCAACATGGGACTGGAGTCCAAAGGTGTTACAACATACTGGATTGGGCAACCTGGTTTACAGATTACATATTTATACTCCCTACTGGTTGCAAAAAGAACTTGTTTACCTTCTTCTAGTTTTATTATTATTCACTGTGGAGCTAACTATTTGACAGATTTAGAATTGCCCGAAAAGGGTTTAATTGAAAATGTAAAATGTTCTATCCTACGTTACCAGGCTTTATTTACAAAATGTTATTATAATATGGAACATCGCAGATACTGGCATTTTGCACCCTTGATTGCGGGTGCAATAATCGAAGAGAAGAGAAAAAAGAGCGAATTTTGTGGTCAAAAACTTTGTAATAGAAAAATGGTTAAAGCTATTTTACATGAGAACATAAGGGCAAGTAAGTGTCTTTAAACAGAACAGATGGAACTCATTTATCACACACTGGAAATCAAGTTTTTTCTTAAATTATATACAAGGTGTGTGTGTGTGTTGTGGGGAGGGGTGATTGTTTCCTACGCACACAAAAATCAACGTTTCCAATGCATCAATAATGAACAGTTTTAGCTCTCATGTGGTGGACTAGGGAGACTGGTAGTAATTGGGGCATTATTTCACTCGACCCTTGCTCTGGGCCTGACAAGTTCTACAATTTGCAGGTTTGGAAAATGTGGTTAGTGGTAACGGTGGGATCTATAGATGGGTAACTCTGGGACCTCTTCCACCTCATCTTATAGAGAGGAGGCCTACACCTGCCAACAGGTGGGGCCCTAATAACTGGAGCATTGGTCATAAGAGTGTTTTCCAAGATCACTCCCCATGGTAGGTAGTGGTGTAACCGTGTTTAACTACCAGGGGTTTTATGACACCATGTCAACATAGGTCAGCTGATAGCCATTGTGTATAGGTAATCGGTAGTCACCCTGGCGCCTCAACAAAATATTATAGAATACTCTGTAATCAAAGTAATGTCACAAAGTAAAAATGTATATTCTAGCCATGGAAATGTTAATAAAAGTTGGTGTAATAACATGTATGTATGTGTAATTAGAATGATTTTTTTTTGTTTAAGTTGTTAAAGTTATAAATGAAAAACAGAGGATGAAACCTCTACACAAATGAGTATGTTATATTTTAGTTTTCATTGGTATTTATTGGATTACAATTAATAACAGACAAAGATAGACAACTCTAGAACAATTTTTAATCACTTTGTGATTAAAGAAAGGACATCAACATAGTTTAGAAAATTCATCAACAACTCTTGATCGTTGTACTTCATCTCATTGTTATTCGTAAAGAATTGATATAGGGTCGTCTTCTATGAGTATTGCAATTAATAAATTTCTATTGTAATGAATAACAATGGACAGTGTTTTGGGGATGTAGCAGATGCATGGATTTCCAGAAACCCCGCTCGTCACACCCTGTGCTCAAAATCCATTGTTATTTGTAACCATTGATCTATTCAATTTACATTTGTTTCAGAAAAAGAATCTATAACAATAGAACGTGCGTGTAATTACAATAAGATTCATTAAATGAACACAGATTTCACATTAGATACGTTCTATATTGGTTTCAATTACCTGTACACATAATTTAAAAATAATGTGCATGTCAGTAATGGTTAGTATTCCTTGTATTCAGACTTTTATTTTAATGAGTTTAATTGTGCGTATTTCTGTATGTTTGTTTTTGTCACAGTGTTTAGATGTATAGGGGGAGAGTTGATATCTTACAAATCATGTTTAATCCCGCTGCATTTTGGCACCTGTCCCAAGTTAGAAACGACCAGGCTTTTTTTAGTCTTGTGTGTTTTCTTTAAACTTTGGTTTATTATTAAGTTTCGGAGTTATGCTGGCGTCCATTTCGCTGAACAAGTATACATTGTTGTTTAGGGCCAAGCTTATGCCCGCCTTAGGGTGCAATATTTTTTAGCAGCGCTGAAGACACAATGATGACATTTCTGATTATGGTCTCTTTGACCATGTTGACATATTACCTATTTCCATTCTCAATTCTATTACATATAATTTGATTCAAAATTATTTTTAAACTTTTGTATCAGCTAGGCACAGACCAGCCATTTATATTTTTAGTACAAAATAAAACCATTTATTATAACAAAATTACATATTTGTTTCGGGATGCATATTCTTCGTTTAAAAAACAAACAATTAAAAAACCTTACTCACTTTCGTCCAGAAACATTAGTAAATTTATGATTGTTCGATTAATTTATAAGTCTTTGCGTCCAGTGTCAAGTATTCTATTAAGGAACACAGTGTTATTGGTAAATGTACAAGAAAGCTATAGAAATTTTTTTCAATTTGCTTACATTTCAAAGGCAGGACACATAACTTTCATTCTTCTGCTTTATAATTTTCGTTATTTATACGGTATCAATTTATAACATTCTGTTAAACATCTTGTTATTTTTGAAAAGAGAAGTAAATATCCTTCAGATATAATTAAAAATGATGTAACGAAGCGCATTTACACAACTACCGGTTTGAGGTGGGTCATTATCGTTCACTCGAACTTGTTTGATATCTGCAAACATGAAAAATCTGTAACCAGTCTTCCACCACAAATAATAGCATTTAAAAATTATATGGGTTTCAATATTGTTATGATTTACGATTTTAAAATAATCCATATACTTGAAGGTCAAGTGTATAGATTTTTCAGCACATAATCTTTTAAAACGTAGATTTTAGTTTATTACCTTCAAATGTTTAATCAATTCACAATGTTCTATCTACTTTCTGACATGTTCAATATTTGTGTTCTGACACAATTAACAATATATTTTACATATTTTGATTTAATGTATCAAACAGATCAACACTTTTGAGTAGTAACCTCTTTTTAGAAAAGATAAAATGCAAATATACAGATTAGACTGATGGGTGATCACCACGCGTTGGTTCGATCTTGCACTAAAATTTATTTTGTTTTAAAAAACTAGATCAATTAACTTTTAGCGTCTGTTATTTCTTGATCTTAAAACAAGGCAGCAGTATTTCATATGTGTTCAAATCGCATCAATCTTTAATTAAGGCAACAAACAGTTTAATTAGTTGGCAATGCTCAAATGTACTGGAAAAGAAGGGGAAAACGTTTGGTTCTACCTATTCGGATAACAAGTTGATTGATTGATTGATTGTTACTTGCGCGCAAATGTAATTAAAAGCTGCGCGCAAACGTATTGATTTTTGCGCGCAAAAGTAATGGTAATGCGCGCAAACTTAATGCACCGATACAATTAGTTGAGGATACTTTAGAATTGTATTTTTTACTAAAAAAAATGTTATACTATATATAAAGATAAATATACTCACACCACCTCTTCCTATATATATATATATATATAAGTCAGAATAAAGTAAATATGACCGATTTGCGAAATTACCATAGTATTTATTTTGAAACTTACTTGTAACCTATATCGATGAAAATACTAATGTTTTCAGTTAATGGTATCACTTTAAAATTAATTAATTATGTTTTTCTATGAAAAAAATCATCTTTAATATTACATGCATATATTTACAAGAAAGAAACCATCAAAATCAATGCGCGTCTGGTGTATGTACTAAATTTAGTCCTTGTTTCTATGATGAGTTTATTTACAACCATTGGGTCGATGCCACTGCTGGTGGAGATCTATTTCCCCGAGGGTATCACAAGCCCTGTAATCAGCACTTTTTGTGCTGACATGAATTATCATTGATATGGTTATATTTATAAATTAACTGTTTACAAATTTTTGAACTTTTTGAAATACTAAGGCTTTTATACCTCAGGCATAGATTACCTTAGCTGTATTTGGCAAAATTTTTAGGAATGTTGGTCCTCAATGCTCTTCGACTTCGTACTTTATTTGTCCTTTTTAACTTTTTTGGATTCGAGCGTCACTGATGAGTGTTTTGTAGACGAAACGCGCGTCTGGCGTATATACTAAATTTAGTCCTGGTATCTATGATGAGTTTATTCACCTTGTCATCTTGACATACACGGTCGATTGTCATAACATAGGTTAGAAAGTCAGGAAATTTGTTTCAGAGTTTTTTATTAGAATTTTGAAATGTGCGATTCCGTGCAAAGTTATTTCAGAGTTATTCTACACATATCACGAAAATAGAAAAAAAGCATTTATTGTCATTGTAAAAGAAGAATAAAAAGAATGAGCTATAACTATTGATTAAAACATTTTTTCATATCGGTAATCAAAACCTTGAAATTTGCGTCATCCTTCTTATCTTACCTATATCATAAACGTTTATGTTGTTACGTATGTTATAATTAATCGTTATTCTCATGATATAAGATTTCCATATCAGTAATAAGTCCACAAGAAAAAAGACAATATAAATATTTGCATTTATAAAATCTATTTTATACTTCAAACCAGTCATATAGAATGTCAGATTTGTAAAAACAGTGTTTATTGCAAAAAAATTCCCTGATCTGTAAAATATATGTTCATCTCATTATAGCATTTTCTGTGCAGTTTTATATACTTTTAGGAAGATATATCTTGTGACCTTATCTATATGTGTAATAAGTTAAGAAAAACAGTATCAGTCTTACCTGTATTATATAGATTAACTCTTTGTTTTGGAATATCGAATGCCTTCACGATTTAATAATCCCTCATACTTCCTGAAAAGCGCTGTGAATAATAATGTCATAACACCTTTTTTCGAAATCAATAAATCTATTTTTAGAATATGCGCAACAAATTAAGTTTTCTCCTTGATATGTTTTATAGATACAACTATAAATTGTTTCTACAACTCAAACTATTGTAATGATGTCTTTTCACAATTGAAGACCTTTAATTCAAACCAGTAAGATCAGAATGATTACACCATCAACATAAAATAACACTCAAATTAAATCAGTTTTCAAACACAAAAACTGATTCTATCAACACCCGCAAAGAGATAACATATAAAATTTTGCTTTATATTCAAAATCAGTAACCTTCTATAATCTCTTACATTTACACAAAAACCATTGCACATGAAATATTTAGTTAAAAAACTTTGGTTAGGCAAAATACTTATTAGACCCTATTACATGCGACTCCTTCCGTTTTCAATAGATTTATCGTGATCCTCAAATAGATCATCATTTACACCAACGTCAGATGTTACACATAGCTCGAAATGTAGAGAAAGCCACAGCACATCAATTGAAATTAATAGAGGATTCCGTCGAGTTTACGAGTGTTTAATGAACAAAATTAAATAAATGAAAATGCCGATAATCCTACGTAACTGCAAGCTCTTGAATAATGTATACTCGATACGCAATCAAAGTTGGTATATTGCAGCTGAGGTTATGAAAATTTATATTTTTAAAAACTGAAATCCAGTTGGTTGTCATAGACTTTGTTACTGAGATGACCACTTTAGTCGAATGACAAGTGTCGCTTTTAATATTTGTTTACCGACCAGGGGAAAAAAATCCATCAGTTACACGATTTTACTGTATATACAGTTACATTTTTTATGTGCGAAAGCAGAATGAAATGATAACAGTATAACACATTTTGCGAAAACATTTACACTTTGACATAGGGGCTAAAATGACACCGACAATAGGTCTTTCGACTGTTTGTTTGGTAAAACATTTTGAAATTGATTTTGTCCTGATTATTAATACCATGATTTCTCTTTTTTACACCACATTTGTTCCGTGCATGTCGTGTTTGTATTGTAACTTGTTGGTATATTATTGTACAGTTAATTCACATTGAACCCTGCTAAACAGAACACATTTTTTTAATAGTTGTCTCTCTTTACACTGTTTATCATAATACAAATCAAACGTATTTCGATGACTTTCTGTATCCGTTAGCAGTAGAATATTACTTCACACAATTTAAGGCCTTGGAATCTCTAAACTTTTTACATGGCCAAATATTAAACCCTATTAATATGTTATATTTATCAGGTGATAGCTGAAGATCTTTAGTGGATACCATACCATGAATCATCACCAATGCAGAACCATATTGTTTCTCTGTAGAAAGGCAGCGAAATTGTTGAAGAGTTGAAGAGTAATAAGCACTTCTTCAAAAATCAGAACTGGTTAACGGAAGAATTCTAGACACTTCAACATTTCACCTAAAGGTATCTGACTGCATCAATTCTTCAAAACTCAGCAGAAAATTGTGGATAATCTTCAGAAACGCTTTAAACGTAAAAGCCAGCATAAGATGCCATCATGATTGTGGAAATCCTGAAAGTCAGTGGAAAATTACATAAGATCTTCAGAAAAGGATTTCATATTGAGCAAGTGGTTATGTTCCGGACCATATGAGTATTTGGACCATACTTGTATGGTCATGACCATATGCGTATACTCATATGGTCCGACCACACGCGTATGGTCGGACTGTACGCGTATGGTCGGACCATATGAGTATATATACTCGTATGGTTATTAACGGGCCGGACCATATGAGTATTTTGACCATATAGGTATTTTTTTTTAAATATGCATTACAAACGTTTCGATAATACAATAAACTTTATCTAAAAAACAATGATGGTTACGTTAAAATTAAATATTGATGCCAAAGATCATTTTTATCGCTTGCTACATCCTTGCATGTAGGCTTATGGTGACATTTACCTCCACACGGTAACATAACTTTTTTTCTCATTTGAATAACATGATGTGCACGATCCTTTTCAGTTACATCTTTTGTTTGCAAGTGAAAAATAGCTTTCTTTGCAGCTGCGTGAAGTGACGCCGAAGTTTTGGGTTATTCCGATGTGACTACGGTGTTTATGACGCTCTAGATTTCAAATATCGTTATATATATATAAAAAAAAAAAAAAAAGAGATGTGGTATGATTGCCACTGAGACAACTGTCCACAAGAGACCAAAATGACACAGACATTAACAACTATAGGTCACCGTACGGCCTTCAACAATGAGCAAAGCCCATACCGCATAGTCAGCTATAAAAGGCCCCGATAGGACAAATTAAAATAATTCAAACGAGAAAACTAACGGTTTTATTTATGTAAAAACAAAGAACAAAAAACAAATATGTTACACATAAAACAAACGACAACCACTGAATTACAGGCTCCTGACTTGGGACAGGCACATACTTAAATAATGTGGCGGGGTTAAACATGTTAGTGGGATCCCAACCCTCTCCCTAACCTGGGACAGTGGTATAACAGCACAACATAAGAACGAACTATAAAAATCAGTTGAAAAAGGCTTAACTCATCAGATTTACAAAAATACAAGTTGACGTAGCCGGGTATTTATACATCCCGACAACAAAAAGACACTAGGAACAGATCTGAGAGTACTCGCAGTTATCTGACAGCTAGTCAAAGCCACTAACAACTAATAAAAAAATCATGCATCTAAGACTAAACTATCAATCCGTACACATCCAACATCCAATGGATTTAGTGTAAAGACGTCATAAACAGCCAGAGAAAAAACATGACCTTGTACAATGCCAAGGTACAGGTATCGACAGATATGACTACTGTTCACCATATTCACAATAACAACTTAAATAAAATGTGTTCTTTGCTAGTGACTTCTTGTGAAACAGTTTATGGAGAAATTTTTGAAAGTTATCTTTTCAAGTCGACATATTGCTATTCACTCGTTATAACAAATGGGTAATGGACATCGGTATAAAATGTGTTTATTATAGTTTTGACTAGGTAGTAAAATTAACTATGTGAAACTTCTTATTTTTATTCAATTAATCTCTTTATTATAATATAATAATGAAATGACCTATATGATAGCGTATTTTTGAGGAACGGTCATACCATATGAAGAGTTTAGAAGTATTCAAAGTAAACAGTAACTGAGTGTTCATTACCCAAACCATATGAGTATATACCCATATGGTCATGACCATAGGCGTATTGTCCAAATACTCATATGGTCCGAAACAATTCCACTAGTGAAAATGTTGAACACTATTTATTATATTGTAATAACTTTGCATCGCAAAGAAATGGTATGCTTACTGAACTGACCCACTTAGACATTCCTGTTACAATTGATTTGCTATTGTTTGGTAATGATAACTTAGATACAAATGACAATTTTGTAATATTTTCTGCAGTACATAAATATATAAAAGAAACTCTGATAACAACCTTGCTGGTTATTGTTTTATTTACTAGTCTACAGTACAGACGTTGCATTCTTCGAATGATAGATTTGTTGTTCATAACGGTTAAGGTTCCGCTAAATTCAAAATCATGTTCAACTTTAAAGTTTAATATCAGACTATATACTGGATAAAACATACCATATTATATATCAAATTCCTCCTTGTGATGAGCACTATTCAAATTAAACAATTCTAAACAACAATATATGTTCATAAGTCCATCTTCTAAAAATCCAGTAATGTCCTAAGTCACAAAAACCCTGCAAAAAAGACTTTAAAGTATAAATCAAGTGTCTATCTAGTACAAGCCGTCATATAAATACAATATTTGTTTACCTGTCCCTAAGCCAGATATTTTTTTGTTCTTTTCTGTTTTATGATATCTGATTTTTTATGTGAAATACTTTGCTTATTTTGCTTAATGATAGGTATAATCATTATTTATGGTATTCTAATTTGAATGTATGATATTTCTTTCCTTGTATTATTGTATGGACTGCTACTTACTGATACACCCTGCAGTTTCATGAAAATTCATAGATGATGTTAGTTTGTCAATGTTATATTTCTTTTATAGTGTCTAATTCACATATACCCAATATCCTTTTGGTGATTCCACACATTAATAAGGAAAGGAGTATGTATTGCAGAACAAAATACTAAATAATTATGGCAAAAATGTCATCATTTAGGGTTTGCTTTTTGGCCTTCAACAGTAAGCAACAGTCCACACTACATAAGAAACAAGTTCTCCTCTGAAAAATAAATGTTTATTTATCAAAAATACCTTTTATAAAACTGTTACACTTCAATGAACTACACTGATCCAGATTGATAATCCTGTATTAAATGGTCAATTTCAAATGGTTCATCCTCTCCCTCATACAACACTTCATAAATGGCAGTAAATCTTCCATCAGTTCTAGATGACAAAGAAACTACAGTCCCTTTATCTTTTTATTGTGAAGTTTCATCAATTATCCATTCATGTCTAATGCTTCGGCCCAAAAATTTAATTTGTCTCTGTCTTGTTTTCCTAAAATATTTAAACCTGTCATATAAAATATTTGTATCATAATAAACAAAGTAAAATCATTCTGGTGTTTATGATGACCGGATCACTTACAATAAATGTTTGCAAGCTTTGTGGAGTTTTACTTTTGTTTTTTTACGACAAACTGATTACAGTGCAGGGTTCTGTTGCACCCTTATTATTTCTTGTAGCATGGGAGATTTATGTGTCTGGGTGATCATGTTTCCATATCTTTTCTTTTATACTATGTGGTAACATATAAAGAAAGAAGGAAATGGGGTATGCATCTATGATACATCATCCCATTTGAAAAAAATATTGCAAAAACTATATGTGAATATAAGAAGTGCATGTAACAGCTTTAAATCTTGGATATTAGTCCACCTGCTGTCACTCCCATTTCTTGGTGAGAGTTCATGATGCAAGTGCTATTTGTTGAATTGTTATTATTTTTGGGTTTCTTTGTTCTTTGCTTTGTTTTTTTTACACAAAATCAAAACATTTACATAAAAAAGTTGAAGCAAAAGAAACAGCACGTTTATTGCTGTTTTTCATCTTGAAAACTACAGTGATGTCTTAAATAAGGACAAATGACGTTTTGAGCATAATTCTTTCCTAAAGTCGATTGTTTCACACCTGTGATAGTTCAAAATGCACATATGTAATTAGGCAATATCAACATGTATGTAGATATCATTTTTGATAAAAACAAACTTTCATAGACAATTGTTTGTTGTGTAGTATGGCCTGTTGTTCACTGTTGAAGGATAAAGTAAATTTTGTCACTTTTTATTTTTTCAGATGTTGTCTCATTGACATACATGTATAAATATATACATTTTAAAAGGACAAATTTAGAATTGATAACTTTTCAATTTTTGCTAAATTACTATTCAAAGATTGTTTTACCTTTGACTAATTTGACCTGACTCCCTGTGGTTGATTGTCAGTGATATCAGAGTCTGATGAACTGGATTTTCTTGATTTTCGTTTCCTGGTTTGTTTATTTGATGAGGTCGAAGACTGTTTCCTCTTTCCGTCTTTTATCTTTGGTTTTACTGGGTTGACATACTGCAATGACAAAAATCATATTATCACAAATGCGTACATGTAGTTTTATACAACTGAATAACAAATCTGAAGAATGACAGCAACACGGAAAAATGTAGCAAGTACATAGTCATGATAGTAGAAAATCTGCGGTAATTTTAAAGGATTTTAAGTTGTTCTAATAAGATTAACATAATTCTATCAAATAAAAGAGGCTTTTATGGACATTTTTTAATGTGGTATGACCTATTGAGCATTGTTATCATGGTAATGGATTATGTAATATTTTTTTCTATATTGTCTCATTGACACATAGTGACATACATCATTGTACATTACACCTTACACTT
Source organism: Mytilus edulis (assembly GCA_019925275.1). Lineage (NCBI taxonomy): Eukaryota > Metazoa > Mollusca > Bivalvia > Mytilida > Mytilidae > Mytilus > Mytilus edulis. The sequence goes on from CM034360.1 coordinate 100,937,618, forward strand.
TCTTTAACATACACACAATGTTATCTCAATGATCATAAGAAGCAAAGTTAATTTCTTATTAAATAAATAAAAATATGTATTCATTTTTGGGAGATGGTCTCCTTAATACATATGCATGTAAATACCTTTGTATCCACTATTTACTACCTTTATTTAGCATACATTTTAATTTGAGCATGATTATATTTTAAAATCATGTATATAAATATATGTCAAATATATACATCTTGTTCTGGTGATTTTGATTTGAATAAATGTCAAGAATTTTGTTATATTATGTACTAACAAATGATAGCACATGAAATGAATACCCACCTTTAGTTGATATTACTTATCAATTATTGTAGCTATTTTAAATTTATTATCTTCATTTGTTATTACTTTACTATATAGGTATCAGGACTTATTTCTTTTTATTATATGCATTTCTGCATATATTCAGACTTATCCACATCCCAGGTTCTCTAATTCTTGGACTTTTCCCCTCTCTTGGTGAAGCTAATTCAGGAAGTATTGCCTTGTTGTAAAAAGACTGAAGTTTCGGAAGCATTGTGTTTTCCCATAAAGAGACATCTCAATGAATTCTCTGAATAAAAATTTGACAAGGATTCAATGTGCGGACCACAAAATCAATCCAGTCTTTATTGCAGATATTAAGAAGTCCATGACATTGGTAAAAGTAGTTGTGGTTTTCTTTTAGTTGCAATTTTCCAGATATATTTTCTAAGCAGAATGTTTTGTTTTTTTATGCTTGCCAAAGATTTAAAGGTTTAGAATGTAGTAAGTTTTTTATTTCAATAATACCAGTTTCTCCTGTGGATATAGTAACTATGCCATCTGGTCTAGCTGCCAAGTATTTGTTGGTATGATGTATGACCAGTCCACTACGTTCTACAGATATATTTTCATTTTCGTCGGCTTTCTTTAGTTTGTATTCCTCTATTGTTGTATCTTCTTGGTTAATACCATTTATTGTGTGACGATTTCCACTGAATGACGAAAAAAGAATGGTACGAACACAATTTGCAATAGACAGAGATGGGTTTCTTTTGACAATTGAACCAAAAATAAATGCAGGTATTCTCTTTTTTCTTTCTGAATGCCAAAGACCTGACTGTCATTGATGAACTGTAGAAGTAGTTATATTTTTACACTGTTGGGCCGAAAAATTGATATGAGTTTGTAAAAATTTATCTTGAAGTTTTTGAAGTACTGTAGTGGAGACATCTTCTACAACATCAGTAGCTTCTGGACCATATGCTCTAGTAGCCTTTCTTATGGTGCTTGTTTTCAGACTTGAAAATTTCTTTTTCCATCGAAGTTGATGAACACTTGGCTTTGATTTGTACCTAGTTGAATTGGCTAAAGTTTGTTTATGACGGGCATAAAGTTTTCTATAGAATAATCCAGGTTTTGTTCCTGTGGAAGATTCCCAAACCTTGCAAGATCATTGTGGACCTAAGTTCATTCTCAAAACACCACCATAACAACGAGCATGCCATGAACCCCTATTACAAATGTTGTAAACCTTACCACCATCAAACTTTGTCATTATGTGCATCCAACTTTTAGCAAGGTTGGTAGTGCTGTTTCCCAAAAGTCTATCGGATTTATTAGCGATCCTTTTGAGTATTAATGTGACATCTCTTATAATATGCTGTTCAACATTGCTGCAGTCAATAGAAGTACCACCACGGGCCTCTTCCTGGCATGAAATGGAAGATCCTTCAGTCCAAAAGTCAATTTGGTCATTAATTATAACAATTTCGTTATTATCTGTATCATTTGGGTTATAAGTTGGTGTAGTTTGAATTTTGGCCTTACAAAAATCAGAACACTGGTCATGCTGACCAAAAACATGATGAACCAAATTTCTTATGTCATTATTTAACTTCTTTATTGCAGTTAGTTTATCATATTTCTTCTCCTTGAATTCTTTTGAACGTACTCGAATGGCACATCTCAAAGCACTAACTAACCTTACTCTCGTTGTTTTTGAAAGATGATGCCTACCTTTGTACAGGGGATTGTCAGTCACAAGAATATCTAAATTTGACCTGTAGCATTTTGAAACATGATTTGCACATTCCTCGCTTTTTACTGATCTTCCCCAACCTGGTACGTTCTCTCTGATTTTGGCAATTACAGATGAATCACCATCACCAACGACCCTCATGTACCTGACTCCATGTTTTTTTTCACTGCTTCCAGAAACACTTGCAAAAAAACGTCACTCTCCATTGACTGACTGTCTTGGTCCCAATTTTTAAAACAAGTGTGTTCTTTCGTATTTTTGGTTCTACATATGTAACGGTATTTATTCCTTACGCCAATATGTAAGAGTTTTTTTGTCTCTTTTCAAATACTTACGGCAACCCCTCTCCCCCTGCTGCATTATACGAATGTTTATGGGTACGTTTTGACCAACCTCCATCTGTAATTACCGTTATTGCTGGCACTTCTTCATGGAATTCCTTTCTATTGATTGCAAGAAGTCTTTCCTCATGCCCAGCTGACAGCATGTCCTTATCTAGAATAGAGTGCCACCACTGGCCGATCTCTGTTTCTATTGCAGTAAATGAGGGCTGTGATAAACCGGGGGAAATCAGTGTTTCCAAAAACTCATTTAGATGGGACGGACCATTCCCGGTTACCATACTGCCCCACACAGCCCTCACGTTGATATCAAAGCGTTTTGACCCAGGGACCTTTGGGCTACTATCTAAAATAAACTGTTTGTGACACCCTTGACACCAACACCACCCTGGCCAATCCAAACGTCTGTTTCAAGTGTTAAGGGTGGTTTTCCTTGGTTTATAACTTTAATGGCTTCGACACATAAGCATACATGTATTGTAATGTCTGATATCGGTAACCCTTTGGACTTAGATCTTTCACCTTACGAACCTTGAGCTTAAGTTCACAACCAGTAGCCAAGGATGCATACACGGATGCGTTTGATTTGTTTTTATGTATGGTGGTGTTGTAGAACTTATGAATTTTTCTAATTATCAGCTTCAAACGTTCATTTTTGTACTGCCTTGACTTTTTAATTCTATAGGTAGGTCTTCCTTTGTGTTTTTCTTTCCTTTTTTGCCTATGTCTGCCTAAATTTCTACCAAATATCTTACTTATTTAGATTTTTCTAGCCATTCTTATTACAGTGTTGTTTACATGTGCTTCCTCTTGCTTTCCATATAAATTGTTTTTCAACAATGTGTAAAATAATTTTTTTTTTTTATTACCTGTCAATTTATGACACTTTTATCTACACTTTTGTGCTCCATTTTACTTCATACAATTTTATTTTTAGTTTTAAAAAGTTACTTCACGTGTTGTGAAATGACGATGGAAAAAAATCATACTTTTTTTTCATTTTTCGCTTAATCCTTTAGTCTGATGGACATATTATGGACTTTTATAACAGTAATATACATATTAATATAAGGGGACATTAGTGCTTACCACATCAAATACACCGATTGTCTATGAATTAGATTTTTTCCCACTGTTTACAGGTTCGTGATCAAAGATCAGCATATTTTCTTCTTCCCGCAAGTTGTGTACCTTAAAAATAGTACGTAGTTTAGTATTATAAAATTAACATTAAACTTATTGTTTTCAAAAAAATGGTTGAAGAATTGTAACGAATGTAAATTTGTAAACTTAGAAACGATCTATCAAAGAGTCCTTGGATATATATATCGTTTTCTTAACAATGTGAAACTGAGCATTGATTTTAACCGCTACTTTCGGTTTCAAAGAATGGAGGGTCAGCTGCTTCAGATGTCTTTTAACAGTGTAAATGGTAAGGATATTTCGATCCAAACACATTAAACTATTCCAAAATAACGAAATTTTCTTACAAATAAGTTTCTGGTCTGATCAAAATCTATAAACCAGAAAAAGTAAGCATAATCGGTGTGTCGTCAAAAATTAAAAAAAAATGGCTTCCTTCATCAAAGATGATATGGTCAAACTTTTGTCGTTTTAACAGAAACTGGCAATCTACAACAACTTTAAATTGTAGCTTGCACTGCGTGTACACATGTTTATTATAATGCGATTAATCTTGTATTTGAATATTTAAGAATTGAATGCTTCTTTTTGTAAATTCATTGGGGTGTAAAAGCGTAAAGTACATTTTGTATGAAGCGCGGAAGCGCTTCATTCTCAAAATGTGCGCACGGTCAACGCTTTTACACCCCTATGAAGTTACAAAAAGAAGCATTCGATGCTTATAATTACATTTTTTAGCTATGATAAAGAAAATACGAATTTTATATTGTTTTTATTTAATTCACCTGTGCACTTTATTGTGGGACCACGTGTTATCATGAATGAAAAGTTTTATTGAGTGATACAATCGCTTACGGAATAACAAGTGATGTGCTGTTAGCTAATCAGAATAAAGTATTATAATGAAACATACATCTAATGTAATTATTCGTTGATAAATGTCCTGGATTTTTTTTTTAAATATGTGTTGTAAACTTCATTTTTCAATATTTTATTTGTTTATATGAGTTTCTTGGAGTCATGTATATTTTTTTCAACCTTATATACATATTTCAAGCTTCAAAAATATTAATTTTTTATAGAATTTTAAAATGCTCCACCTTTTTTACCAGGCTCAAGCTAGCAGCCACTCGCTAGCAGCCACTTCGCTAGCAGCCAGTTTTCAAATATGTCTATAAACCCAAAAGTTGCAAAAGATTCAAACGTACTTTAAATGTTTTTATCAATCATATAATCACAAAATAATCTGTTTTTATATATGAGTGAGTAGCCGAAGACACTATTTAATGTTTTTTTTTTTCAAATTTACATGTAATTTCCTGTTCATTAATTTAGAGACTATAGTATTCGCTTTTCATATACCAAAACAGCGTAATGCGCGCAATTTTAAGTAGTGTATGAAGAATAGTAAATAGCTATGCACTTATTTAAATGCTGGCAAAATTGTTGCTACATGACATCGACTTTTCCATAAGAAATCAATTTTGTGATATTGTAAGAAATAGCTTTCCATAGTCTCGGCATCCTGTCAAGTAGTTCCTAAATAGTATCAATAGTTTTGCATTACAAGAATAAAAAAATGCACTCGTGCTTTGCTATTTTTTTGTCAGACAAATTCGTTTTGACAAAAGATTCTACTTCTGAACAAGCGGAATGCGCTCACATTTGATTATAAGAAAGGTTTATTTGTTGTACTTAATGTATGGTGTGCACAGAAATAAAATTAGCAATTTATAAAAGAAACCTACCTTTGGACCTATGGTGAAATTTTCCCATCTTGGCCATTTGGCCCATTGGACCTTAGACCATTACCTATCATTTGCACCTAGTGGGTAAAAAAGTATTGCCGTAGGGAATTTTTGACAGACTTTTGAAAAGTTGGGGTAGGCATGTTTGACCCTTAAGACCTAAGTTCGGACCTATGGTGAAGACAAACTATGAGTTGTCCCACCTGGACCTTTTGGCCCATTAGACCCTAGCCCATTACCTACCATTTCCACCTAGTGGCTAAAAAAGTATTGCCGTAGGGAATTTTTTACACTCTTTTAAAAATTGGGGTAAGGCATTTTTTTTAAAATCTAACTTTGGACCTATGGTGAAGACAAACTATGAGTTGTCCCACCTGGACGTTTTGGCCCATTGGACCCTAGCCAATTACCTACCATTTCCACCTAGTGGCTAAAAAAGTCTTGCCGTAGGGAATTTTTTACACTCTTTTAAAAATTGGGGTAAGGCATTTGTTTTTAAATCTAACTTTGGACCTATGGTGAAGACAAACAATGAGTTGTCCCACCTGGCCCTTTTGACCCATTGGACCTTAGACCATTACCTATCATTTGCACCTAGTGGGTAAAAAAGTATTGCCATAGGGAATTTTTGACAGACCTTTGAAAAGTTGGGGTAGGCATGTTTGACCCTTAAGACCTAAGTTCGGACCTATGGTGAAGACAAACTATGAGTTGTCCCACCTGGACCTTTTGGCCCATTGGACCCTAGCCCATTACCTACAATTATCACCTAGTGGCTAAAAAAGCATTGCCGTAGGGAATTTTTTACACTCTTTTAAAAATTGGGGTAAGGCATTTTTTTAAATCTAACTTTGGACCTATGGTGAAGACAAACTATGAGTTGTCCCACCTGGACCTTTTGGCCCATTGGACCCTATCCAATTACTTACCATTTCCACCTAGTGGCTAAAAAAGTATTGCCGTAGGGAATTTTTTACACTCTTTTAAAAATTGGGGTAAGGCATTTTTTTGAAATCTAACTTTGGACCTATGGTGAAGACAAACTATGAGTTGTCCCACCTGGACGTTTTGGCCCATTGGACCCTAGCCAATTACCTATCATTTGCACCTAGTGGCTAAAAAAGTATTGCCGTAGGGAATTTTTTACACTCTTTTAAAAATTGGGGTAAGGCATTTTTTTTAAATCTAACTTTGGACCTATGGTGAAGACAAACAATGAGTTGTCCCACCTGGACCTTTTGACCCATTGGACCTTAGACCATTACCTATCATTTGCACCTAGTGGGTAAAAAAGTATTGCCAGAGGGAATTTTTGACAGACCTTTGAAAAGTTGGGGTAGGCATGTTTGACCCTTAAGACCTAAGTTCGGACCTATGGTGAAGACAAACTACGAGTTGTCCCACCTGGACCTTTTGGCCCATTGGACCCTAGCCCATTACCTACCATTTCCACCTAGTGGCTAAAAAAGTATTGCCGTAGGGAATTTTTTAAACTCTTTTAAAAATTGGGGTAAGGCATTTTTTGGAAATCTAACTTTGGACCTATGGTGAGGACAAACAATGAGTTGTCCCACCTGGACCTTTTGACCCATTGGACCTTAGACCATTACCTATCATTTGCACCTAGTGGGTAAAAAAGTATTGCCGTAGGGAATTTTTGACAGACTTTTGAAAAGTTGGGGTAGGCATGTTTGACCCTTAAGACCTAAGTTCGGACCTATGGTGAAGACAAATTACGAGTTGTCCCACCTGGACCTTTTGGCCCATTGGACCCTAGCCCATTACCTACCATTTCCACCTAGCGGCTAAAAAAGTATTGCCGTAGGGAATTTTTTAAACTCTTTTAAAAGTTGGGGTAAGGCATTTTTTTTTAAATCTAACTTTGGACCTATGGTGAAGACAAACTATGAGTTGTCCCACCTGGACCTTTTGACCCATTGGACCTTAGACCATTACCTATCATTTCCACCTAGTGGCTAAAAAAGTATTGCCGTAGGGAATTTTTGACAGACTTTTGAAAAGTTGGGGTAGGCATGTTTGACCCTTAAGACCTAAGTTCGGACCTATGTTGAAGACAAACTATGAGTTGTCCCACCTGGACCTTTTGGCCCATTGGACTCTAGCCCATTACCTACCATTTCCACCTAGTGGCTAAAAAAGCATTGCCGTGGTGAATTTTGTACACTCTTTTAAAAATTGGGGTAAGGCATTTTTTGGAAATCTAACTTTGGACCCATGGTGAGGACAAACTATGAGTTGTCCCACCTGGACCTTTTGACCCATTGGACCTTAGACCATTACCTATCATTTGCACCTAGTGGGTAAAAAAGTATTGCCGTAGGGAATTTTTGACAGACTTTTGAAAAGTTGGGGTAGGCATGTTTGACCCTTAAGACCTAAGTTCGGACCTATGGTGAAGACAAACTATGAGTTGTCCCACCTGGACCTTTTGGCCCATTGGACCCCAGCCCATTACCTACCATTTCCACCAAGTGGCTAAAAAAGTATTGCCGTAGGGAATTTTTTACACTCTTTTAAAATTTGGGGTAAGGCATTTTTTTTAAATCTAACTTTGGACCTATGGTGAAGACAAACTATGAGTTGTCCCACCTGGACCTTTTGGCCCATTGGACCCTAGCTCATTACCTACCATTTCCACCTAGTGGATAAAAAAGCATTGCCGTAGGGAATTTTTTACACTCTTTTAAAAATTGGGGTAAGGCATTTTTTTTTAAATCTAACTTTGGACCTATGGTGAAGACAAACTATGAGTTGTCCCACCTGGACCTTTTGACCCATTGGACCTTAGACCATTACCTATCATTTGCAACTAGTGGGTAAAAAAGTATTGCCGTAGGGAATTTTTGACAGACTTTTGAAAAGTTGGGGTAGGCATGTTTGACCCTTAAGACCTAAGTTCGGACCTATGGTGAAGACAAACTATGAGTTGTCCCACCTGGACCTTTTGGCCCATTGGACCCTAGCCCATTACCTACCATTTCCACCAAGTGGCTAAAAAAGTATTGCCGTAGGGAATTTTTTACACTCTTTTAAAAATTGGGGTAAGTCATTTTTTGGAAATCTAACTTTGGACCCATGGTGAGGACAAACTATGAGTTGTCCCACCTGGACCTTTTGACCCATTGGACCTTAGACCATTACCTATCATTTGCACCTAGTGGGTAAAAAAGTATTGCCGTAGGGAATTTTTGACAGACTTTTGAAAAGTTGGGGTAGGCATGTTTGACCCTTAAGACCTAAGTTCGGACCTATGGTGAAGACAAACTATGATTTGTCCCACCTGGACCTTTTGGCCCATCGGACCCCAGCCCATTACCTACCATTTCCACCTAGTGGTTAAAAAAGTATTGCCGTAGGGAATTTTTTACACTCTTTTAAAAATTGGGGTAAGGCATTTTTTGAAATCTAACTTTGGACCTATGGTGAAGACAAACTATGAGTTGTCCCACCTGGACCCTTTGGCCCATTGGACCCTAGCCCATTACCTACCATTTCCACCTAGTGGCTAAAAAAGTATTGCCGTAGGGAATTTTTACACTCTTTTAAAATTGGGGTAAGGCATTTTTTTTTAAATCTAACTTTGGACCTATGGTGAAGACAAACTATGAGTTGTCCCACCTGGACCTTTTGACCCATTGGACCTTAGACCATTACCTATCATTTGCAACTAGTGGGTAAAAAAGTATTGCGTAGGGAATTTTTGACAGACTTTTGAAAAATTGGGTAGGCATGTTTGACCCTTAAGACCTAAGTTCGGACCTATGGTGAAGACAAACTATGAGTTGTCCCACCTGGACTTTTGCCCATTACCTACCATTTCCACCTAGTGGCTAAAAAAGTATTGCCGTAGGGAATTTTTGACAGACTTTTGAAAAGTTGGGGTAGGCATGTTTGACCCTTAAGACCTAAGTTCGGACCTATGGTGACGACAAACTATGAGTTGTCCCACCTGGACCTTTTGGCCCATTGGACCCTAGCCCATTACCTACCATTTCCACCTAGTGGCTAAAAAAGTATTGCCGTAGGGAATTTTTTAAAATCTCTTTTAAAAATTGGGGTAAGGCATTTTTTTGAAATCTAACTTTGGACCCATGGTGAGGACAATCAATGAGTTGTCCCACCTGGACCTTTTGACCCATTGGACCTTAGACCATTACCTATCATTTGCACTTAAAGGGTAACAAAGTATTGCCGTAGGAATTTTTGACAGACTTTTGAAAAGTTGGGGTAGGCATGTTTGACCTTAAGACCTAAGTTCGGACCTATGGTGAAGACAAACTATGAGTTGTCCCACCTGGACCTTTTGGCCCATTGGACCCTAGCCAATTACCTACCATTTCCACCTAGTGGCTAAAAAAGTATTGCCGTAGGGAATTTTTTACACTCTTTTAAAAATTGGGGTAAGGCATTTTTTTGGAAATCTAACTTTGGACCTATGGTGAAGACAAACTATGAGTTGTCCCACCTGGACATTTTTACCCGTTGGACCCTAGCCCATTACCTACCATTTCCAGCTAGTGGCTAAAAAAGTATTGCCGTAGGAAATTTTTTACACTCTTTTAAAAATTGGGGTAAGGCATTTTTTTTAAATCTAACTTTGGACCATGGTGAGGACACACAATGAGTTGTCCCACCTGGACCTTTTGACCCATTGGACCTTAGACCATTACCTATCATTTGCACCTAGTGGGTAAAAAAGTATTGTCGTAGGGAATTTTTGACAGACTTTTGAAAAGTTGAGGTAGGCATGTTTGACCCTTAAGACCTAAGTTCGGACCTACGGTGAAGACAAACTAAGAGTTGTCCCACCTGGACCTTTTGGTCCATTGGACCTTAGCCCATTACCTACCATTTCCACCTAGTGGGTAAAAAAGTATTGCCGTAGGGAATTTTTTACACTCTTTTAAAAATTGGGGTAAGGCATTTTTTTTGGAAATCTAACTTTGGACCTATGGTGAAGACAAACAATGAGTTGTCCCACCTGGACCTTTTGACCCATTGGACCTTAGACCATTACCTATCATTTGCACCTAGTGGGTAAAAGAGTATTGCCGTAGGGAATTTTTGACAGACTTTTAAAAATTGGGGTAAGGCATTTTTTTGGAAATCTAACTTTGGACCTATGGTGAAGACAAACTATGAGTTGTCCCACCTGGACATTTTTACCCGTTGGACCCTAGCCCATTACCTACCATTTCCACCTAGTGGCTAAAAAAGTATTGCCGTAGGAAATTTTTTACACTCTTTTAAAAATTGGGGTAAGGCATTTTTTTTAAATCTAACTTTGGACCCATGGTGAGGACACACAATGAGTTGTCCCACCTGGACCTTTTGACCCATTGGACCTTAGACCATTACCTATCATTTGCACCTAGTGGGTAAAAAAGTATTGTCGTAGGGAATTTTTGACAGACTTTTGAAAAGTTGAGGTAGGCATGTTTGACCCTTAAGACCTAAGTTCGGACCTACGGTGAAGACAAACTAAGAGTTGTCCCACCTGGACCTTTTGGTCCATTGGACCTTAGCCCATTACCTACCATTTCCACCTAGTGGGTAAAAAAGTATTGCCGTAGGGAATTTTTTACACTCTTTTAAAAATTGGGGTAAGGCATTTTTTTTGGAAATCTAACTTTGGACCTATGGTGAAGACAAACTATGAGTTGTCCCACCTGGACCTTTTGACCCATTGGACCTTAGACCATTACCTATCATTTGCACCTAGTGGTAAAAGAGTATTGCCGTAGGGAATTTTTGACAGACTTTTGAAAAGTTGGGGTAGGCAATGTTTGACCCTTAAGACCTAAGTTCGGACCTATGGTGAAGACAAACTATGATTTGTCCCACCTGGACCTTTTGGCCCATTGGACCCCAGCCCATTACCTACCATTTCCACCTAGTGGTTAAAAAAGTATTGCCGTAGGGAATTTTTTACACTCTTTTAAAAATTGGGGTAAGGCATTTTTTTGAAATCTAACTTTGGACCTATGGTGAAGACAAACTATGAGTTGTCCCACCTGGACCTTTGGCCCATTGGACCCTAGCCCATTACCTACCATTTCCACCTAGTGGCTAAAAAAGTATTGCCGTAGGGAATTTTTTACACTCTTTTAAAAATTGGGGGTAGGCATTTGAATCAAATTGAACATGGTATGAAAATCCAGAGCCACTGGATTTTACCATTGGACGTAGAACATTCCATATTTGTAAAGGAAAAAATTGCGTGAATTTGAATTTGAAGTGTGGGGTAACAAATTTTCTTATGTTGGATAAGAAGACAAACTAGAGTTTGTCCACCTGGACCTTTTGACCCATTGGACCTACCATTTACCTACCATTTCCACCTAGTGGTAAAAAAGTTTGCCGTAGGGAATTTTTACACTCTTTAAAAATTGGGGTAAGGCATTTTTTTGGAAATCTAACTTGGACCTATGGTGAAGCAAGCTATGAGTTGTCCCACCTGGACTTTTACCCTTGGAACCTAGCCCATTATCTACCATTTCCACCTAGTGGCTAATAAAATTATTGCCGTAGGAAATTTTTTACACTCTTTTAAAAATTGGGGTAAGGCATTTTTTTTAAATCTAACTTTGGACCCATGGTGAGGACACACAATGAGTTTGTCCCACCTGGACCTTTTGACCCATTGGACCTTAGACCATTACCTATCATTTGCAACTAGTGGGTAAAAAAGTATTGCCGTAGGGAATTTTTGACAGACTTTTGAAAAGTTGGGGTAGGCATGTTTGACCCTTAAGACCTAAGATAGGACCTATGGTGAAGACAAACTATGAGTTTGTCCCACCTGGACCTTTTGGCCCATTGGACCTTAGCCCATTACCTACCATTTCCACCTAGTGGGTAAAAAAGTATTGCCGTAGGGAATTTTTTACACTCTTTTAAAAATTGGGGTAAGGCATTTTTTTTAAATCTAACTTTGGACCTATGGTGAAGACAAACTATGAGTTGTCTCACCTGGACCTTTTGACCCATTGAACCTTAGACCATTACCTATCATTTGCACCTAGTGGGTAAAAAAGTATTGCCGTAGGGAATTTTTGACAGACTTTTGAAAAGTTGGGGTAGGCATTTTTGACCCTTAAGACCTAAGTTCGGACCTATGGTGAAGACAAACTATGAGTTGTCCCACCTGGACCTTTTGGCCCATTGGACCCTAGCCCAATACCTACCATTTCCACCTAGTGGCTTAAAAAAGTCTTGCCGTAGGGAATTTTTTACACTCTTTTAAAATTAGGGTAAGGCATTTTTTTAAATCTAACTTTGGACCCATGGTGAGACAAACTATGAGTTGTCCCACCTGGACCTTTTGACCCATTGGACCTTAGACCATTACCTATCATTTGTATGTAGTGGGTAAAAAAGTATTGCCGTAGGGAATTTTTGACAGACTTTTTGAAAAGTTGGGGTAGGCATGTTTGACCCTTAAGACCTAAGTTCGGACCTATGGTGAAGACAAACTATGAGTTGTTCCACCTGGACCTTTTAGCCCATTGGACCCTAGCCAATTACCTACCATTTCCATCTTGTGGCTAAAAAAGTATTGCCGTAGGGAATTTTTTACACTCTTTTAAAAATTGGGGGAAGGCATTTTTTTAAATCTAACTTGGACCTATGGTGAAGACAAACTATGAGTTGTCTCACCTGGACCTTTTGACCCATTGGACCTTAGACTATACCTATCATTTGCTTCTAGTGAGTAAAAAAAGTATTGCCGTAGGGAATTTTGACAACCATTTTTTAAAGATTAGGGGTAGGCCAATGGAACTTTGCAAATTGAAAGCTATGGTATGAAAAAATCCAGGCGCACTGGGTATGATTACCAAGACTTTTACGGACGGTAGGATTGACAGTGTCGAGATATGATTGTTAGAACGGAAAAAATGTGTCTAATAAATTGAATTGGGGATGGTGGTTGGGGTAAACTAAATTGATCTTTTTTATTGTTGGGATGAAGACATGGATCCAATATCGACATGAAGTAAGTTGTTGAAAATGTCAAATCCCTGAGAGGTATTACCAAAATGAACCACCTTTGATGGTACTCCCGATTTGGGAAAGATCAGTTGGTTGAGTTGATTGTAACAGAAGAAACCAACCTTAAATATCAGTGCGTCCGAAACCCCAGACGAGGAAGACGATTATCACCCAGACAAAAAAACTTGGGTTGAAAGGTATTAGCAGGCTGTCGATAGTGCATCCGCCATCGAAAGCCTTGAAAGAGGCATTTACTACCTGGAAGATGACCCCCATTATTGCTATGGATGTGCAGACATTCCTTGACGTCTCTCAGATGTCACTGGAGGAACTTATAATAATTTGGACATTGAAAGGAGCAAAAATCAATGTGGTGCTACACTGTTCCTTTGTGAATATTAATCCATCAGGTAATGCAGATGATGAGAACAAGGGATACTTTCACTCGAGATTTTCACCGAGGCCACAATCTTAGCTGAAACCCTTGATTAGATGGACAAAAAGATCGGAGTAAAGATTGCCCAGTGAACCTCTGAAAAATGTGGCTGAACATTGAAAGCAATTGTAAAACTTCAAGTCAATATTAACAAACACCGGCCGCTGGGAGGGTCACAGTACTTTGAAAGAAGGCTGTAAACAATATGAAAAAACTGATGAGGATTGTTTTAAGTGGGCCATACTTTCGGCCTTGCACCATGACGAGGTGTACCCAAAACATACAGACATAATAACGCAGTACCACCATGGCAGGAAGAGCTCAATCTGAAAAAAAGATGTAGTTCTCGGTCAGCCTTAAGGGTATTGGTAAGTTCGAGAAGGTCAATTCAACCCTGACAGTCAATGTATTATAAATTAACGACAATGAAGTTTACCCGCTGCGCATATTAGACGTTAGCGAACAGCGGGAGAGAGATATCAACTTGGTGCTGATAAAAAAGTCTTGGCTGGTGTTGAGCCAGACTTCGGACCACAATTTTGAGACCCGCCTGTGCTACAGGTGAGTGAACCAGTTCACATTAAAGAAGTCCTGGAGACCCACAAAGAGTGTTGCTTCAACCACAAGGCGGTTAAGATCGAGCTGCCCAAGCTTATTAAGGAAGTGACCTACCAGACCTTTGACAACACTCACTCGAAAGGAGTCCATTTTGTGGTGTTCGCGGAATTTTAGTGTTTTACCGAGAAGGTTTAAACCAGGATTGATAAACCACATACGAAAGCCTACCAAAAGCACATGCCTTCGTGTTTCTGCTACCCTATCAAGTGCTATGACGACAAGGTGTTAACCAAGACACCAGTTCTGTATATCATGCAAAAGCCGAACGAAGATGTGGCACAGATCTTTGTTGAATGCCTTGAGAAAAAAAATCAAGGCCATTTACACCTGGAACTATCTTATGAAGCATATGGTCTTGACGAAAGAGGACAAGAAAACCACCAGGAGGCCACGCAGAGCTGGTTGTGTGATTGTTCGCTTGGTGAGGACAAGATGAGGGATTACTGCCACTTTACCGAAAATACAGGGGCGCAGCACATAACCAGTGTTACCTGAAGTACAAAATGTCAAAGTTTATACCTGTATTTTTCACAATCTGGCCGGGTATGATAGTCATCTGTACACTAAAAACATGGGGTCGACACCGAGGCAGCTCAAATGCATTCCCAATTCGGAGGAAAAGTAAATCTCGTTTAGGAAGACATTCCAGGTGAGCGAGTACAAGATGAAAGACGGGGAAATGAAACCCCTTCACCAGAGTTTGAGCTTCAAGAATGTATTTGGTAGAGGAGCGTTTGATCCAAAATTGTACCGGGTGATACCCGCGGAGTCTGAAAACGGTCGGAAAATCACACTGCGCGAGGTCATAGACAGGCGTAAGCTAGAATACATTGTGTCACACCGCGAATATTTTGAGCTGGGAAGCAGGCTTATAAAAGGGAAGAAGCTGGACAAGAACGCACATCTGACACTCATACAGGGCTACCTTGCGCAGGAGTTCCCAACCTACATAGCTTTCCTGGTACTGTCACGACAATGGTATCAAATGCGCCGGGCTCGACGCCTTAATTACGACGAGTACATGACAGATAAGATTGTATACACGGGAAATGTCTGGGACTAATCCAAGGCACATCTTTTGGCCATCATTAGTAGGACTGAGTGGGAGGCAGGCCAAGGTTACACTGAAGGATCCGAAATGGTATCAGGACTGAGACATATCACAGACTCTATTGTTAAATTGCAGCCGTACCTTTATGAGCAGGCGAAAAATTCAAAGTAATGTAGGGGCACCGACTACAACATCGATGGAAGTACGGTGAACTATGTAATTTGTAGTTTGAAGAACAAGGCACTTATGGTGGCGTTTGATTACTTGAAAGAACAGAAGTTGAATCACTTGTAATTGACGGTATCGTGCTTTACATAGACATGGATGAAGGCTATGATATACCAGTTGAAGTGCCGGCCATGGACGAAAGTTTACTCATGCGACAGAGTGTGTACCCTGTTGATTATATGGATGGGTTCAAGCAACTTGAGTAAACCGAGCAAGACGAAAAAGCATTGATGGCAGCGTTCGATTCGCTGACAAGACAATTTGGATCGCTGGAGGTCAATGGCAGCACGATCAACAAGGACAATGAGCACGCCGGGTGCTCACAGAGAGTCAAGGAAGTCATGGATGTAGGTAATGATAAACCTGCTGACGCGCCTGGGAAGTCTCTTGATGAAGGTTTACTCTTGTGAAAGGGTGTGTACCCTTATGACTATGTGGATGGGTTTGAAAAACTCCAGGAGACCGATTTGCCACCCAGTGAAGCATTATACAATACCATCACCGGTGAGGGAGTAAGCATGCAGACTATGAACTAATACGCGCAGCAAGTGTGTGAAAAGAGATGGATATCGCCAGCATGAGAGAGTATCATGACTTGTATCTGAAAACGGTTGCGATGTGTTTGAGAACTTCAGAGATGCAAAAGGGATTAGAGGTGGGATAACAGTCTAGTGCAGCGGTTTGCCAAAGTCAACAACCCTTATGTCGAAGGATTCAATGCTGACAAGCCCAGCAACTACTTGATGTATGCGGATGCTGATAACCTGTATGGATGGGATATGAGTAGCTATCCACCGATCGGTGGCTTTACATGGATTAACACCGACGTAACCAACCTTTGAGACCCTTGCAGTGAAGACGACTAATGATTTATATTGGAGGTAGACTTCGAATATCTCAAGGAACTTCATGACTACCACAATGGCTACTCGCTTGCTCCGGAAACTGTACAGCTGCACAAAGTAAAGAACCTCGGAGAAAAACTGAGGTATGTTGTATACTACGTCAACCTTAAACAGTACTTGCGCTCAGACTCAAGGTCAGAAAACCACACGGTTATAAGTTTAAACCAGATCATATGGCTGAAGATTTATATAGATCTAACCACCGCGCTCAGAGCCGCTGCCACCACTAACTTTGAAAAAGACTTTTTCAAGCTCATGAACAATGCGGTGTCGGAAAGACAATAGAAAATATCCGCAAGAGGGTTAACGTTCACGTCCGAATGGTTACCAATGAGAAACAAGTGATGACGCTCGTCACCAAGCTCAATTTTGATCACCGAAATAACTTCAGTGAGTATCTTGCAGCCATGCACATGCGTAAGACCAAATAGAAATTTGACAAGCCAATTTACCTAGACATATCTAAGACCTTAATGGCGGACTATGTTTACAAGTACCTAAAGCCAACCTACCGTGACAAGACAACCATCTGTTACACTGACAGTATCGTTTACAATGTCGAACCTCCAGATGTCTACAAAGACATTAACGAACACTGGCGGCAGAAGTGCGGAACATTCAACTATTCAAGTGACCACACTTCCGGTATCAAATGAGGTCTGAACAGGAAAATTCTTGGAATGTTCAATGATGAATGAACCGGAGTCCCCATGACTGAGTCTTGGATTGCGGTCCAAGATATACGCGCTCAAGGTTGGCAAGCGCAAAGCGAAGAGGGCTTAAGGGGTGAAGAAGTGCATCGTCAAAAATTACCTTTGAAAACTACAAGAGAAGCCTTGATAAGCACACAGTGAGCTACCGGACTATGAATACACAATCAAAAGTCTAAGGCATAAGATATATACACTTGAGTGTCACAAGAGAGCCCTATCAGTCAACGATGACAACCGTCATATCATGCATGATGGAATTAGCACCCTTGCCCGTGGCCACTACAAATTCGTCAACCGTAAATAAATGAGCGGCATATGGGTGCATAATTTAGTTCTCCCCTACAAACCCCTTTTAAACACTCAGCTCAAACAGGCTGTAACCACCACGAAGATTCAAAACTGTTGTGGTGCGGTTATGCCTGATACACTACTACCAAAGGTCTGACACACCAAATGTGGAACCTTAACCACGACAGCTGGAAGGATCTTCTAACGCACTTGGCGTGTTGGTAAAAGCGCAGACCGACAAAGTATTACTTTGACTCTTATGGATTGCCAACGCCCAACGAGATGGTTGACTATTTGTAGCCTGAGATCCTTTTCAAAACTGATAAACTTGAGATGCGAGGGGATGTGGTGTGTGGTCACTTTTGTCCGTCCATGTTGAAGATGCTGACAATGGGAAAATAGTGGAAAATGCAATCTTTTCGCTCTATAAATAAATGGATAAGTTTGGATCCCATGCAAGACAGTGCATATCCGTCTGGTGGATCGTGCATCATTTCGATATGAACGACAATCGCATTACTAGCCTATGATATCCCAAGGACAGCTCGGATGCTGTGACAAAACGGTAGGTGACCAAGCAGTTGAAAGATGGTATAAAAGACAACAATGAGCTAGAGGCTGCGCTAGAAGCGATCGTGAAACGAGGACATGAAAAAACACCTTGTCGGTATCGAGAAAAAAAGTGGGAAAGTGTCTACCTTGCGGCACAAAAACTAGTGACCAAAGGATGGTATATGCAAAGAAATATGTGGATCTAAGCATGGCGGTTCTAGAGAAAATCAATACCATCGAATTGAAGGTGAAGTCTTATCACACGGCGGACAGGAGACGGCGCGAATCGAATCTCATATCTGAAGAGGACCTGCGCAACTATATGATAACACACCAGTTTTTTTCCAGTCATATGAACTAGTCTATTGCACATCCGCAGCTTTGACCCAATAGTTGAACTCCGTGGGGTACCCCTCCACTTGACGTTAAGCTCTTTCAGCCCTCCCCATGTTCTTCTACGCAAGATATGTTCGATGCGGTCTTTGTTTTGACACTCATATCAACAAGCTTAAGGTCGGCCGCCTAGGTCTCATCCACACCACACTACTACACCGCGTTTTTGAAACGTGCCTCGAACTAGTTTGTGCAACTCATCCGCTAAATCATCGGTCCAGCGAATTTTTATTTTCTAAATACTCAGACCAAATCGAGTTTTGGTATCTATGATTGGTCCGATGATGCTGTGGTCCATGCGTTTGCGTGTGGAAGTGTTGGCAATGGTGTTAAGCGAGGCTAGCATAGCTTTGTCACAGATGGGGTAACGGGCGGTTTTATCCTGGTGCTGGGCATAACAGAGATCGTGGTGATATGCAGCCTGGTAAACTCGATTAATGTGGTTTGACTAAGCTTTCTGGGTGCAGGCGCTTGCTAAGTTTAATCTCTGGCCCGGTAAAGTTGTGTCCGGGTAGACGCATTTCCATGGGTGATCGGTTGATTACTAGTAGTTTGTCCATGAACCCTGCACCAGTTGTAGCAACAAACTGAGACTTCATGGCACCGCATACCTTACAATTTCCAACTTTAATCCGTCGCCTGTTCGATTCCAGGTTATTACCTCGCTGGGGTTAACTATGTCCGTCTTCCAATGACATTGCAAGCAAAAGTTCATCGCTATTTTATTCAAATAAATGAACGTCGAAGACATTTCCTACAGTGCCAACGCCCCCAACAGGAGCGATCGCTACCTCCTGCCGCAATCAGAAGGTTTATCATTGGTAAGTCTGACTGTGGTAAGACAACGCTGTTAAACAACATAATCCTGTGCGATGGATGCCTCAAGTATGATCAATTGAACGTCTTCGGGAAATCGCTTCACCAGCCCATCTACCGGGTGTTGCAGCAAGCGCTGGTAACAGGCTTCACTAAGGAAGATATCCTTAACCTCGTACAGTGCAAAGGCAAGTCACCCTACTCGTTGATCGATGTGGTCAACGCCTTACCACCATCACGACACCCGAGTGGTATCGAAACTTTTTCTTCGAGCAAAGGAGCGATGAACTAAGCCCCGGAAACTCGACCAAACCTCATTGTGTTCGATGACTTGATGCTTAGCAAATGAAGACTACTACGTGAGTGATCGCCACAATATTGATTGTTTTTAATTGTGACAACTACTTCAACTGCCCCGCCAGTATATCCTGGAGAATGCCAATGTCTTATGCTTCTTCTAGCATGATGCTAAGAACAAATCCGACGAGATCACTGCAACAATCTCACCAAGGAATACTGTAAATTCAGAAATTATTGCGAGGTTTTTATTATTGCGAATAATGCGACAGAGTTGTAAACGCAATAATTAAAACTCGCATTTTGTAATATCTTAACTGAATTATGCATGACTTTTCTCAAAATCGTAATAATTAAAATCGCATTTAATTTAAAATGACAAAATCGCAATAATAAATGAACGCAATAATTTCTGAATTTACATTAGTTTGGCATTCAGTGTAAACATTGCTGGTCAAAAACCTATGTATTTGTTACCATTGATATTAAAAGCACCAAGGCAAATGTAAAATATCGATGCAATTTGATGAGTTTTATAGGTATAGTATCAATAATAAATTGTTACAAAGATAACCCCTCGAAATACAAGGATTCAGAGTTCCTAGAGTAGTCATTGTCTTTTTTTTTTTTTTTTTAAAGGTAAATCATGTTTTATTGATAGTTTTTCACATTTATTAGTGGATACATCAAATACCGGTACCTTATCTAGTAGTCATTGTCAGATATTGAACTGGAGCTAGAGTTCGATCCCCAGCCTAAGAAATACGAATGGCCCTGAAATGTAAATTTGAGTCGGCCCCGGGCAAGGTATGAAGACTGTGTTACAAGTGTGGTTGGATTGTGTTTCATTATTTATGTCCCGATATGGATGAAAGTCTGTCGAATTGGCTATAAACATAATGGAAGATCCCAACGGCCACAACAATCCAAATGCCCGCCAAAACTTTTTTCGGTCATCAGTGCAATCACCGATGCAAACCGCGTAAAGACGTATGTCTCAGATACAGGAATCTTCAGAAGATGGGCATTCGACCCACGCTTGAACCATCGCATATAATCGATCGACCTGGGTCGACTTGGTACTCGAACCAACACTATTGGGGTGTTCGAGGCAATCGAAGGCGTTCACACCAACGCTTAGGTGCGTTCGAATTCGTTCTTTCAAACCCTTGAAGGCGTTCAAAGCCGTTCACAACCAACGCCTAGGGGCGTTTGTTCCAACGCTATGAATAAATGACGTTTATCCTAATTCCCGTCCCAAAGCAGCGGGAGGCACTCTCAAAGGAGTTGCATGTAACTGAGCGGAGCATTCAATCCTGTAACATGCAGCACCGCCTTGACATGATGGGACCTTTCCAAAGTGTTTAAGCCTGAGGTTGAGGCTCAGCGGAAAGCAGTTTAAAAAAATCACCAAAACAATTGAAGATTTACCTCCAGTTGTGCCAGCCCTTCCTTCTCCAACGCCCGAGTTTGCCGACCCTCTACCTATTGCACCACCTACAACCACCGTCCTCGGACCTCGAGCACAGCAGTATTTGCAGCTCAGTATGACTCCTTCCGCCGACCACACCCTTGGATTGCGATCTGAAAACGATGGTTTCTTCGTCCGAAGTTTATCAGTTACTTTTGACGGCGATGATATTTTCGTGGATGGTGTGAGGTACAAAGGAACCCTTGGCCTCTGGGAACTCATGGTGAAAAAGAAACCAGATTCGTTCGACGCTGACGACCTTGACGACTTTGAAGAGATCCTGAAAAGTTCCGGTGCCATGTATCAATGCAATTCCACCCTCTTAAAAACGTCGAAGGCGAACAAGAGTTACAAGGAAGGAAATCGTATCCCACATCTACCAGAGGGATCGATAAGTTTGGCAGTGGGCTGCCAGTCGTGTTTCTTCCTGCCAACTTCAAGCAGCGTCTCGATCGCTTGGAACTGTGTTGCTGCAGCTTACCGAGCAGGAAATAATGGTGTGCGCAACGAAATTGTGTCGATTATTGATGCTATGAAAAAGGGTAGACTTATCACTTTGAGGAATATAATGCGCTTCATCGTAGCTTTCTATAAATAAATGTTGCAAATAAAAAAAGGTTACGCACGAAAGTACGACTACGGTAGGACAGGACTGTTTGACACAGTAGCCTTGAAAGGTGTTGAAAAATGTGGTTGGTAAAGTGGTATAAACCATCTACTACTTCGTCAACGCTAAACATACATACATTATGTCTGACATCCTTACAATCACCGAAGGATTGACTTTCGATGAAAGTCTCCAGGGATTTATCAGGTTCACGAATACGAACCTCAACTGGTGCCAACCTGAAAAATCAAGGTGATATCCTAATCAATACCGAAACCCAAGACTTATTACTCCATCCCGCTGAAAGTTATCTTTTGGTAGAGGGGCAACTGCAAAAGAACGGCAGTAGTGCATATGCTGATGCAGATCTAGTGTCTCTCTTTCACAATGGAATCATGTATCTCTTCTCTCAGGCCAGCTAATCGAACATATAAATAACCCAGGCGTTGCCACTACCATGTTGGAAATTCTGATTTATCACGACGATTTCTCCAAATCCCAAGGTCTCAACCAGCTGTGGTGCATGGATTCATCTACCGAAGCTGAGACCGAAAACACAGGGTTCGCAGCACGTCATGGTCAAATTATCCCCAAAACTGCCAACAAAGGAGCTTTTTCATTCACCATACCCCTGAAACATATTTTCGGCTTTTCAGACGACTACGACAAGATCGTATACGTATTAAAGCATGCATTGTCACTAGTGCGCGTGATTCAGACGCCGATGCCATGCACTGAGCCGCAGTCAACGATGTGGCAAAAAATATTCTGAGTCAGATCTCTTGGTTCGTTCTTCACGTCACCCAATAAGACAAAAACAAGATGCGGCGTTACAAAACCATACAAAGTCAAAGTAAAATCGACTGTGGATTTCGCATGAGGCAGTGTGATTCTATCGCCGTTCCCAAAAACACACAATTCAACTGGCGCCTATCTGCCACAAGTGGTACTTAAAAGCCTAGATATACAATCGTTGCAATCCAAACCGACAAAGTGTGGATAAGACCCATGACGCCGCCGTGTGCGATCACTGTCGATTGCGGAACATAGATATTACTGTCAACGCTGAACGCTACCCAGCCGTCGTATTTAATGCCTTTATTACCCAAAATAGGGTTGCCAGAGTGTTCAAGGAGGCTGCAGACATCAGAAAGAAACTCTACAGCATGGTCACCCTCCTCAGTAACGGCGGCGTCAACACCGATACCTCTGATTTCACAGGCTTATAGTCGGTGTTAATCATCTATGCAAGTCATCAGTCCGAGCGGCTGAAAGAATCCACGGTGGACATCCAGATACGAGCCGAATTCGATCGCAATGTTTCCGCCAACACCGAAGCATTTGCACTTGGAATCTCCGACAGAGTTCTTTACTTCGAATCTGACGGACACAAGATCAACGTCGTGTTTGAAGCCTGAAAATAAATGAACAACATTATTCTGCAGCAATTCGTAAGTAAAACCGATCTAAAGCAGGGGTTCTCGTTCATAGTATCCAAATTCATACCCGCTTCAATCCACTAAAAATTGGAAAGAATTATGAGATGTCATTGGTAAATTATGAAACCTACTACCTATACTCCATCCCCAACATTCACTATAGGTTCCTATGGCATCAACGATGAAATACAGCGACAGCTGCGGCTCAACAAACACAAAGCCAAAAGCATTATCAATGCAAATCGGAAACCCTAAGAGCATCACTAACTCTCGCCAGGCACTACAAAGAAGATTTCAACTTTACAAATAGCCGCAACACCGTCTTGGGATTAGAACAGCAAATTTACACCTACGATAGAGCTATACAGAAGGGGAACACATTGTTAGTACCATCAACATCATCAGCATCCAGCTGGCAAATAGCGGTATTATCTATGGGAGCTATGTTAATGGAAAGCAGTAATCCACCATCTGTAGTTTCTTTCCCGGTGTCGATCCTGGTATGAAAACCCCCCCAAAAAACCTGATGTACTTACCAGCTGTGACCCTGAAAACCATCAATCGCATGTGCAATTATCTCACCGATCAGGATGGTGACCCCATCAAACTCGGCGAACACCTCACTATCCATTTTCATCTTCTAAGGGAATAAATAATAACTTAACACGAAAATGGTTTGAATAAACTACACTGGGCTGCCAAGAAAGGTTGTCAAGTCTCCATTTGTTTGTCCCATGCAAACCTTTAATGCGAACACAAGAAGTGGCTCACCTCTCGGCAGGTTAAAAGATTATCAAACTTCTTCAAAAAGTTACTTGTGTTATTAATCTGGAGCTGAGTACCACCCAGATAAAGAAAACATAAAAAAAAAGGTGGATACCTACGCATGTTCGTAGGGTTGGCAATGAGGGCATTTCACATGGTATCTAAAACCATTCCATCTGCCTTGGGTATCGGAGACTTGATTGCTTTGGGTGGTGTACCCGTCAACAAGGTATTTGGATCATGATTTTACCTGAAACTTGGTGGATGCGTTTGAAATTTTAAGATATTTTAATTCTGGTATCTATGATGAATTTATTTGCACAGTGAATCCCAGTGGTAATGATCTCTACCTCAACCCTCAAACGCCAAGATCACCTATGATGATGGACTTTACTTGAGGCGCGCACGTGGTCAGTAATTCAACGACGAAGCCGGTCTGATATTAGGTGCTACCAGCACCTTCAAAGACACCCCTCCTCGGTATGCTCCTATAAATAAATGAACGATTTAGATTTTGGGTACCGGCAACTAAAGATTTCTACCTCCTGAGCCTTACTATCTCTCTGATCAGACATACCTTGTGTTTATTATGTGGCTTTTTTCTCTTTTCTTTCACAAAGGTACATTGGCAGGTAATAATTCAAGGTCAAATTGGCCAAACGTCCAGGTGTAAATCATAGGTTAGGGTCTAAGGTCCAATGGGTCAAAAGGTCCAGGTGGGACAACTCATAATTTGTCTTCACCATAGGTCCGAACTTAGGTCTTAAGGTCAAACATGCCTACCCCTACGGCAATACTTTTTTCCCCACTAGGTGCAAATGATAGGTAAGGGTCTAAGGTCCAATGGGTCAAAAGGTCCAGGTGGGACAACTCATGGTTTGTCCTCACCATGGGTCCAAAGTTAGATTTAAAAAAAAATGCCATAGGTCCGAACTTAGGTCTTAAGGGTCAAACATGCCTACCCCTACGGCAATAATTTTTTCCCCACTAGGTGCAAATGATAGGTAAGGGTCTAAGGTCCAATGGGTCAAAAGGTCCAGGTGGGACAACTCATGGTTTGTCCTCACCATGGGTCCAAAGTTAGATTTTAAAAAAAATGCCTTACCCCAATTTTTAAAGGAGTGTAAAAAATTCCCTACGGCAATACTTTTTTAGCCACTAGGTGGAAATAGTAGGTAATGGGCTAGGGTCCAATGGTCCAAAAGGTCCAGGTGGGACAACTCATAATTTGTCTTCACCATAGGTCCGAACTTAGGTATTAAGGGTCAAACATGCCTACCCCAAATTTTCAAAAGTCTGTCAAAAATTCCCTACGGCAATACTTTTTTCCCCACTAGGTGCAAATGATAGGTAAGGGTCTAAGGTCCAATGGGTCAAAAGGTCCAGGTGGGACAACTCATGGTTTGTCCTCACCTTGGGTCCAAAGTTAGATTTAAAAAAAAATGCCTTACCCCAATTTTTAAAGGAGTGTAAAAAATTCCCTACGGCAATACTTTTTTAGCCACTAGGTGGAAATAGTAGGTAATGGGCTAGGGTCCAATGGTCCAAAAGGTCCAGGTGGGACAACTCATAATTTGTCGTCACCATAGGTCCGAACTTAGGTCTTAAGGGTCAAACATGCCTACCCCAAATTTTCAAAAGTCTGTCAAAAATTCCCTACGGCAATACTTTTTCCCCCACTAGGTGCAAATGATAGGTAAGGGTCTAAGGTCCAATGGGTCAAAAGGTCCAGGTGGGACAACTCATGGTTTGTCCTCACCATGGGTCCAAAGTTAGATTTAAAAAAAATGCCTTACCCCAATTTTTAAAGGAGTGTAACAAATTCCCTACGGCAATACTTTTTTAGCCACTAGGTGGAAATAGTAGGTAATGGGCTAGGGTCCAATGGTCCAAAAGGTCCAGGTGGGACAACTCATAATTTGTCTTCACCATAGGTCCGAACTTAGGTCTTAAGGGTCAAACATGCCTACCCCAAATTTTCAAAAGTCTGTCAAAAATTCCCTACGGCAATACTTTTTTCCCCACTAGGTGCAAATGATAGGTAAGGGTCTAAGGTCCAATGGGTCAAAAGGTCCAGGTGGGACAACTCATGGTTTGTCCTCACCATGGGTCCAAAGTTAGATTTTTAAAAAAATGCCTTACCCAAATTTTTAAAGGAGTGTAAAAAATTCCCTACGGCAATACTTTTTTTAGCCACTAGGTGGAAATAGTAGGTAATGGGCTAGGGTCCAATGGTCCAAAAGGTCCAGGTGGGACAACTCATAATTTGTCTTCACCATAGGTCCGAACTTAGGTATTAAGGGTCAAACATGCCTACCCCAAATTTTCAAAAGTCTGTCAAAAATTCCCTACGGCAAGACTTTTTTCCCCACTAGGTGCAAATGATAGGTAAGGGTCTAAGGTCCAATGGGTCAAAAGGTCCAGGTGGGACAACTCATGGTTTGTCCTCACCATGGGTCCAAAGTTAGATTTTAAAAAAAAATGCCTTACCCCAATTTTTAAAGGAGTGTAAAAAATTCCCTACGGCAATACTTTTTTAGCCACTAGGTGGAAATAGTAGGTAATGGGCTAGGGTCCAATGGTCCAAAAGGTCCAGGTGGGACAACTCATAATTTGTCTTCACCATAGGTCCGAACTTAGGTCTTAAGGGTCAAACATGCCTACCCCAAATTTTCAAAAGTCTGTCAAAAATTCCCTACGGCAAGACTTTTTCCCCACTAGGTGCAAATGATAGGTAAGGGTCTAAGGTCCAATGGGTCAAAAGGTCCAGGTGGGACAACTCATGGTTTGTCCTCACCATGGGTCCAAAGTTAGATTTAAAAAAAAATGCCTTACCCCAATTTTTAAAGGAGTGTAAAAAATTCCCTACGGCAATACTTTTTTAGCCACTAGGTGGAAATAGTAGGTAATGGGCTAGGGTCCAATGGTCCAAAAGGTCCAGGTGGGACAACTCATAATTTGTCTTCACCATAGGTCCGAACTTAGGTCTTAAGGGTCAAACATGCCTACCCCAAATTTTCAAAAGTCTGTCAAAAATTCCCTACGGCAAGACTTTTTTCCCCACTAGGTGCAAATGATAGGTAAGGGTCTAAGGTCCAATGGGTCAAAAGGTCCAGGTGGGACAACTCATGGTTTGTCCTCACCATGGGTCCAAAGTTAGATTTTAAAAAAAATGCCTTACCCCAATTTTTAAAGGAGTGTAAAAAATTCCCTACGGCAATACTTTTTTAGCCACTAGGTGGAAATAGTAGGAAATGGGCTAGGGTCCAATGGTCCAAAAGGTCCAGGTGGGACAACTCATAATTTGTCTTCACATCATAGGTCCGAACTTAGGTCTTAAGGGTCAAACATGCCTACCCCAAATTTTCAAAAGTCTGTCAAAAATTCCCTACGGCAAGACTTTTTTCCCCACTAGGTGCAAATGATAGGTAAGGGTCTAAGGTCCAATGGGTCAAAAGGTCCAGGTGGGACAACTCATGGTTTGTCCTCACCATGGGTCCAAAGTTAGATTTTAAAAAAAAATGCCTTACCCCAATTTTTAAAGGAGTGTAAAAAATTCCCTACGGCAATACTTTTTTAGCCACTAGGTGGAAATAGTAGGAAATGGGCTAGGGTCCAATGGTCCAAAAGGTCCAGGTGGGACAACTCATAATTTGTCTTCACCATAGGTCCGAACTTAGGTCTTAAGGGTCAAACATGCCTACCCCAAATTTTCAAAAGTCTGTCAAAAATTCCCTACGGCAAGACTTTTTTCCCCACTAGGTGCAAATGATAGGTAAGGGTCTAAGGTCCAATGGGTCAAAAGGTCCAGGTGGGACAACTCATGGTTTGTCCTCACCATGGGTCCAAAGTTAGATTTTAAAAAAAATGCCTTACCCCAATTTTAAAGGAGTGTAAAAAATTCCCTACGGCAATACTTTTTTAGCCACTAGGTGGAAATAGTAGGAAATGGGCTAGGGTCCAATGGTCCAAAAGGTCCAGGTGGGACAACTCATAATTTGTCTTCACCATAGGTCCGAACTTAGGTCTTAAGGGTCAAACATGCCTACCCCAAATTTTCAAAAGTCTGTCAAAAATTCCCTACGGCAAGACTTTTTTCCCCACTAGGTGCAAATGATAGGTAAGGGTCTAAGGTCCAATGGGTCAAAAGGTCCAGGTGGGACAACTCATGGTTTGTCCTCACCATGGGTCCAAAGTTAGATTTTAAAAAAAAATGCCTTACCCCAATTTTTAAAGGAGTGTAAAAAATTCCCTACGGCAATACTTTTTAGCCACTAGGTGGAAATAGTAGGTAATGGGCTAGGGTCCAATGGTCCAAAAGGTCCAGGTGGGACAACTCATAATTTGTCTTCACCATAGGTCCGAACTTAGGTCTTAAGGGTCAAACATGCCTACCCCAAATTTTCAAAAGTCTGTCAAAAATTCCCTACGGCAAGACTTTTTTCCCCACTAGGTGCAAATGATAGGTAAGGGTCTAAGGTCCAATGGGTCAAAAGGTCCAGGTGGGACAACTCATGGTTTGTCCTCACCATGGGTCCAAAGTTAGATTTAAAAAAAAATGCCTTACCCCAATTTTTAAAGGAGTGTAAAAAATTCCCTACGGCAATACTTTTTTAGCCACTAGGTGGAAATAGTAGGTAATGGGCTAGGGTCCAATGGTCCAAAAGGTCCAGGTGGGACAACTCATAATTTGTCTTCACCATAGGTCCGAACTTAGGTCTTAAGGGTAAACATGCCTACCCCAAATTTTCAAAAGTCTGTCAAAAATTCCCTACGGCAAGACTTTTTTCCCCACTAGGTGCAAATGATAGGTAAGGGTCTAAGGTCCAATGGGTCAAAAGGTCCAGGTGGGA
This sequence comes from Mytilus edulis, assembly GCA_019925275.1. Taxonomy (NCBI): domain Eukaryota; kingdom Metazoa; phylum Mollusca; class Bivalvia; order Mytilida; family Mytilidae; genus Mytilus; species Mytilus edulis. The sequence goes on from CM034360.1 coordinate 100,966,330, forward strand.
CAACTCATGGTTTGTCCTCACCATGGGTCCAAAGTTAGATTTTAAAAAAAATGCCTTACCCCAATTTTTAAAGGAGTGTAAAAAATTCCCTACGGCAATACTTTTTTAGCCACTAGGTGGAAATAGTAGGTAATGGCTAGGGTCCAATGGTCCAAAAGGTCCAGGTGGGACAACTCATAATTTGTCTTCACCATAGGTCCGAACTTAGGTCTTAAGGGTCAAACATGCCTACCCCAAATTTTCAAAAGTCTGTCAAAAATTCCCTACGGCAAGACTTTTTTCCCCACTAGGTGCAAATGATAGGTAAGGGTCTAAGGTCCAATGGGTCAAAAGGTCCAGGTGGGACAACTCATGGTTTGTCCTCACCATGGGTCCAAAGTTAGATTTTAAAAAAAAATGCCTTACCCCCAATTTTTAAAGGAGTGTAAAAAATTCCCTACGGCAATACTTTTTTAGCCACTAGGTGGAAATAGTAGGTAATGGGCTAGGGTCCAATGGTCCAAAAGGTCCAGGTGGGACAACTCATAATTTGTCTTCACCATAGGTCCGAACTTAGGTCTTAAGGTCAAACATGCCTACCCCAAATTTTCAAAAGTCTGTCAAAAATTCCCTACGGCAAGACTTTTTTCCCCACTAGGTGCAAATGATAGGTAAGGGTCTAAGGTCCAATGGGTCAAAAGGTCCAGGTGGGACAACTCATGGTTTGTCCTCACCATGGGTCCAAAGTTAGATTTAAAAAAAAAATGCCTTACCCCAATTTTAAAGGAGTGTAAAAAATTCCCTACGGCAATACTTTTTTAGCCACTAGGTGGAAATAGTAGGTAATGGGCTAGGGTCCAATGGTCCAAAAGGTCCAGGTGGGACAACTCATAATTTGTCTTCACCATAGGTCCGAACTTAGGTCTTAAGGGTAAAACATGCCTACCCCAAATTTTCAAAAGTCTGTCAAAAATTCCCTACGGCAAGACTTTTTTCCCCACTAGGTGCAAATGATAGGTAAGGGTCTAAGGTCCAATGGGTCAAAAGGTCCAGGTGGGACAACTCATGGTTTGTCCTCACCATGGGTCCAAAGTTAGATTTAAAAAAAAATGCCTTACCCCAATTTTAAAAGGAGTGTAAAAAATTCCCTACGGCAATACTTTTTTAGCCACTAGGTGGAAATAGTAGGTAATGGGCTAGGGTCCAATGGTCCAAAAGGTCCAGGTGGGACAACTCATAATTTGTCTTCACCATAGGTCCGAACTTAGGTCTTAAGGGTCAAACATGCCTACCCCAAATTTTCAAAAGTCTGTCAAAAATTCCCTACGGCAAGACTTTTTTCCCCACTAGGTGCAAATGATAGGTAAGGGTCTAAGGTCCAATGGGTCAAAAGGTCCAGGTGGGACAACTCATGGTTTGTCCTCACCATGGGTCCAAAGTTAGATTTAAAAAAAAATGCCTTACCCCAATTTTTAAAGGAGTGTAAAAAATTCCCTACGGCAATACTTTTTTAGCCACTAGGTGGAAATAGTAGGTAATGGGCTAGGGTCCAATGGTCCAAAAGGTCCAGGTGGGACAACTCATAATTTGTCTTCACCATAGGTCCGAACTTAGGTCTTAAGGGTCAAACATGCCTACCCCAAATTTTCAAAAGTCTGTCAAAAATTCCCTACGGCAAGACTTTTTTCCCCACTAGGTGCAAATGATAGGTAAGGGTCTAAGGTCCAATGGGTCAAAAGGTCCAGGTGGGACAACTCATGGTTTGTCCTCACCATGGGTCCAAAGTTAGATTTAAAAAAAAATGCCTTACCCCAATTTTTAAAGGAGTGTAAAAAATTCCCTACGGCAATACTTTTTTAGCCACTAGGTGGAAATAGTAGGTAATGGGCTAGGGTCCAATGGTCCAAAAGGTCCAGGTGGGACAACTCATAATTTGTCTTCACCATAGGTCCGAACTTAGGTCTTAAGGGTCAAACATGCCTACCCCAAATTTTCAAAAGTCTGTCAAAAATTCCCTACGGCAGGACTTTTTTCCCCACTAGGTGCAAATGATAGGTAAGGGTCTAAGGTCCAATGGGTCAAAAGGTCCAGGTGGGACAACTCATGGTTTGTCCTCACCATGGGTCCAAAGTTAGATTTTAAAAAAAATGCCTTACCCCCAATTTTTAAAGGAGTGTAAAAAATTCCCTACGGCAATACTTTTTTAGCCACTAGGTGGAAATAGTAGGTAATGGGCTAGGGTCCAATGGTCCAAAAGGTCCAGGTGGGACAACTCATAATTTGTCTTCACCATAGGTCCGAACTTAGGTCTTAAGGGTCAAACATGCCTACCCCAAATTTTCAAAAGTCTGTCAAAAATTCCCTACGGCAAGACTTTTTTCCCCACTAGGTGCAAATGATAGGTAAGGGTCTAAGGTCCAATGGGTCAAAAGGTCCAGGTGGGACAACTCATGGTTTGTCCTCACCATGGGTCCAAAGTTAGATTTTAAAAAAATGCCTTACCCCAATTTTTAAAGGAGTGTAAAAAATTCCCTAAGGCAATACTTTTTTAGCCACTAGGTGGAAATAGTAGGTAATGGGCTAGGATCCAATGGTCCAAAAGGTCCAGGTGGGACAACTCATAATTTGTCTTCACCATAGGTCCGAACTTAGGTCTTAAGGGTCAAACATGCCTACCCCAAATTTTCAAAAGTCTGTCAAAAATTCCCTACGGCAATACTTTTTTACCCACTAGGTGCAAATGATAGGTAAGGGTCTAAGGTCCAATGGCCCAAATGGCCCAGTTGGGAAAATTTCACCATAGGTCCAAAGGTAGGTTTCTTTTATAAATTGCTAATTTATATTTTCCGTGCACACCATACATTAAGTACAACAAATAAACCTTTCGTATAATCAAATGTGAGCGCATTCCGCTTGTTCAGAAGTAGAATCTTTTGTCAGAACAAATTTGTCTGACAAAAAAATAGCAAAGCACGAGTGCAATTTTCTATTCTTGTAATGCAAAACTATTGATACTTTTTAGGAACTACTTGACAGGATGCCGAGACTATGGAAAGCTATTTCTTACAATATCACAAAATTGATTTCTTATGGAAACGTCGATGTCATGTAACAACAATTTTGCCAGCATTTAAATAAGTTCATAGCTATTTACTATTCTTCATACACTATTTAAAATTGCGCGCAGCACGCTTTTTGGTATATGAAAAGCGAATAAAGTAATGATCAGGAAATTACATGTTAATTTGAAAGAAAAGAAACATTAAATAGTGTCTTCGGCTGCTCACTCATATATAAAAACAGATTATTTTGTGATTATATGATTGCTAAAAACATTTAAAGTACGTTTGAATCTTATGCAACTTTTGGGTTTATAGACATATCTGAAAACTGGCTGCTAGCGCAGTGGCTGCTGGCGAGTGGCTGCTAGCTTGAGCCTGGTACCTTTTTTTGAAAATTTGACTTTAGTGGAACCTTAACATAATCATAATATTTCGCCAAAATGGATTTTAATTATTGAAGTTAATACAAAAACGATACTTATAAGGTCTTTGCATCGGAACTAAACACATTTATTCTAAAAACAGTTGTTGGCATGACACGGGTTATGCTTTTCTCATATTTGTTATGATGGTATGATACTTAACCCCTAAAGAGAAGGATTGTGCATGATGTTCATATGATGAAATCATAATCTTTTAGTCAGTTTAATTGAAGTCTGGAGCTGGCATGTCAGTTAACTGCTAGTAGTCTGTTGTTATTTATGTATTATTGTCATTTTGTTTATTTTCTTTGGTTACATCTTCTGACATCAGACTCGGACTTCTCTTGAACTGAATTTTAATGTGCATATTGTTATGCGTTTACTTTTCTACATTGGTTAGAGGTATAGGGGGAGGGTTGAGATCTCACAAACATGTTTAACCCCGCCGCATTTTTGCGCCTGTCCCAAGTCAGGAGCCTCTGGTCTTTGTTAGTCTTGTATTATTTTAATTTTAGTTTCTTGTGTACAATTTGGAAATTAGTATCGCGTTCATTATCACTGGACTAGTATATATTTGTTTAGGGGCCAGCTGAAGGACGCCTCCGGTGCGGGAATTTCTCGCTACATTGAAGACCTGTTGGTGACCCTCTGCTGTTGTTTTTTATTTGGTCGGGTTGTTGTCTCTTTGACAAATTCCCCATTTCCATTCTCAATTTTATCTTTTAGGTCACTTGTTTTGAAAACATTTTTGTGTTAATGTCTGAAAACTGGAAAATCTCCCCTTTTTAATAAATAAAACCCGTTAACTCGGAAACGTAAAATCTAAAATTTATAAAAATTGAAAGTTACCTCATGTTAATAGATATAAACAATTCACCAAAATTCCTTGCTTTGTGAAAGCATTTTTGAGATATTATCAGAAAACTGAAAAACACCAATTTTATTGAATAAAAACCCATTACCCAGAAACTTAAAATCTAAAATTTATAAAAAAAAAAAAAAAGGGAGCTCACGTCAATAGATATAAACAATTTCCCAAAGTGTAATGCAAATGGTTACGGGAGAGATCCGTTTGCGCCAAAAATGCGTCCTTTTGCACCACAACTTTTTTTCTCTAATGCTACGTTTGCGCCACCTGTTTAAAAATTACATGGTATCATTTGCGCCAAAAATAGAATATACGATTACGCCAATTTAAAGAAAAACATTCCTTAAACAAAGAAACAGTTTCCTGATTTGGAAGGCAAAAGGCAATCTAAAAGTGGAATATAAATTAAATGTCCATTCCTGAATCCATGTATTGTATACAATTGCTGGAAATACTTCGGACAACCCTTAAATGTTCCATCAGCAAAAACATCATCTGCCCCGCATACAAAGAAATTTCAAGTTAGCTTCACAATGCCACTTTCAATATAATTTACTAAAACAAACTCTTCTTCTTTATTTGTGATCACTCTTCCTCACTTAAAATTTCTTGAAATTCTACTGAACTTTTTGGTTGGGCAGGGTACAGCTAGTTATCTTCTCTCTCTGTACATAGACTGTCTTATGCACTTCAAGTCATTTTTCTGTAGATGTGTCTCTTCGTGGTGGAATAGCTCAGAACATATGCATGCTGTTCGTAGTATTTGACGCTCTAACTTTTGTGGGTCTGTCTCATGTATATGTGCAAGATTTCCACTCAGACAAAAATGATACTAAATATATATTAATCTTTAATATGTACGATCAATATGTGTTCAGGTAAATTGGCGCAAATGAGTTCCGAAAACTGGCGCAATTGATACATTTGGAAAAAAAAATTTGGCGCAAATGATACCCCTGAAAAACAGTAATTGGCGCAAAAGGAGTGTTGCCATGGTTACAGAGTTTTTGAGTTAATGTCCGACATGTTGACAACAGACGGACAACAGTATACAATAATACGTTCCGTAAACGAGCGTATAAAAAATATTATAATATATTAGTAGTAATTTAAACACATTCTAGATACATAAATTAATACGAAAAACATAGTCATAAAAAATGGAATGCATTACAAAGGATTATATCCGTAATAAGAAATACTGATTTGTCAAAGACCGAATTATTTTAATATTTCATTTACTGTTATCTGTTTTTGTCCATTTTAATTCCTTGTTATCTGTTATGAACCAAATCAATTTCCTGTTTTGCTGTTATTGGGACCCCCCTTGCCCCCCCCCTCATTATTCTGTATTCCGTAAACCACAATCAGACCCTCTTTTATGGAACATTTTAAAAAGAAATTATACGTTGTAAAAAAATGATACATGTATGTTCATTATCAATATACATATCTAAAACAATTACTAATTCAGACCAAAATACATTGCAAGTACATGAACGCAAAAATGGTAAAAACTTAAAAAAAGAAATCCCCAGGGTTACTGTCTACAAGTTGACGCAATAAAAGATGTAATTGAAGCTATATTTTTGTATGCCCCCCTCAACTCCCCATGTACGTCTGTCCGCCCGTCATTCCGTTTGGCCGCCCGTCCTTCCGTCCGTCCGTCCCCTTTTATAGTTATTCCGCAAATCATCTACAGTTTGAATCCTAGAACGTTTTCACTTTGCTGTCTGTTTGCATGTGGTCAGGGTTTTAATCTTTATTAATATTTGCTCTAATGAGAGATGGTTTTGGTACTATATCACGACAGAACGTGTTCTGTCCATATACTGCTGCTTAACATCGCATATATAAACAAACATTATATCGATGATTCTACAAATTCTTGAAAGAGTGTCGTGTGGTTATTTATACATCTGTAAGTTAACAAGTAAAACACGCAGACAATCTGACATCTTTGTTAATATCTTTTTTGTTCTGTATAAAATTTATTGTATACAAGTCTACAGAAACGTTTTAAAAAGTTTACTAAATGGTTATTGTTCCATAAGTGTACATATGTATGCTCGATGTATATTTAGAATCAGTACATGATACACAACATGCGACAAGTAAAGGTTTTTTTTTTTGGCTGTGGGGGGGGGTAGTAATAACAGGAAACTAAATTAAACTAAGGCTTTGATGGATGTAAACTTCAATAAAACTGGAAGTTACATAAGGGGAACAGGAAAATAAGAATATATTGCATCACTTACAACAACCTTTAAATTGACCAGTGATTTTTTATTCATTACTGACCAGCAACACCGAGATAATCCAACGATTTTTAAGGGTCCATATTAAGTGTGGACCTGAATGTTCTTTATCTTTAAATATAACGCTTATTCTGTAAAATCTTCAATTGAACGATTTTGTAAAATTCTTCTATCATTACATGATTTCTTAATTCTGTACATGGTCTACACTATTGTATTAAGGTGGTACCCAACACTTTCACTAAAATTAATTTGGCTCGTTTAATTTTTTGGATTTTTTTTTTTTTTTTTTGCCTTACATGATTTCTGTGATTTCTTAATTCTGTACATGGTCTACACTAAATATTAAATAATTATTTTATTTTCCGTTGTTATTCTTTATAATTTTGAAAACTTTTTTGTTCAATTTTGACATTCGCCAGTATCCGTTATTCTGCAACTCCCTTTGAGATCTAATTATATGTGACAAATAAATTAATGTGCTTCTCTCTCTGAATTTCGCTTTCTCTCAAGACATTGCACGGTCTTTGTAGTACAGTGTATTTTCCAGAAAAATACATCGTGTAAAAACATTTCCAAGGAAACCAAACATACGGAGGTTGAGATATGACATTTAAACAGATGTACATATTTATGTTTAATATGCCTACAAAAATACAAAAATACAAAAAATACAAAAATACGCCCCCCCCCCCCCCCCCCAAACCGAAAAAAAAACCAAGAAAAAAACAATCGCACACTGGCTGAGACACGACTGGAAATATTGTGTTTTGTTATTTAGTCCATCTACACGTACACAAATGAGGGGGGACCTTTCACAGGACTCCGGGATCGGGTGTTTTTAAACACGGGATTTCATGATTAATCCTTTCTGGATCCGGCTATTCTTTTTTTTTCGAATTTCGGGATGGCGGGATCTGAATTTCTATAATTTCGGGACCTCGGGATTTCATGTTTTAAAATCCTGGATTTCAGGATCAGGACCCCTGCAACCCCCCCCCCCCCCCCTTACAAATGCTTATCATAAGATGTCTTTTCCTTTTTGATTTTCTTTTGGCCTTGTGTTGTTGTCTGGTTTCTGTCTTATTGAAGTACTGACTACTTACGGATTTACATTTTACTTTAGGTACTGAAAGTCTGCGACACTGTGCATTTTTTTAGTAGGTATATGTAGTGGTAGTATGATGTAAACTGATCGATATATTATAATCTCGTTCTCAACCTTCAAGTTTTATGAGTGAAATAGAATTGAGAACAGTTCTATTTTATATTTGAGATGCTACTTTCAGCAAGGGTATATTATTTTTTATTCGGTTAATTTTTACCCATATATATATATATATAATAATTTCCTTTGAGGAGACAACCATACGAATCAATACTATTAGGATACAAAGCCACGAATAAATCTTCAAACCATATACTATTTATACATGTATCTATTTAAAGATTTTGTTCTATTTTTAACATCGAAATTGCGGACGTGAAAGAAAACACCATTACAAAAAAAACAACGTTAGAATACAAAATGTAGCGATGGATTAATGATCGTGAAACATCATTTTTGTTTATTTTAATTTTTTATAGTCTAAAACTGTGTATGAATATTTAACTGTTGTTCAAACCGTGAACAAGGTTAATTAATTTATTATAGTTTAGTGATATCTATGACTTACTGACAGCAGCAGCGAATTTATGACCAGTATTAGTTTATGTGGTTCATTTCCTTTTCTCTAACATTGTCTAATTTGAAATATTTTTTACTTGTTCCAACTGGTGTGATAATTTTCAAAATATGGGATATATAGTCTTACCGTACAATACTAAGTTTTAACTTTAGTATTAATATCCCAAACTTGCACGCGTACCGTACCCCCTTCTGCTTATTTTCTGCTAGACGATGTCTTTCCCCAGTGAATATAGGGTTTTTGTAAGGACAGTTTTGACATACTACATATAGAATACTTCCGAGACCACACTGTTTTTTCTCATCACAATTATGTAGAAATAGTAGTGAGTAACAGTTTTCACACTTGTTTTAACTGGTCGGCAGATATACAGTCAAACTCCTGATTTTTATTTTAAAGATCGTCTTCATGACTGTTTTCATATTCATTTTCAATTTTTAATTTTAGAAAAACAAGTTCATTCTAATAGAAGTAACATACTTTCCGTCAAATTTACCGTTGACGTTGTCCCATCGAAAAATCGCCGGGTGCAATTTTAACATTGCAAAATCTGGTAAAAGGGACGTAATTCGTACAAAACGTCGCAATATTTCGCGGAATCCGCTAGACGGCGTTCATTTACTGTTACTTGACCTTAAATTAAATCTATGTTCTTGTCATCCCTTTATCCGTATTTGTAAAGTCAGAATTTAATATCCGTATCACAATAATATATATTCACAATATTGCACGTTACTATTTACAACTTATACAGGTAAATAGAAAGTCATTGAAAAACACACTAGTGACAGTAGGTGTTTTCCCTTTGGACCGATCGTTTGGGTGTGTTTGATTACTGTAAACCAACTTATTTTCGCGAGCGATTTATTTTCAGCAAAAATAACGCGAATTTAAATCGTCGCGAATATGTAAAACTTCCAATATTCCTTATTAAACTTAATCAAGTACATCAGAAAATAGCGAAATTAATTACCAGCGAAGTGGTCTAGAAAGGGTAAAACGCGAAATAAAGTATCCGCGAAAATAAGTTGGTTTACAGTATTTAAAATTAGAACGTTTGATATCCATTGAGCCGTTTCTATTATATTTTTTTAGTATAAATATTATTATAACAATAGTTGTGATTTATTTAATTATTTTTCATGCCTTCATGCTTATTAGAAAATTACAAATTTATGTAATGTGCTATATAAATATAATGTATATTCCTGTATATTATGGAGAAGACGGAACTAAGTTGGAAAACTTGTGTCTTATCCATTTGTTTTGAACAATAAAATATATTCAAACTATAAAGGATTTCAACCAAAAGTCAGCTCATGATTGCGGAAACTTTTAACTTTATGTAACGTCAGCAGAAAATTGTGGTAAATCTATGATTGCAAATAATAATACCTAAAGTTAAATAAAGATTATAAAAGAGTTCCGTACAAGAACATGAAGTATTTAGTTTCATTCGAAGTTCCCGAAATGTTTCCAGAAAAGTATATACCTGAACCCAATTACAGGAATAGATCGTAAGATTTCAAAAAACAAAGACACATGAAACATTTTTGACTAAAGCAGTCGAAATACTGCGAAAAATTTCTGAATGGCAAATCATTTTAACCACAAGTCAGATAAAGAGCTTAACACAAAGATTCGTCTTCATTTTAAAAGAATCAAAAGTTGATCCACGAAAGATCTCCATACATAACCACTGCTGTACCTTTTTTATCGTTCCTTATTCAACGGATGATAGAAAATATTTATTTGCGAAAACTCATGTTCATTACATGTCAATTACATGATAAATACCCTCAACCTTCATCATTATAATAAAGCTAGCAAACCCCTTACACTAATGGACCGTTCAATGTTTATCAGATTGATGGGCCGATGCAAAATGAGGCAGGGCAAGCACTTTTTTTTCGGAAATATTTGGATGGGCAAGAACTTTTTTAATATGTATTGTGGATGGGCCAGAACTTATATTATAGGAAAAGTTTTGCTATCAATTTCAAAAGAATTTTTTTTTTGCGGGCACACAAAACATGTCTCAACAAACTGGTAGCTTGGTTCATTTCTGTCAATTTTAAGGATTTAAATAAGGATTAAAAAAGCTAGAACTTTCTGTTTCGACTAATTTCATTTTTGGTGGGGTTCATGTTGCTTATTCTTTAGTTTTATATGTTGTGTCATGTGTTCTATTGTTTGTCTGTTTGTCTTTTTTTCATTTTTAGCCAGGCGTTGTCAGTTTATTTTCGATTTATTAGTTTGACTGTCCCTCTGGTATCTTTCGTCCCTCTTTCAGATAGTCACCTTTAAATCTTTGTATGACTTTATCAAATCAACTTGGATTTTCATAAACCTCTACAGCTATTTCATTTATACATTGATCTTATAAAAAGTCATGTTGTTTGGTAGTTTGGTGTATTGCTGTCCTTTTTATGGATTTGATAAATAGGAAAGGGGGGGGGGGGGGGGGGGGGGGCTAACATTTTCAATTTAGTCTGAATCCAGATAGTCTTCTTTAAATATTTTATAACTTTTTCAAATCAACTAGGATTTTCATATTACTCTACAGCTATCTCATTTTTATAATGATCTTACAAAATGCCAGGTTGTTTGGTACTTTGGTTGTAGCTGTCATTTTTATGGATAGTCATCTTAAAAAATCGGTATAACGTTTCCAAATCAACTTGGATTTTCATATAAATCTGTACAGCTATCTTATTTATACATGTATATTGATCTTACAGAATACCAGTTTTTTTTTTGCAGTTTGGTGTATTGCTCTCAAGTACATGGATTCAATTAGTAGGTAAAAAAAGCTAAAATTTTCAGGTAAGGCTAAAATCAGATAGTCATCTTTAAAAATTGGTGTAACATTTCCAAATCAACTTGGATTTTTATAAAACTCTGAAGCCATTTCGATTCATTTACATATTGATCTTACATAATGCCAGGTTGAGTGTTTTTTTTTGTGTACTGCTGTCACATTTTGGGATTTAATCAATATGCATAAAAAGCTGCATCAAAGTCATAAACATGTCTTCCTAAATTGCTTTAAAAAAATCACAAAAATACTGAACTCAGAGGAAAATCAAATCGGAAAGTCCCTAATTACATGGCAAAATCAAATGACAAATAAAATTGAGAATGGAAATGGGAAATTTGTCAAAGAGACAACAATCCGACCATAGAGCAGACAACAGCAGAAGGTCGCCAACAGGTCTTCAAACACATTAAAAACGAATGGTCAACAACTTTCATATTTCTGACTTGGTACATGCATTTTCAAATGTAGAAAATGGTGAATTGTACCTGGTTTTATAGCGCTAAACCTCTCACTTGAACGACAGTCGCATCAAATTTAATGATGTTGACAATGATGCGTGAACAAAACAAACAGACATATCAGGAGCCTGTAATTCAGTGGTTATCGTTTGTTTATGTGTTACATATTTGTTTTTCGTTCATTTTTTTTGCATAAATAAGGCCGTTAGTTTTCTCGTTTGAATTGTTTTACATTGTCTTATCGGGGCTTATTATAGCTGACTATGCGGTATGGGCTTTGCTCATTGTGGAAGGCCGTACGGTGACCTATAGTTGTTAATGTCTGTGTCATTTTGGTATTTTGTGGATAGTTGTCTCATTGGCAATCATACCACATCTTCTGTTTTATATAATAGGTAAAAATGACACAAATAAAAAGACCATAATTTCTTTCTTGAAAAGTAGAATAGATAATGGGACATAGTTTATTTGAAATATAAACAGGCTCTGCTATTAAGAAAATAATTGGTTATTCAGCATAGGATAATATGTTTACTAATCTAAGAGTTATGTCCCTTAATTTAAATCATTCGCTTTATTTTGAATCTAATAGGTTATTTTGAAAATTGTATACAAATTGGATATTTAGTTAATAGATTTTTTGGATTGTTAACATCAGTTTGAATAAATCTTCATGTCCTATGGTCACAAAAGGGGGGAAAAGTGGAGACCCTAAATTATTTAATAGAACAAAGACGTAAAAAGAGTTACATTAAATTGTTTCAAATTTAAAACGACCGCATATTTCAGAAAAAAATATATACTAAGTACATTTAATAGTATGGATAATATGAGGAAGGCGCTACCTTAAATGCCAGCTTTATACATGTACATATTTATGATATACCTATAAGCTGTATTGCTAACTATCAAATACATACTAAGACAATGTCCTATATATATTAATTGGTTGTTGGTTGTTTAACGTCCAGTGGCAAATATTTCATGCAGGTTCAGAACGAATGTCCCATGCTACATTAACATATTGTTTATGTCTAAAATAAAATTATAATTTTAGATGGAAAATGTTTAGGGAACGCATTGAACTTGAAAAGGGTTATGGTATTTTTCCCAAAAAAATATCCTGATTCCCAAATTGATTAATAGAAAATCTGTTCAAGCAGAGGACAAAAAAAATATTTTGAATCCAGACCTTCACCAAAAATGATTTTATCTTTCAGATATGCAAAATAAATTAAACTTTTATATATCTAAAAACATTTAAAACTTCCCAAACCGCACAGATAAGTATGTACAAAGTAGTTTTTTAGGTGATAATGGCCATATTTGCCAATTTGTTGTGATAAACCTTAATACTAGTGTTACATTTTGACTAAATAATTTTAATTGGTAATGCTGAAAGGCTTCCGTGAAAAAAAATTACATTACATGTACATGATGTAGCTTACTTTTCAAGTTTTTATATGAGAGCAGAATAAAATTGAGAATGGAAATGGGAAATACGAGCATGTCAAAAATTTGCTTTCGACTAATGCTTAATCATGTCATAGTTGTTTTCGAGAAGACACATTTGGTTTCCACACAATAACTTCAGTATAAGTGAATGGATCTCTATGAAATTTTACTAGAAGGATCAATACACAAAAGGAAGATTAGAATTGATTTTTTGGTTATGGTGCAAAATTTTTGGGTTGTTTTTTTCTTCAAAATGTTGTTTTTTTCTTCCAAAATTCAACTTAATTACATTGATTTTACTGGTCTAGTATATATAGATGCAATAAATACTGATTTGGTAGGAGTTGCACACAAAATAGGGTGTTTTAAATATTTTATCTGTAATTGGTGCATTTTTCCTAAGATGTGTACTTCTTGATAATTTCGACATGAGTATCATGATAAAGAAAATATATTTGGTAAGTATATATTTTCTTTATCATGATACTCATGTCGAAATTATTTGGTAAGTATATATATATTCACAACTGATATGCGCCAGTGCGCTGCAAAAGGATCTTCTTTCCCTTTAATTACCAAAATTGCACATGCTTTTTTCTCTCACAGAAACGCATGAGTTATTTGGTAAATAAAACACTTGTCATTGTTTAAAACTTTCAGATATAAAAATTTAGTTTAGCCTATTTGAATGTTTCACTTATTGTGTGAAAATTTTAACAGAAAATGTACAAAACACTTGATAAAATTGCATTATCTGCAGAGTTATTGATAACTTTCCTCACTATATATTCACAAGGACATATAACTAACATATTGTCCATGCTATTCTGATCTGAGTTTTTATTCATACATACATGTATACTGGCATGCCTGGTGCTGTTCCAAGTTGTCTTCTTTTTCTGTTTCTTGAGAAGTATTTGTTTAACCTGTTCAGTCACTATAAAGTGTCACAATTTTTATTTAGACGCAACACATAAATAGTGACCAAAAAGGTACCGCTTTCACATGAGAGAAGCTAGAAAAAAAAATTAATGTACACATTTTCAATATTTTTGTAGGACTTACTATCATATGAAATTAAGGAGTTAAAGACTTCTGCTGAATAGAAATGTTTGATTTCACCTGATACCTGTTTTCAAATAAGTCCATATTGAAGTTTGAAGGGTCCAAAATTAAAATATGTTTGATTTCAACTGTCATAAAAAATTTGGTGTTTTTTATTATTATGCTAAATATTCATCTGTGGTCGTGACAGGCTGTGCATCGCAAAGCATTTTATTGCCTTTAGGTTTGTACTTTTTTTTTTTTTGGTCATGAAAATAAATTTGTAATTCTGTTGCTAACATGCGAATACCCAAATTGCACCTATATTGTCAGTTTTTTTTCACCAACTTTTTTTTATGTACCAGGCAAAAGTTTATTCTGTACTTATTTTGCAGACTAGTCACTATCCTTGTTCACAATATAGTTACACCAATTTAATTTTGAGTCCATGTAGAGTCATAGAAAAATGGGTTTGAAATGACCTCCAAACAATCCATGATACTGTAATGAGGGGGGCAAGGGGGGTCCCAATAACAGCAAAACAGCAAATTGATTTGGCTTATAACAGATAACAACGAATTAAAATGGACAATAACAGATAACAGTAAATGAAATATTAAAATAAGTCGGGTCCTTGACAAATCCAGTATTTCTTATTACGGGTATAATCCTTTTGTAATGAATTCCATTTTCTATGAAAATGTTTTTTAGAATTATGTATCTAGATATGTATTTGGTATATTCGTGTCCGTCGTCGTCAGGGCAACATGTCAGACATTAACTCAAACACTCTTTAACCATTTTACATAAAACTTTGGGAAATTGTTTATATCTATTGACGTGAGCTCTCTATCGTTGATTTGAATTTTAGATTTTAAGTTTCTGAGTAATGGGAGTTAAGGGGTTTATTAATTAAAAAGGTTTTTTCTTTAAAATTTCTAGTTTTCGGACATTAACACAACAACATTTTCAGCAGTTCTCATGAAACTCTGCTGAATTGTTTATATCTATTGTTGTAAGCGCCCTTTCGATTTTTATTAATTTTCGATTTTATGTTATTCAGTTAAGGGGTTTATTCATTAAACAAGGGTGAAACTATATGGCACCGACAACTTCATTGCCGGGCCATACAAAGATGGTATTTTCCAGTTTTCGGACAACAACTCAAAAATGTTTTCAGCAGTTCTCATGAAACTTTGCAATCTAATTAAAATATTGATCTCTAATATTTTAATTAGATTGGAAACTTTGATGTATTGTTTATATACACAGTTTTGTGCAGCTTCGGAACCCAGTACATGGTGGGAACTTTCATTGTACAATTTATTTGGTTCTGCTTTGAAAAGAGCTGAGTCTATACCATATAATATAAAAAGTTAACTGGTTGTAAGGACCTAGTCCTTAATTGAGATCTTTGTCAGATATTCCTGGCCATATGTTTTCCTTTTTGTCATATTAAGAATTGTTCTAATTTAATATGTTCGTACGGGAAACAAGGAACATTATCCTCATACAAAAGAATAAGATAATTCTAAATAAATGTTCCAAAAAAATTGAAATGTATTACAAAGGATAATCATAAGATATACTGGACCTCACTTCTGTGATGGGTATATCATGTTAATAGAATCCTTCTCCGAATACGGGCCCAATATATTAGTAGTGGTGACTCCAATGTCAAATGATCTTCAATTTCTACCGAATTTTGGCTGTTAAAAAAAGCTAACATTCCAATTTTCAATAACAGTTAACAGCAAATACATTATCAAAATAACTGATAACAAAAAAACTAAAAGCCCAATAACAGCTAACAAAGAATAAGACAATAACAGCTAACAGCAAATATATTTTCAAAATAACAGATAACAAAGAATTAAAACGCCCCATAACAGCATAACAGCTAAACCCCTTGCCCCTCCTCTGTAATGAGGTCAGTTCCCAAATTCCATACATCATTACATGTATGATTAATTTCAAATCCTTAAAACTGGAATATAAACAGGTGTTCTGTTTTATTTCTTCAAATATTTCAAACAATTTGACATTATTCCATGCTTCAACTATTATTTTTGGAAGAAAAGGATGCTGGAAATAAATTTAATTTGATCATTTTAAAAATATGATAATTATATAACTTTACATGGTGAAAGAAAACTTGTAAGATTTCTGCAGGGTTTTTTTTTTGCTGAATAGGTGCAATGCCCTGTATATACCTATCAAAGTCATGGTATTCTCATGGGTTATCATAATCTTCCCATAAAATCCAATCTTGGACAATATGGGAGCATACAATATATACAGTATATATACTAAATGTACTACTCAGACTCAAGTCTCCTTTTATGATTAAACTGAGAGAGAGAAAAAACAAAACAGTTTCCTTCTCCTGGAACTTATAAGGTAGATATCTGATATGTGAAATAATCAATAAAAGATTTGTCGAGAGTTTGCCAAAGGAAGTACAGAATTAAAAGATTGTGAATTATTTGAATATTTTTTTTTGTTTTAAACTTTTGTTAATAAGAGTTGTGATTTAGTCTGTGGGCTACCAGGGGGGTTTCATGGGGGGAAATTTGTTGATTATATAGGGAATCACTGAAGCACAAATTACTTAAAACTTTCACTTAATTCTTCCATATATAAATAATTGGTTTTGAAGTTCGGTTGTTCCTGTAGAAAATTTCAAACGGTATAGCAAATACTCATGTTAACGGAGATGTGTTTACCGTGTCCAGAAATTAAGAAATTATCTGATAAACTTATTTAAAGTGATTGTAAAAGGTTACAAATTAAACACTGTCCTTGGATCTTTGAATATTGTTTTTATTGGGATTTATATGGATTTTATCACCAAATCAAAAGCAAACTAGATGTTATTGTTATATACATATACTCTTTCATGGATCTACAATCCTGTATATTGGCATTGTACAATGACATGTTTTTCTCTGACTCTTTATTACTTCTATATACTAAATTCATTGGATGTTGGATGTGTACTGATTGATAATTTTGTCTGAGATGCATGATTTTGTTTATATTAGATGTAATTGGTTTTGAACTAGCTGTTAGCAAATGGGAGTACTCTCAAATCTTTACTTAGTGTCTTTCTGTTGTTGGAATGTATATTATAGTTCGTTAGTTTTCTCTTTTGAATTGTTTTAAATTTGTGAAATCAAGGCATTTTATATTTGACTATGCGGTATGGGGTTTACTCAGTGTTAAAGTCCGTACGGTGAACTATATCTGTAAAAAGTGTGTGTCATTTGGTCACTTGTTGAGATTTTTCTCATTGGCAATCATACCTCATCTTTTTTCTAATATTTTGTGAAATAGTTCGGGTTACGGTTATGGTTTGTGTTATTGTATAAATTGAAGTTATGGTTGTGGTTAGGTGTAAATATTGCTTGAGATTACTGTAAATACAAAGGTAAAGGTTATGGTTATGGTGTAAAAATAGGCAAGGGTTGCAGCAAAGATTATTGTTAGTGTAGGGTTTACGGTCTTGGTTTTGGCTATTATCAGGGTATAGCTAATAGTTAATGTCAAGATCAGCGTACCAGTCTCTAAACAGAAAGTACAGCCGATCTTAAAAGAAAGTACAACTGTTTCGTCACGGGAATTTCAGTTGAACCCTGTAAATAAATACAGGTGATATGAAGGAAAAAAAAAACACCTCTACGTTTTATCGATGCATTTATATGAATATATGGAATATTTTATAAATTAAAACACACCTGTTATCACGACATATACATGGTGTATATTGCGAAGGTATAGGATAAAAGTTGATTAATGATAATTGAAGTGAAATTTGGATTAAATCGATGTATACTGTTTTTAATTTAACTTTTATCAACCAAGGTAAATATACTGCTCCAACCATTACGAAAACATCAATCTTTACAGTAATATACATGTTCACCATAAGCTGATACCGCAACCGAAACTGAAACCAAAAATAGTAGTGAAGTAAATGGTATATGTTTATAATGTTTAATTAACTCAACCATGTTACTGCATTATATTGTTTGAAATTTGAATACACTAGATGGAGAATTACTCATGATACCTCAAGTCAACAACACTATAACACACCCGCGAAATCGCTGGCATTTAGTTACAGTTTGGTTGAATGTATGTAAACCCTTTGTAAAAGATTTTGTGTCTGGAAAATTTCAGAAAAAGTATCAAAATTCATAGGTACTTGGAGACAGGACAATTTTTTTAAGCCTTCTCCCTTTTTTGCAAAGTCCATTATTCTTGCGTTTCTGTATACTATGAACAAACGTATGTAATATACTATCAATAAAGTATATTTGCCCCTAACTATCAATTTCAAGTTTTTTCTCCAAGACGATCACTGCTACATTATATAGAGAGTCTCTATCAACGCGAAAATTATTATCCTGTCCCAGAGTACTCTTACGACAATTATGTGCAAGTTTAAAACCGGAATAGAGCTTGGTTGAAAGTATGTAAACTGTTGTAGGGAGAATTTTTGTAAAAGATTTCATGTCTGGAGAATTTCAGAAAAGATTTCAAAATTGATAGGTACTTGGCGACAGGACAATTTTTTTAAGGCCCTCTGCCTTTTTTTCAAAAGTCCGTATTTTTGTTTTGTTTCACGTTAACTTCCATTTTTTTTTCGTATTTCTGTATGCTATGAAGATAACGAGGGTACCAAAATTGCACTGCGTACCCAAATTGCACCTATTTAGCAAAAATAGCAACGGAAATCTTATAAGATTTCCTACAGACTTAACAATTTGTATTTTCATGGTTTGATACTATGCACGTCTTTCAAGTTGTTGTGTCGTGTGTGCTCTTGTTTGTTTGTTCTTTTCATTTTTAGCCATGGCGTTGTCAGTTTGTTTTAGATTTATGAGTTTGACTGTCCCTTTGGTATCTTTCGTCCCTCTTTTTCAACAAAGGTAAAAATATTTAGATATACACAAAAAGTTCACACTGTTAATCAACAGATGAACTGTTTACTGAAATAGCAAAATATACTGAAACGTCGCCATGCGACGTCATCAAAACGTCATCTTTTTAAAATAAGCAGAATACAATATGTTACAAGTATCCATTTCTTAAAAAATGAAGAGTAAGCATGGACTAATATCCAATTGTTCAAAATATTTTAAGAAATTTAACAAAGCTCTGTTATTTAACTTTTGACGATGCGAATTTAAGCATGGATGCAATTTGAATACTCCTAATTACAGAATCATAATTGATGGTTTGGAGGTTAGTTTAGACCAATTTTTCTATGTTTCCATATGGAATTAGAATTAAACTGTTTAAACCATATAGTGAATAATGATACATCTACAAAAAAAAAACATATAATGAAAACTTTTGTCTGAAGCATATATAAACGTAGGTTAAAAAACTGTCAAAATAGGTGCATTTTGGATACCCTCACGTTACGTATACTATAAATTAAGTGTATTTGGTAATACATGTAACTATCAATTTCAAGTTTCTTCTCCAAGGCGATAACTGCGATATTATATAGAGTATCTATCAACGCGAAAATTAGTGTCCTGTCTCCGAGTACTCTATGAAAATTCTGCATGAAAGTTATGTGAAATTTTAAAACTGGAAGTCTTGTATGACTTAAAAATTGGTCTGATGACGGAAACAATATCCGGACGCCTTTATTTTCGTTTTTCTCCCAAAATAGCTTAAATTAAATATTCATAAGAAAAGATGGATACGACTATGCATGGTACCTATAGAACACAGAGGCATGATGATTAATTTATTGTGGAAGGAAGAGAAGCGACACACAAAATGAGGTCCTCTCGTTTAATAGTATAGATATATGAATATATCAGAAAAGCAAAGTTAAATTCAACGAGTGCCAATGAGACAACTCTCCATCAAAGTCACAATTTGTAAAAGTAAACCATTATAAGCCAAAGTATGACCTTCAACACAGAGCGTTGTCTCACACCGAACAGAACGTTTTATATAAAAAAGAAGATGTGGTAAGATTGCCAATGAGACAACTGTCCACAAGAGACCAAAATGACACAGACATTAACAACTATAGGTCACCGTACGGCCTTCAACAATGAGCAAAGCCCATACCGCATAGTCAGCTATAAAAGGCCCCCATATGACAATGTAGAACAATTATGGTTTGGAGGTTTTATGTCTGTTATTAAGTACTTGGGGGGCAAAAGTTAAATAAATATTTAAAAAATTAAAAGTTAAGTTTGGATGTACTACTAATTAAGAAAATGGGACAATCCAAATCATTATAATATTGGAATCTTTCATTTATATAATTATTGATGCAATACAGAGACTATATTTTTGCGTAAGTTGACTGCTGTACCTCTTTTTTGACAGTTTTACCTATTATGTATATTGTTTTGTTCACACATTGTTGTCAATATAATGGAATTCGATGCGACTGTCATACAAGTGAGAGGTTTAACTAGCTATCAATATAAAAAAGATGTGGTATGATAACCAATGAGACAACTCTCTACAAAAGACCATATGACACAGACATTAACAACTATAGGTAACCGTACGGCCTTTAACAATGAGCAAAGCCCATACCGCATAGTCAGCTATAAAAGGCCCCGAAAAGACAAATGTTAAAAACTCAGATGAGAAAACTGACGGCGTAACTTATGCACGAAAAATAAAGGAAAAACAAATATGTAACACATCAACAACGACAACCTCTGAATTACAGGCTCCTGATTTGGGACAGGCAAATACATACAGAATGTGGCAAGTTAAACATGTTAACGGGATCCCAACCCTCCCCTAAACCAGCTTGGACAGTGGTGTAACTGTACAACATAAGAACGAACTACAAATATCAGTTGAAATAGGCTTAACTCATCAGATGGATACAAATAGAAATGAATCTAACAAAGAAACAAACACACAGAGTCGACGTGACCGGGTACTTGTATATCCCAACAACAAAAAGACACTAAGTATAAAATTGGAAAATAAAGGGTGGCAGGTAGATGAAACTTACATAAATGAAGAGATAAATGAAAAATGAACAAATTGATACCCGATTTATATAATTCCAAGGCCGTAAGTTGGCACCATAAGCGACGAAGGAGCGCATCTATTTTGGACGGGCAAATATCCACTTTTTGATATGGGACGAACTTTGACGTCCCACGGCCCCAGCTTGTCCGGCAAAACAGCCGTTGGACGTCAGAGTAATTTTGGACTATATGGACATATTCTTGTTAAGATCTATCATCGTTTCTCAATACCATACTCGCAAATGGTGTCAAAGGAGAGCCGACAATTCAGTCCCTAAAAATATCTCCCCGGAACGATGATCGAACCAGGAACTTCTGTGTCAGAAGTTCAATTCACTAACCACTACTACACGGCACTCTTTCGTCTTTCAACCTCTGCTTGTAAACCTTTTGATTTTATTCTGATCTAATGTTATTTTTCTCCTGCTACTTTTTTTCTTTAATGTCGAGTATAAATATTCTCAGCTATACCTTCTTGTCTTTAAGAATCAAATAATCAAAAACTTGTATTCAATAAAATGATGACATTGTTTTGATTTCTATTGTGCTCAGTAATAAAGACATATTAATTTTAAGTTTTTTCCCCTTGCATTGGCTTTCCGTGAAAAAAACCCCACCTTTTTGATTTTTTCTGATCTTTATTGTTTTTCTCCAGCAACTTTTTTCTTTAATGTCGATAATGTTTTGAATAAGATAGAGATTAACGAATTCTCAACTGTCTTCTTGTCTTTAATGATCAGATGATCAAAGAAACGCAGAACTTAAATATTCAAAATAAGCTGTCCGGTAAGATACATTCTTAATTAATCATACATTTTAGACACTTCGGGTCTTTCGATTCGAGATTCATGATCGGTAAACTTGACATACTGAGGTTTGGGCCAATCAATCACCATTTCAGCGTTCTAACTATGATTTAAATCTTTGCGGGTTTGTGCTATTCCACTTTATTTGAAGGAATGCGACAAAGACAGAATTAGCAAACTGTTTAGGAAATTTTGGCGCAAGGTTGATTCTTGCAATTCATATCAATGATCTGATGAAATTACAGGAGTTGCCCTTTTGGTTGATTGATTGATTCATTTTATACTCAAATCTACGATTTATAAGTAAAAGTATTAGGTTAATTGAGAATCAAATGACAGTGAACTTGTATAAACAGGAAGAATAGTCATTTTGGACTTGTTTCAATTATATTTTGAAATATCATAATGTTATCAATCATACGACAACAGAAGAGACATAATGTTTACTGCATTGTGCAAAGTAATCTTATTATTTTTTACGTTTTTGAAAGAATATCAAACATGCAATTGAATAATTCAAACAACAAAAAAATGATTAGTTGACCTCCAACTGTTCATCATTAAAACAAATTAAATAAATTTTAAAAGATCGTAAGGTACAGGTACATATTTGGATTAACTGGTAAAACACAATTTTGAAATGAAAATTTGTAGGACAGCTTTTTCTTCCAAAGTCAAAGTATTCGATATTTCTTTGCAATATTAATGTAATCAAACATATATAATTGTTATGTTTATATTTCATTCCACAAAATATGATATTTCTTATATATTGTATATTTATTCACATGAAGTCTCACATGCGTTATACAGTCGTCATACTGTCACCAAATTGACACACGAAGGCCATACACATATTTTAATTTTTATACTGCAACTAGTTTTGTTTATTTCCTAATTATAGTAAAATAGCTATATTTTGTATAATGTCAATTTCAACATGGAACACTTTCTCAACAATTAGCGTTCCATTAAGGGATGAAAATAAGTTTTACATTTGTGTAACTATTCAAAAAGCTATTAATGTAATAACTTAAGTTGCAGTACTAGTATAAAAACAATATCAGGTCAATGTCATAAAAATATAAAATTTTTGCACTCGGCGCAAAACAGGAGAGCTCGGTAGAACTTTGCCCTTCCTCAGATTCTCAGCATCATACATTCACACTCTTCATATATTTCATATTCAAAGTGCATACGGGTCATCTAAAATAACTCCAAAATTCACGTTGAAATGGACGATTTAAAGAAAAAAAAGAGTAAAATGTAGTAATTTACATCTCCGTCAAAATGACTTTGAGGGAATACACCAATCTCGGATGAGTTACACTGGTTGATCCGAGGTCAATCTGCAGAACGTCGGTCTTTTTACGAATGCCGAGATAGCCAATAAACGATATCACCAGAATACCGGTGTTATATTGCCATTCTTCCCATATGCAAGTTTTCCCCGGGGGAAATTTTGGATCATTGCAGTTCTTCCCCCGCGGAAATTTTGCAATACATATACATATAGTCACTACCCCCATGCCAATCTTTCCCCCAAATGATAGATTTCATTTTATTTATAAAATTGAGAATGGAAATGGGGAATGCGTCAAAGAGACAACAACCCGACCAAATAAAAAACAACAGCAGTGGGTCACCAACAGGTCTTCAATGTAGCGAGAAATTCCCGCACCCGGAGGCGTCCTTCAGCTGACCCCTAAACAAATATATACTAGTCCAGTGATAATGAACGCCATACTAATTTCCAAATTGAACACAAGAAACTAAAATTAAAATAATACAAGACTAACAAAGGCCAGAGGCTCCTGACTTGGGACAGGCGCAAAAATGCGGCGGGGTTAAACATGTTTGTGAGATCTCAACCCTCCCCCTATAACTCTAACAAATGTAGAAAAGTAAACGCATAACAATACGCACATTAAAATTCAGTTCAAGAGGAGTCCGAGTCTGATGTCAGAAGATGTAACCAAAGAAAATAAACAAAATGACAATAATACATAAATAACAACAGACTACTAGCAGTTAACTGACATGCCAGCTCCAGACTTCAATTAAACTGACTGAAAGATTATGATTTCATCATATGAACATCAGGCACAATCCTTCCCGTTAGGGGTTTAGTATCATACCATCATAACATATATGAGAAGAACATAACCCGTGTCATGCCAACAATATATCAGTTTGAAAATAAAACCCAACAGAGGTAGAATTAGATTTTTATGCTGACAAATATTTATTGTCAATTGACATTTAAACAATACAATTGTTCGTTAGTCTGTCTATGTGTCCAGTAGTCTGTCTTTATTTTACCAGTCTTTCAAATGACCCACCTAGTTTATCTACATTCTCCACAGCCTGGCGTTGTGTCAACAAGTCTGTCTACATGGTTACCAGTCTGTCTATGTCCTCTAGTCTGTCTACATTTTCAATGGTCTGTCTAAGTATCCATTAGTCTTTCTTCGTTATCAATAGTCTGACTTCATATTCACCAGTCCGTCTTTGTGTCTACTATTCTGTCTACATGTCCTTTTTCTTCGTGTTCAATATTCTATCTACATGTTTACCAGTCAGTGTACATTTCCAACAGTCTGACAACATGTCCACCAGTCTGTAGATGTGTCCATCAATCTGTCTACATTTCTACTTTACGTACCAGCCGGTCTATATTCTACCATATTGTGCCTGTGTACATCAGTCCGTCTATATCTTAACCCGTCTGTAATTGCTTTTTTGTGTTCTTTTGTCTGATCATCCGTCTCTTCAACATGCTGACATTTACATGCATTCTTTTGACCTCACAACTTACTACATGTAGGAGTATACTCCATACTATTACCCTTATGATTTGAAATGCCAAACAGTTTTCGTTGGGGTTCATTATCACCCAAGGAACATTTTTAATATGTTTCGCCACAATAATTCATGTTGCACGTTCAGTTTTTCTGACAACAGGCTAGTGTGACTGGTTAACTTGTATTTCAATGATGCAAGTAAAGCTTCATCATTAAATAGTCTTAACCATCAGAACATCTCCGGTTGCAAAACTGTCATTTCACAATCATACTAAATAGATATGCTTTTGCAATTAATATTTGTCTCAGTATTTGAACAGTAGCATTGTCTCTAACATAAAAAAAAATTCGTTCGTAGTCATTTCATTTTTTAAGAACAACCAGTCTGACGTCGCCGAAGTTATATTACAAGGGGACAAACTACCTTCTTTTGCTTTAAAAAGGACGGTAATTGGCCGGATTTTGCTGCTTCCCCCTCCCAATCACGCATGGGAGAAGATGGCTAAAGGACATCGGCGAGAACCAAGTACTATAAACGCAGAAATGGTGACCACGTATTCAAACACTGTTCACTCTAAAGCCGATCAAGACACTGTTAAAACATATACAAACATTCTTTTCTTGGAGAACTGTTTGTAGTTTCTCATCATAGTGCCGTTTTTCTAATTCTAGTATGTAATGCCTGTTTTGATTTCTTCCTTGTCATTTTTTGTCCGAAATGAAACAAAATGTATATTCAATGTTGCTTGATTAATTTTTATTAAGATCATTTAAATACGTATGTGTCTGGGTCTAAACTAAATAAGGACATGTTTTCAATGTCTTAGGTGATCGTGGTTTACCATGTACGTTGTGTCTTTTAAGAACCGGACGTCATTCCGAATATGACTGTTTTGCATATTTGAGTGTGAATTTGAATTGCTCTAAGAAGTGTCTCGGTATTTGTATATCCAGCGTTCATGTATTTAGGAACGAAGTTTTATTTGTAATTAATATTCTGATCGGATTATATTGTTTTGTGTCTTATCCTCGCTAACGCTCAGTGTAAAATATCGAAAAATTTAATGCCTACCCATGTTAAAATGAGCATAGAGCATGACATGAAGGAATTATTTCTTAATTATAATAATAATGATAGAATTAATAATAATAATTAAAAAAAAACACACCAAAAAACCCAAAAAAAACCCAAACACTCTGATGCTTTGGATGGTCAAATTAAAGAAATGAAACAAAATTAAATAAGAACTTGACAAAGGTCTATGAAATACAAACCACTCTGCGTGGTGTCTTTTGGGCCTTTTTTTTTATTGCAACCCTGTCATCACTACTACAAACTTGTTGCATTGGTTTAATTTATATTTATGACATTTGAAATGCGTCTGTCAAACGAGGACAGCGAGGCTGTTCGTCAGAGTTGGAGGAGCTACTATTTGAGAGCTTTCTATTTCCCAGTTGTAGTTATTAAGTTGACGAAAGACAAAACTTAACGAAAAGTTACAGGATTAGTCACATTACCGTCGAATTATTCATTACTAATATCCATAATGGATACCATCTCGATGAATCGTGGACTCAAATAATTTCTTTGGGGACGAATTTTGGAGTGGATGATCCACTGACGATAATGCCGTTCTTCTGTACTTTCTATTAATTATCTAACTATCTGTGTGCTTACCATTATCTAAAGTACTAAAAAACACTGACTTTATAATTATATAATTCATTATCTTGATTGGTAGGAAACAATCTTGAGGGCATTATTTTTCATTTTTTCAATATATTTTTTGATAAAAATTGCCCTACATATATTTCTGAAAATTTGATTATTGAAAAGTATAACTGATAAACTAACATGTTATACTAAATAATTGCCACTCCAAATGAAACAAGGAATCGCCCGAGAGGCACATTCACTCGTCATCTTATATGTTATTCAATTAGACAATAATGTATAAATCCTAATGCCTCCAAGATATTTATCATGAACACAAGTTTTGCAGTTCATCGGGTATCTTTAAATCAAAGTATGCATAGTATTTGGAATATTTTTGAATACGTATAACTTTTGATTGCGGTATTATTTCCGAAATGTATACTTGCATGTATGCCCAGGTAAAACACGAACAGAATATCCTTGATTTTTGTTTGAATGATTGTTGTTTTTTGTTGTCCGTTTTCTCATCATTTAAACAGATTTTTATTATCTAATTAATAGTATATATACTCTTTACTAATATGTACACAACGGAATCAGTTTTGTATAGTTTAGTCTCATTTCACTGCTATTGGCATCAATATACCAGTCATACCAGACAAATATGCGTGCCGTGTGCTCTCCGGTACATTTATATGTTATTGTTATTCTAAGATAGCCTCAATCGACAGTCACATTCTTACATAATATGAATGCTTTTTGCTACATGCAGATTTTTTCGTTATTATATGTATATTTTTGAAAAGGACATTAGCGTTTGATGGGACGTTTTTACTCTAACTAATAAAAAGTAAAATCACAAAAATACTCCGAGAAAAATTCAAAACGAAAATCCCTAATGAAATTGTTAAATCAAAAGCTCAAACACATAAAAGGAATGGATAACAAATGTCATATTCCTAACTTGGAACTGACATTTTCTTCTGTAGAAAATGGTGGATAAAACCTAGTTTTAAAATTAACTAAACCTCTAACTTGTATGACAGTCGCATCAAATTTAATTATATTGACAACGATGTGTTCACATTGACCTAATCTCGGTGTTTTGTTAGTGTAACTCACACATAAACTAAACATAATTACGTTCCCATTGATAAAACTCAATGTTTATATGTAGTTTAAATCATGTTTTGTCTACATGCAGTCGATAGTCGATGTAGGCCTTGTGTAGGTTAGGTGTACACAAAACTAGGCATTCAGAACTTTAATTTTCTTATGCATATTTAAAAAAGAAACGATTTTTATATAAAATTGATACTTATAACACTTATTAATAAAGTTCTTTAAAGAAATATTTGTCTAAACTTGATATATTTATTTGTTATAAAAACATTTTACGTAGCCTTATTAACCCCATATCGACAAGACTCATCCATCATCATTGCCGGACACATAATTCATTTGAAAAGGTCTTCACGAATCGACTGGACGTACACACTTGACAGAAATATTTGCCACTGGTGTTTATCAAACAACGATTCACTCATAAATGCATTACTGAAAAAGGGTGAGGTTAATTTTTTGTTTGTGTAGTATCTCAGATCCGTTAAAATACAGTTAGAAAAAAAAAAAAAAAAAAAAAACATTACCCTTCCCTTTGCCAAATACTCCTTGGAGAAAAAATAACATTTGAAACAAACAGAAAAGATAGAAATGTAGTGATCCTTTACATCGCAATTCTTTTTCTTCGTCTGTAAGCACGCTGATGCAGCCTACGTTTTTAATGCGTAAACGAGACATCTTTAAACTACTATAAATCATCCAAAATGACTTTCTCAAAGGAGCAACCACTTTACTTCAAAGGGGGGAGGGGACGGTCTAAGTCAGATTTTTTTGCTCGCGCGAATGTTTATATTTAGATTCTTTTTCGATGGTACCAATTCAATATTAAACATTATATGTATGGTCAAACTTTGTATTCAGAATATTTGTTCATTCTAATCATCTGTATGACCCGATTTAAAAAAAAAATCAAATTGTGCAAAAATCCATCCCCCCCTTTTTTTTAAAAGTCTAATGGTCGTTCCCTAACTGCTTTAAAAGTTGTTCGAAAATTTGATATCGATTCTATGTAATGAACATTTTAATGACATATATTTTACAAGTGTGAACAAATCTAATGTACATATGTACAGGTAGCTAAAAAATTGCAAGGTGTATAGATGTGAACAAATTTAATGTGAAACTAGTGTACATTACATTAAACCAAATGTTAACATGTTTATTGTACACGACGTTTGGTGTAAACACGGCCTTAATCACTATAACAACAAACAAATATGTTTCAAAGGAGCACAAAAAGGCATACAGACCACGCATATTAGCCAAAATGGAAGACAAGAATACAAAATTTACAAAAGCACAATAACACAAAGACGGGATGTAAAACAAACCACAACAAGGCATATAGATTTAGCAACTTTAATAAGCAAATCTCAATTTGAATTATTGACATGTTTTGAAATGGTGAAAAAAAAGAATTTAGAAATACCAGACTCCGGCTTAAAGGAGTTGAAAGATGTTTATAAATAGTACTCTCTTGTCGATTGCCTTAACTTTTTGCCTCATGCTATTCGTGCCGACTCGAAAATGATATCGAAAGGTAATTCTTTAACTTGTCATATTTATCAGTTGACATGAACAAATCTAGCATTTCATCACAACATTTACCAGAATTTATTGCACAACTTCCAACAACCATGTTTTTTCAACAGAAAGTACTTGAAAATCACAAATATTTACATTTTCAATTTTGTAACCTTTGTCTAATGACAAATAAATTACCCTTCAAAATCATTTTAATGACCGCCGTTGCGTGATTTTTTTATTTGAAAACTTTATATTTACTTTGTTTGATTCACTGGTCAACTAAAAATTCTCTGATACATTTTGAAATATCTTCCGGACTAAAAATATTATAAACATTCATACTCTGTAGCTATGTTGGAATCTACGACATTTGTCAAACCTGAGAATCTATGAAAATTTGAGCTATTAACATCATGCAACAATCACTTTTCTTTTGTGGCGTGAGACATTTTCTAGGTTGACGTCAACATTTTTGGGAACCTTTGTGATGACCAGAAATGGCGGACACATAGCGATAAGGCGTATTGTTAGCTATATTGTACTTTATCAAATCAACGTATCATCTCTAGTGACATTTCATCACATAAAGACATTGATGTAAGTTGAAAATCATACACTTTTTCAAATACAAAACATTAGTTGTAACAAGTATTTGATTTTTTGAAGGTTAAATTTATTATATCGTAGGAGATTTATTCAGTCACATTTCAAAAACTTTAAGATTTTACATTTTCGAATATTTGACGAAACATGCACTATACAATTTATACCCAAAAAAATATATTCCATTTTAAGCAGCTCGTTACAGTAAATGAAAATAGTTAGAATTGATACCAATAAAAAATAATTATATATTTATTGAGTAGATATTTCGAGCATATTAACTTTTCTATTACTTAATTTTTCTCAACAGATCTTTTCATTTAATAGTAAAATATTGAATGTTGGTTACAAGCATGCTTTTTGTACAGATTATATTTGTCCTGTCTACGGTAAGAGTTTGAAAAGCTTCTCCTTAAAATAAAAAAATAAAACAGTTTTGAACATCGGGATTCTTGTTTAATGACAATTGCCTTAAATTGAATTAAATCCAAACAAAATGTATTATTTGCCGAATCAACAAACGCGAAATCACTTCCGTTTTATTGATTGGAGTTCATGATTTATTCATGTTTTATTTAATACAGAAATTAATTTGCACTCAGTTGGGATTATTAGTTTGCTACAATTTGCAATAATTCTATACGGACCTCTTTGACATTTTCTGTTGATTACATATAATTGAGGGATCAAACATCAATTCACAACACATATACTGTGTACGTAAACTTCTGAAGCCTTCTCAAGGTAAGCGTCTTTTTCAAATTTATAAAATCCTTTAAAATTTACATTAAATGTATGAAAGAAACATTAAAACGAGTTTAAAGTTGTGTGGAAAAATATTATATTAATAGGCTGAACTTTGGCGTAACATAATGTTTTCAAATTAACGGCAATCAGTTAGAAGCTATTTATAAAATTTAGAATTTTTGAAATACTAAGGCTTTTCTACCTCAGGCATACATGACCTTAGCTGTATTTGTCAAAACTTTTAGGAACTTTAGTCCTTAATGCTCTTTAACTTCGTACTTATTTGACCTTTTTAACTTTTTTGGATTAGAGCGTCACTGAAGAGTCTTTTGTAGACGAAACGCGCGTCTGGCGTATATAAAAATTTAGTCCTGGTATCTATGATGAGTTTATATATAATAGTTCATGATTTTCAAAGCTTAAAAAAATGCTCCATGTGAAAAAATTAAAATGTTTTGAAGCGTAATCATGGTTATAGAAATCTAGAAATCAGTAATCCATTGGTTTTCATTTGTGTCTGTACGTCATATTTGTCGATCGTTTATTATTTTGTACCTAAATCAGGTTATAAACATTCTCGTTTGAATTGTTTTATATTTGTAATTTTGTACGGGATTTGTTTAGTGTTGAAGACCGGAATTGACCTGTAGTTGTTATTACATATTATGTAGTTTCGTCTTTGATGAAGAGTTGTCAGTCATGGGCCATCGTACCAAATCTTCTTAGACTTATTCTTATGTATACAATTATTGATGATTGTCGACATACATTAAAGTTAAAGATGTTTTTGTGATTTTATCTCTAATTGCATCTCCCATCATCAATTATCTTTCAGCTATTTAACTGACATTGTAATGGGGAAAATGTATTTACTTCAAAAAAGTTACTTCCATTAAATGATTCACATCGTCAAAGTTTCGATGGAAATAATGCAAATAACAACCTGAGGGTGTCGATGGGTTTACAAAATAGACAATTATATCTTATAATAGAGAAAATTTGGAATCGTGAAAATGGGCATGCAATCTCGTTTGAATTATTTTACATTTGTCATTTTGGGGTCTCTTAGACCTGACTATACGGCATTGTCTTTGCTCATTGTTCAAGGCTGTACGGCGACCTATGGTTGTTAATATCTG
The DNA here is from genome assembly GCA_019925275.1 of Mytilus edulis. Taxonomy (NCBI): domain Eukaryota; kingdom Metazoa; phylum Mollusca; class Bivalvia; order Mytilida; family Mytilidae; genus Mytilus; species Mytilus edulis. The sequence continues at coordinate 100,997,821 of CM034360.1, forward strand.
TGTCATTGGCAATTATACCACACATTCGGTTTTTTATATATATATATATCAGGGCTTTATGAAAAAAATAGATTTGAGTTTTATAAACCCTTAACATTGGTAAATCTGGTAAGATTAAAGGTAAACGTATATGAGGAAAAAGCACAGATTTTCGCTCAATTTGGTTTATGTGTATCAAAGTTTTAAAGCACAAATATCCATATTCTTTCAGCACAAGTGTCCTACATGTAGCTGTTGTAATAAAAGTAAAAAGTGCAAACACCCAGCTACATTAACGTATTTTTCTATTTGTACATGGTCACCGAAGTTGGTGTGGAACAGATAAAAATAAGCACAATCTTTACAAGCCATCAAAATTGAACCAAATATGAAGTCATTCTGTTCAAATTATAAAGTGACTGAAAAATACAAGAAAAATAAACTCATCATAGATACCAGGGTATTCAGCATATTAAAAATATTATAGTACCGCCAACATTATAGCTTTTGATTGTCAAACTGCTGACCAAATATGAAGTCAATTTTGACCAATTATTCTAGTCCTTTAAACCCATCTGTACCCTCATGATTATCATGCATGATGAAATACGAAAAGTGGCCCAATAGTTAATATAGTATTTTTTTTTATCTATATCTCTAAGTTGCAAGGACATTCAATTTACTTAGTATCCACAATTTAAATATGACGACAGTCAACATAGTTATTTATGCTTGCTATACATGTCATTAGTCTGAAGCCTATCATAAGCAATAACACAATTTTTTATATGATATCATGTAAATTTAATATGACGTTCATTATCACTGAAATAGTAAACATATTCGTTTAGGGCCCAGCTGAAGGACTCCTCCGGGTGCGGGAGTTACTAACTGCATTGAAGACCCATTGATAGCCTTCGGCTACTGTCTTCTCTATGGTCGGGTTGTTGTTTCATTCCCCATTTCCATTCGCAATTTTATCATGTAAATTTACAACACGAAGCAGTAACCTTGACAAGCAGTAACCTTGACAATCATATTGATCAAAATAAAAATCATGTACTAAATTTTAGCAATTCATCATAACTTTTTAAAAGACAGCCGGTAGGAAATTCGAAAATCTGTTCATAACTTTTCGCCGTGTTATCTAAATTAAATAAATAGACGCGATTCTTACAAATAGACATAATGAATATCAATCTGATATTATGGACGAAACGATACACAAATCAATTTCCATCAATTGCGTATGAAAATGTTTTCGTTCATTAACGATATTAAATACATTTTTTTTAAATTGCAACACGTTCATGTGTTTGTCTCAAGTCTGGAACCTTGTTTTATATCGATGGAAGCATATAACAACTGGGTTGAAAGTAACGATCGAAAAAATTAAACAAGATTCATACATTCTTTAAATAGAATTGATAATGGAAATGGCGAATGTGTCAAATAAATATATATACTAGTCCAGTGATAATGAACGCAATATCAAACTCCAAATCATACACAAGAAACTAAAATTAGAAATAATACAAGACTAACAAAGGCCAGTGGCTCCTGACTTGGGACAGGCGCAAAACTTTTGCGGATTAAACATGTTAATGAGATCTCAATCCTCCCCCATTACATCTAGCCAATGTAGAAATGTAAATACATAACAATACGCACATTTAAATTCAGTTCAAGAGAAGTCCGATTCTGATGTCAGAAGATATAACAAAAGAAAATAAACAAAATGAAAATAATGCATAAATAACAACAGACTATTAGCAGTTAACGGACATGCCAGCTCCAGACTTCAATTAAACTGTTTGAAAAATTATGTCTTCATCATATGAATATCAGGCACAATCCCTCTCGTTAGGGGTTTAGTATCATACCATCATAACATATATAAGAAGAACACAACCCGTGGCATGTCAACAACTGGTTTTTAAATAATTTGTTTAGTTCCGATTAAAGACAATTTATTAATTCTTATCAGCCTTTTCATCAAATTCTACAAGATCTACAGTGAGAGGGAAAGGAGTCGTTGATGAAATTACTTCATACCCGCCATTTAATTTTAAAAAATGTAGGCAATATTTTGGTCTATTCTTTGAAGATTTATAACCTGTTGGTCTTTGATAGTGTTGAGATGATTCAGAAGAAACACAGACATTGCTAGATAATACAATTAATTATCTAATCACTACCACAATGTGATATTAATTAGTATTGTTATTTTCAATTAGTAAAAATAATCCGAATTCTATCTTATTTTTGGGATATACTTTTACAAATTAATGTGACGTCACTTTGTGTGTTTTTTTGTGTTAGAATTTCAAATGTGACGTCACTTTGTGCGTTGAGGCTTTGGCTAACTCGGCTGAGTATTTTTATGTGCTAGATTGGGTTGTTTTATGTAATGTATCTGGGTTTTTTTTCTGTAGTTAGTCACCACTTCGGTTTTATCATGTGTATCTATTATGTAGTCAATTTATAAAATTTACTGTTTGCAAAAGTATAAATTATTCGAAATAATAAGGATATTCTTAACCCAGACAGAAAACCCTAGCTATATTGGTCGCAACGTTTTGGAACTTTCGGTCATCTGTGCTCTTTAACTTTGTACTTGTTCGAACTGTTTTCATCTTAGCGTCACTGGTTAGTCTTGTGTGGACGAAATGCATGTCTGGCGTATTAAATTTTAAATCTGGTACCTTTTGTTAGCTATTATTCGTGTGTTTCTCTGTCCTATATGTTCTTCTATTTAGTTGTATTGTAGTCCTGTCATGTAATGTTTTCCTCTTATAGCTGATGTTTTTCCCTCGGTTTTAGTTTTTAACCCAGATTTGTTTTCTCTCGATCTATTGATGAATTTCGAACAGCGGTATACTTCTATTTCCTCTATTTACCTGATAAAACAAAAAACTAAATTTAATATTAATTAGTTTGTTGGTATAGTGTTGCCAATTTTTTAGTTTTCTCTATATTGCCTTGATGAATTAGTTGTCTTGTAGTTTTTGTTTTTTTTTCTACCGTGGTGTTTTCTGTTTTTAAGATTTTTTTGACAGCCCTATTGTATCTTTTACTTTTTTTTATGTGGTACAGGTTTATGACATATCATTTCTATTTTTCAGATTTAAAATGAATAGTTATAACAAAACGACAAAAATACTGTTGATATCAACCCAGTTTTTCCTCTCAATATATTGTTTGGAACTTTCTAATGTTTTTGATGTATACAAAGCTAGGTGTGGTAATACACTTTGCGAACTGCAAAATTCAGATTGGAGGAACGGAACACTACAGGATTATTGTCCAGAATGCAGCTGTGAGACTACATGTATATTTTCTAGGAACTGCTGCCCGAATCTATACTTCTATCGTTTTCTGCAATCATGTATAGAAACCAGTATCGTGAAATTTAACCCTAATCATGACGAAAAAAGAGCAGTATCAATGATCAGTCATTGTCCTGTTTCCTCGGATAATGTCACAAAAACGAAATGCGAAATATCAACCAGTCTCGATCAGAAACTTCAACATATTCCCGTTTATTCGTCCAAAAGCGGACTTTCTTATCGAAATGTTCATTGTTCAGTATGCCATAATGAATCAACAGAAAATATCAGCCAATGGAAAATTGAAATTGAATGTGCAAAATTTGCAGATTTTAATTTTCTATCTTCCTATTCCGAAATAATCGACTATGCCAGAGAGAAGGAATGTGATATTTTCTATTCAAGCTCAGATATTGACGGAGCTTATATAAACACATGTGATGATAAATATTTGTTAGATGGGGGCTTGATAAGTAAATGTAACGTTTCTGGAACATGGATAATATTTGATGCCAGTATAGACTTTGCATGCCGAATGTATGACAATAGATTTCATTCCTTCAAAAATGTATTTTGCCATCTCTGTAACCCACCAATTGATGTAGGTGGTGTCATGTCGAAATGTAATTCAACGGGTTTATGGGACGTTTTCAATGCCGATTTAGAAAACGCATGCTTAAACAACATACAGTCTCCACTGACAACGCCGTTCAAAAATATTTACTGTTTTTTATGCAATTCAAATATCAAGAATAACACAGACAACGTTCATTTCAAGGAATTAGAATTTACTCTCGAGGAAAGGATAGAAAATCAAGAAGAATTCGTGCTCGAGTTTAAAACCATCCATATCAACCTTGAATCGATTTTTGAGAGTGGATCAACATATGTAAAAGATACAAATTCTGAAATAATATCAACGACAAAACTTGATGTAATCGAAAACAATTACTTGAACACTTTGAACAGAACAAATATTATGTTACAGTACTTTGCATTCGCTGGTTATCCTTTATTTTGTCAAAACTATTCCATGTTTCCTATGACGCAGCATTGCGACTGTAGCGATAGTTGCTTTTTTCAAAACGGATGTTGCGTAGATAAATTGATCCAAAAATCTACTTTATGCACTGATCCACGATATTCTTACGATAAGAATGGGTACGTAGTTTTTGATAAATGCACCAATTCCATGAATAATCTTACTGACAAATTGTGTAGAATTAATGACATTGAAAAATTCTTTACTTTTCAACCAATAGAAATGCAAATTAATGATGGATCTACTCATTTTAAAAACGTATTCTGTGCTTTATGTAGTGACGTACTTGGTCAAACCACTTTCAAAAATAATTTGAAACTTTGGGACCTAGTCGTTCGCTGTAATGTGTACTTGCTGCCATATTTCTTCTTGTCATTTGAAAAATATTTCAGGTTTGTACGAGAAAACGGATGTGATATAAAGTACAAACCTTCCGAATATACTACAATATGTGAAGAAAAAGAATACAAACAATGCAATGTTACAGGGCACTGGATGCATATGGATCCAGATATTAAATTTACCTGTGAAAATATAACCATGTCGCAGAGTGCATTTTGTTCCATTTGTAATCCGAAACAAAAGCAAACAATAGAATATTCTGAATGCAATGTGACTGGCTTTTGGCAGAACTATAACATAGAAATAGAGAAATACTGTTTAAATATGCCACGAATTGATTACCTAGCACCATACAAAAACAAATTTTGTAAAATATGTAATGAAGTATTTGTAAATGAAATCCATTGGAGTTCGGGACCCACTAGGGAACAAATTCATGATATTGTTCATGATATTGGTTATGGATTCCAAACATCATCATATAGGGTCATATTTGAATTTTCAAACAACAAACAATCATCAAAACATAACACAGAGACACCTAGATGCAACTCAAGTCAGATTGTATTTCTTGTAAGTAACATTGAACCTAATCTTTATTACGTAAATATAAAGCTTTCAAACTATTAAATATGACACAACTTACATTACCTAGGTGGTTGATATGGTGTCAGTTAAGATATAGCTGAAAAGAGGTTCGTGTTTTTTTGTCTGAAAAGGGATACCTTTTGATCTTTAATATTGAGAATTAAAAAAACCTATTATAAGTGTAAACAAATACTGCATACAAGTCGAACATATTCACATCTGATAATCACTACAAATGCTCAATTAACCATTAAACCAAGATAAGAAAAACATAAGATTTAGTCTCGTGCGTTCGAATAAAGGTAGTTTCTGAGCGAAAAATCTCACTCATCTCTGTTCTTGTTTGGCACATTTATTCTTTTACTTATTGAATTAGAATTAGGGTTAAACTATATGTAATAAAACTAAGACAAGAAATAGAGGTTATCAAGCATATTTTTGTTGGCACTACATAAACAAAACAAGAGAATTCTGAATATCTGATAAAAAAAAGCGGACATCTTAAACTATTTCTATCATAGTAACTATTCGCCTCGAGCGTCCTATTACATTTCTACGCATGCCCGGTTGAAAATACAACATTAATTAGTATAATACAAATTAGCCAATGTTTATATCGTAATTTGATATACCGATTAAGAATAGGTCAGGACAATTTACAGATTTGTGAAATTGATGTTTAATATCGCCTCGAATACAAAATTGTTCATCCTGTCTTGGTCAAGTAAATGTTTTGGCATTTCTTACTAGACCATTATATATCATATTTCTGCAAACCCCCTTACTACAAAAAATATAGCAATTGTTGTCTCTAACACATGTAGATCACATAATTAAGTCAATTACAATCAATAGACAAAGTTAAGTATTTGTTGAGTGTAAAACAATTAGAGCAGAAGACTTTTCTTTCCTAACTATCCATAAATTCTATATTTTAAATGTGGTCGATGTGGGCTATTGAGATTTTATTCCCATTGCAATAAGTGCTTCATATTGAAGTTATTTTCATTTATGTATTTGCTATTGCGTTTGAGCAAGAATTGTTTAATATAAATGCAACTATATTTTATCAATTTATTAGTTATTGTTAAGTCAATTATACTGGGAAATAATATTTAATCAGATTGATTAATTTATTTAAGACATTATTTATTCGATTAATCTTATTTGTTTAATCCTTCAAGCTACTTTTGTGTGTCTTATGAAAGAATGGAACGTTCTTAATTTGAACCAAAAGAGGCATGAAAAACTTCTAAAGAAGTATATTTTGACAATACTTTTAAATGAATCTTATTCTTGAAATCCTTAAACCATAGTGGTGTCAAAAGATTTTTGATTTCATGGTTATGAGTATATGATAATTTTCAAAAATCTTTTAAGTGTATTTCTTTGGCTTTGAATGTTGATAATCCCTATTTTCATAAATATTCACATTATTTCACAGACAGTTAAATAAATTCAAGGGACTATTGACCTTACTTTTTTTAATTTGAATATCTTTAATATTATGTTTTCATTTATACTCAGATATAATGAAGGTTTGTGCATATAAGAAGATGCGGTATGAGTGCCAATATAACAAAATTCCATCCAAGTCACAATTTGTAAAAGAAAAAACCATTATAGATCAAATTACCCCAAAAATTACTAGAGTAAAATCAGTCAAACGGGAAAACCAACGGTCTAATTTGTATAGAAATGAAGAATGAGAAACAGTTATGAACCACATCATCAAACGGCAACTACTGAATATCAGGTCCTGACTTAGGGCAGTTGTTTACATAAGCCTTACAGCAAATTGAAGATTGCATGTTGAAATTCAAATTAAGCTCGATTTTGTAGTTTAAAATGATAAGCCCAGACGAACACATCGAAAATAAGATAAGAAAATAAAAAGGAATCGAAGTTAGTTCGTTCGCAATCATTTTGAGACATTACTAAACGAAATCATAAACGACTTTAAGGACTATATACAGGCAGAAGAAGTTGAGAGATATTGCTTGGTTATCCAGATAACAATATTTTACAGATGTTCACAATTTATAAATCGCATGAACTCCCTAAGAGATTTACTAGGTGCTTCAACAGGATAAGCGTCTTCTGCTTTGTATGTACCAACTGTCATGCGAATGCATACTGAGTTAAACCTATTTGTAATAATTGTCTTATATTACTCTTTATTTCAGAATAAATGTCGTGATATACGTTGTTATCCTGGTAGAATGCTTGTCGATACAGGATGTACTCCTCTTTTCCAAACAACAGCAAACCTGGGATACATTTTATATGGGTCATTAAAAGCTAGTTTGTTGAATAATGTAAACGATTCGATGTCTTTCTTGGAGTCAGTTAGTGAATCTTTTAAAGAACATATAAGGAAATATTTGAGGCTATCGTACATTGATTTTGGAACTTCTACTTTTCTGTCCAATGTGTATTGTCCGCGCAATCAGCTCAACAAATTAAACAAAGGACTTGATGTTTTCATATTGGTTTACCACAAATTATTTATAACGGATTCTGTTAATCGTTCAAGGACAGAAGAACAGCTGGTGTCTTTGCTAGGCTCAACATTTAATGTTACCTATGATGACTTTGAACAGCCATTTCTTTTTGAGCATGATGTACATGCGTTTCATTTACCTTCTTTAGTTTCAAGAATGAAATTTACCGATAAATGTTACACTAGTTACGAAATATCTCATTCACACCCTGGACATTTATACGTTCATTCACACGTAAATCAACTTTTGTTTTGCGAACAAATCGAATTGAACGAAAATGAATTCAGTGTAAACATGAAAGATTTCAAGTTAACAATTATTTCACGAAATACTGACATTGAACAAGATGATTATATGTTGATGTCACCTCGGAAAGCAAGATTATGCGTAAACCGTTTGCAGACTGTGAATACACGAAAAGATTCTTACAATTCTACAGTTGTGTGGAACACAGTCGCATTGGTGGTCACTTGTATATCACTAGTTTGTTTAGTTTTAACGTTTTTGACTTATTGTTTTTTTTCGAGTTTGAGAACCCTTCCAGGAAAAAATAATATGTGTTTAGTATTTGCAATGTTCTGTGCGCAGTTCGTTTTTCAGTTTGTAGAATTTGGTACAAAATCTGATATCGGATGTAAAGTTATCGGTGTTTTAATACATTATTTTTGGTTGGTAACGTTTGGTTGTCTCAATGTATGTTCTTTTCATATGTTCTACGTTTTTACAAGCAAAACAGGCATTCATATATCCGAAACTTCTAGACTGGCAGTTTATATATTTTATTCTTATGGGATACCAGCAATAGTTGTAGTATTAAATATTATTATAACTAGAAGTCTATCTAGCGTTACATTGATTGGATACGGAGGTCACGTTTGTTTTTTGAATCAACAAATCGCATTCTTTGTTACTTTCATAATTCCAATAAGTCTAGTTTGCTTTTCAAATATTTTCTTCTTCATTGGGACTGCTTTCAAAATTGCACGACGACCAAAATTGAAAAATGATTCACAAATGAGTTTAAATCAAATTCAATTTAGAGTGTACGTAAAATTATTTTCTATAACGGGAATCTCTTGGATTTTTCAAATTATTGATTCTTTCATACCTTTTTCAGCCTTTTCGATAATAGTTTCTTTTTTGAACGCTTTACAGGGGGTGTTTATATTTATTTCGTATATCTGTAATAGACGTGTATTAAATCTATATAAACAAACTAGAATGTCTCTAAGCGAAAACCGTGATTCAAAGATAAGCAGACAAACAACATCCACCGAACTGAGTAGAATGTAGATATATAAAATACACCGAACTATATTTAGATACATCAGCCTCTTTGTTAAGTGGATATTAGATATATAACCCGAGGAAACAGTAAAGTTTAAGCTTACAATATACACCGAACTGAGTGGAATTTAGATATGCAACATACACTGATTGATGTTTAGATATTCATCAGCCTCTTCGTTGAGTGGAGAATAAATATACAACCAGAAAAATCAGTGGAGTATAGGCCTACAATATCAACCAAAATGAGTGGAGTTTACATACACAACATAAAACAAACTGATTGAAGTTTAAAGATACAACATCAATCAAACTAAATGTCGTTTGGATAAACAACATAAATTGAACTAATTCATGCTTAGATACACAACATCCTCTAAACTGAGTTGAGTTTCAATAAACAAAACAAGAAGACTGTGAACTTTAGGCCTGCAACATCAACCACACTGATTGACGATAAGATACACAACATTAATCAAATGGATTGGAATTTATATATACAGCCCTAACCAACAGGTATACAACATCCACCAAACTGTATCGAGATTAGATATAGAACATCCACCAAGCTGAGAAAAGTTCAGATACAAAACATCAATCAAATCAGTGAAGTTTCAGCATAAAACATCAATAAAACTGACTTAAGTTTCGATACACAATATCCATCAAATTTAGAAGATTTTTTTTATATACAAAATTAATTAAACTTTGCATGAATGTAATTATGAAAAAATTGAGAAAAAAAATCATTTAGCTTTAAAAGTTAATGTTTTCAATGTGCATAACGTACATACATCTGTTATTTTGTATTTTGTTTTTAAGATATATTCTTGAGCTACTTTCTTACTAGTTTTTACCAAACACATACTTTAATCCATTATATTAAGATATGAAATATAGATATTTCATTTAAAATTTGATCTCAAGTCAATGCAATTAGATATGAATTTTCAGAATATTGAACTTTATCGTGTAGATAAAAAACCATTTAATACTTTCAAAATGAAATAAAACAATTTCAATAAAAAAAGAGTATTTTTTACTCAGTTTAGAGTCTAGCAGTTATGAGATATAAGTCGCAAAAAGTCATTTCCTATACAAAATCAATTTGTGTAGCTTATTTTACTTATATTAATTTGGCAGACAAAAATATCAGATGATGATAATTGTAATACTCGTGACGACAACACCAAGTATTGGTCCCAACGCTGTGCACAGGAAAAAAACACTGCAAATACTTTGGGTAGCCAAACAGATGTTTAAGTAAATGTGCATTACATTATTTTGACAAACGGCAGCACATAATACTATAATAAGGAAAATAGTATAATTGCCAATAAGACAACAAATAAGCAGATACCAAACGACGCAGATGTTGGTAACTAAAGGTAACATAGTCAAAACAAAATCCAGCTCCCACCATCCGCAAACGCAAATGCGTAGTGGGGCTGACTTCAGTCAGACTGAAGGTACCTGTAGGTAGTTAAACAATGACCTTGATAACGAAGCCTTGACTCCCACCGAATTGTTAGCCATATAGGGCTCCATCATGACAAGTGTTAACCAATTCAAAAAGAAAAAATAACGGTCTATTCTCTATAAATAAAAACAAAAAACGAGACACACCTATGAACCACTGAAAAGAACGAAAACGACTGAACACAAGACTCCTAACTTAGGACAGGTGTACAAAAATGCAGCAGGTTTTAATATTTTAACTAGTGCAAAACTTAATTAACTCCAACCTGAGACAGTAGCCTTACAAAATGAAAAAACACAATATAAAATTACAATCAAAATTGCTTTACTTGACCAAAAAGACGTTTGAGCAAAAACTTTTGTTAATACAAACATAAACTTGAATATTTTTTTGAAAGATATAAAAGGTTAACATAAATCAAATCTAAGGAGATTCCTTCAATGACATTACAAAAACTGTACCATTTGTTATAATCCCAACTGGGATCAAATTACTTCTGAATTAAATAAAAAAACATAAATAATCAAAGATTGCGATCAGTAATATAAGCTCGAAATATAATAGTTGACAATACGGAAAATATCTGTCAAAATAATTATATTCAATTTCGAGCAGTTCTTTAAGGTTTATGACCCCTTCTGCAGCCATTTCTGTACGAACTTTTCAAACTTCAATAGTATCAAAACTACAGATATAATGAATAATAGAAGTAGGCCATTTTGTACATATACCAAGGGAAAACTTGATGCAAAGCATTATTAATTACTGTTTCATTGCATTTAATAGAAATAAAGGTCTTTGTGGCAAATAAACCAAGATTTTTATAGAAAATCCACAGCCTTTAATACAGAGATTTCTGTTATAAAATTTGAAACATAGATTACTCACTTGCTTATCTATGATGTGCTAGCGTTTATTTTTAACAAAATGTTCTAAATAACCTGTAAATTCCACAAAACCTCGTGCTGAGTCACTAAAGTCGAGCGCACCCTAAAAGGTGTACTTGATTTGGTCCATATTTATATTTGTTTTAACCAATAACTACATTAATAAACTTGTTTTAAGAAAATCACGGCTAGCACTGCATGCAATAAACCTATATCTATCAGTCACAAAATTGTCAAATATGAGAGTACAAGGATAATTGCTGTGGATTTTCTGTAAAATTTCCATATGTTTAACTTTGAATCAACACAAGGGTACATAATCCTTAAGAACAACCACCTTTTTAGATTAACATTTTCTGTTAAGAAAAGAGAAATCATAGAAGAGTTATCATGCTCGAATTATCTTTTCAATAAATATATAATTATCATTTAAAGGTACAACAGAAAATTTCATTTCAATTCAATGTGAAATGAGCGATGGTTCGTTAATAATGATTAAGTTAACACAAAGTTGACTGCTGTACCCATATTTTTGACATTTTCCCCTATTATAACTGCCTGTTTTGTTCACACATCGTTTTCAATATAATGGAATTTGATGCGACTGAGAGGTTTAGCTAGCTTTAAACCCAGGTTTTATCTACCATTTTCCACATAAGAAAATGGCTGTACCAAGTCGGGAATATGACAGTTGTAATCCATTCGTTAAAGATTTTGATTTTGACATTTTTGAATATTCCTCGGTGTTCGGTATTTTTGTAATTTTACTTTTTCGTTACAAATGTGTTTTTAAAGCTTATACATTTGTATTTGTTACGTCTACAGTAGAGGTTCAAGTTCTTCTTGTTTATTTTAGGAAACAAAACTCCGGTGTTCTCGATTAAAGATACTTCTCAGTCTATGATAGTGGCCATAATTCAATTAAATCAAAACAAACTATGTTCTTTGTACAATCTACAAAAACGAAAACACGTCCGTTTTATTGTTCGCAATTCATGATTATTCATGCTTTATTTAATTCAGAATTAATGTGCATTCAGTTGGGAACATAAGTTCATTAAGATTTGCAACAATTCTATATCGACCAATTAAACAATTTTTGTTGATTGCGTATAATTGAGAGATCAAACATCAATTAATCTCATACACAACCTGAAGCTATGTTAAGATACGCGTCCCTTTCATATTAATTGCAACATGACTTTAAAAATTTACCTCCGATTTTGAGAGAAGAAATTATAAAAGTTTTATTTTCGATATTTCGTGTTATAAGATATAAAAGTGTTGGTCATTGTTAAAGGCGGTAAGATAATCTTATCTTTTCTATGTCAGTTTGTGCTAAAGAGTTGTCTCATAGACAACAATAGACAACAATACTTAATTTCATGTGGTAACAGACGACTTTAAGGGTGCAGATTTGAAAGGTCATACATTCAGCATTTTCTTCCATTTTCCTTGTAAAATAGCATTGGTTTTACAGTTTGAATTTAAAAAAAAAAAAAACGTGTTTTTTTTCGTGATTATGTGAAAGTCAAAACAAAAGCACCGTTACAATTGTATGTAAGATTTTACAAACATTCCCCATCTCGATCCTCATTTGATCGTAAACTAGGAAGGTAACATGTTTTTTTTAAAGATTTTTTACAAATCGGCTCTCACATCATCAATTAACTTTAAGCTATTAACTGAAATTACAATGGCAACTATATCTACGTTTAAAAGGTAACATATATTTAATGATTCACTTTGCCATAATTTCTATTTTAGAAATAATGAAAATAACAAAACTGAGGATCTCGATACAAAATATTCTACATAAGACAATGCCTGTACCAAGTCAGGAATATGACATTTATTATCCATTCGTTTGATGTATTTGAGCTTTTGATTAGCAATTTTCATTATGGACTTTCCTTTTTTCCTCGGAGTTTGGTATTTGTGTGATTTTACCTTTTATAAAAGAACTTTTTAATTTATTTTATCCAGCTTACTCTGTTACAAATACAGTTACAAAATTCAGTGTGTAGTTTTTAAAGAAGAACATTTTTATAAATCATTTCAGTTATCGTGGTTAAACGTTCAATAATGATTCATTATTTAAAAAATACCGCACATTTATTGATTTATTTACAACCTATGAGATGAGCGCTCACAAACATGTTTCACCCCTCCACATCTCTTTATGTGCCAGTCCCAAGTCAGAAGCCTTTAGGACGGTGATTGTCGTTAGTTAACGTCAGCCATATTGTTTTTTTCGTAAATGGTTTTGTTTCAAATAAGGCCGTTAGTTTTTCAATTCAATTGCTTCATAAATTTACATGTCGGGCCCATTTAAAGACCACTTTACTTCACAGACCATCGATAACTTTATATGCATTTTTGACCCTGTTAGGCGGCCTTTATTTCTGCATTCTTTTATTTCAAGCCATTTTTCTCTATTCTTTGTTCCCGCTCTATTCTGGCAATGGACATTTGCGCTTGCGAAAGAAAATGCATATACCAAGTCAGGAATATGACAGTTGTTTGTTTGATGTGTTTGAGCTTTATATTTTGCCATTTGATTAAGGACTTTCCGTTTATAATTTTCCTCGGAATTCAGTATTTTTGTGATTTCAATTTTGAGAGGATATTTGCATTTTTTCAGATGGATATTTGTACCTTTTTAATGTGGGCATTTGCGCTTTTCATGAAACCATATTTGCACTTTTCATGTAACCATATTTGCGCTTTTGCTATTGGACATTTGCGGACATCTAAGCTGTATAAAAATAATATTGCAGTTTTCATTGTTTGAAGTTTAAAAATTGATTTACTATTCCACAAAACAGCAATATTAATTCCTTTTATTTACACACAGATTAAAAAACTCTTCGACTTTAAGGAATAAATAAGTACATGATAACTCTTAAAATTAGCAAGGTATCATTCAATAACTGAAAAAAAGAAATACCGTTTATTTGCAACTCTTAATAGTATAATGGGATTTTTTTGCATGTTTCTTATATTATCTATTCAATACTATAGGTTACGCACGAACATCAACAATGAGAAAAAAACCATTCCGTGTGGTAAGCTATCAAATGCCTTGCGTGACAAAGGTGAAAAACTAACAGTATAATTAATAACAAAACAGTTTGCGAAAAACAAATATGACATACATGAACCAACAACAAATACTGAATTACAGGCTTTCGACATAGGACAAATACATAAAGAATGTGGCGCGGTTTATCATGTTTGTGATCGGTAAGAACAACAAGTGTTCAACGCGCAAATGACCATTTTGTTTAAGCACAAGTGTCCTGTTGTGTTAACAGGTAAAAAAGCGCAAACGCCATGCTATGAAAACGTATATTCTCCTATTTCGCACACCATTAAAATCTTTTTTTTTTTGACTGATTATTCACTATTCTGTTAACTCTTTTAACATCCCTATGTATGGCATGTATGATGAAATATAAAAAGTGATGCATTACCCATCAACTGAAAACTTTAAACAAAAATGTCAGAGATTTACACATAAGTGGAAAAAAGACGTCTATACAAATGAACGATTAAATGATGGAATAATAATGACATTATACATAGATACCTTGACGTTACAAAAAGACAGCACTAACGCGTATTTAAGTGCATATATTATTCCCGCGGTACTACGATTTCCCTTCGCCTGTACAAACAGTTTCAATCAAAATCTATTCGGTGTGATTTAACAGATATATCAATACCTAAGCCAGGAACATCCATAACATATAACGACAGTGTGTATACAATTATGTTCGGAATATATTTTGTAGTCATAAAATAATGTCGTGTTTCAAAATTTTAAGTTTTCTTTGTATTATTTTTGTGACTAGATTGTCTTGTAGTCCTTATATATTTGTACCATAGGGCTTTCTGTTTTTCGCCTTTTTTATTGCCTCATTGTCCTGTTGTTACATTGTTTTGCAATTATAGTTGATGTATTTTCCTTGGTTTTAGTTTGTAACCCGGATTGGTTTCTAACAATCGATTTATGACTTTTGAATACCGGTATACTTTTGATGCCTTTGTTTACCTTTTGTTTCTGATACATGTATACGACAAATTATTTTAAGTGCATATGTTATTCCCGCGGTACTATTTTTTAGATTTAAAATGAATAATTATAACAAAACAACAACATAACTGTCGATATCAATGTTTTTCTTTCTTCTCTGTGTACTGTATAGATCTTTCTAATGTTATGGATGCATACAAAGCAAGGTGTCCAGAATGCGGATGTGACAATAAAATTGAAAATGGAAGTGGGGAATGTGTCAAAGTGACAACAACCCGACCATAGAACAGACAACAGCAGAAGGTCACCAACAGGTCTTCAATGCAGCGAGAAATTCCCGCACCCGGAGGCGTCCTTCAGCTGGCCCCTAAACAAATATATATATATACTAGTTCAGTGATAATGAACGCCATATAAACTCCAAATTGTACACAAGAAACTAAAATTTAAAATGATACAAGACTAACAGAGGCCAGAGGCTCCTGATTTGGGACAGGCGCAAAAATGCGGTGGGGTTAAATATTTTTATGATATCTCAACCCTCCCCCTATACCTCTAGCCAATGTAGAAAAGTAATCGCATAACAATACGCACATTAAAATTCAGTTCAAGAGAAGTCAGAGTCTGATGTAATAAGATGTAAACATCATGAAAATAAACAAAATGACAATAATACATAAATAAAAACAGATTACTAGCAGTTAACTGAAATGCCAGCTCCAGACTTCAATTAAACTGATTGAAAGATTATGTCTTCATCATATGAATATCAGGCACAATCCTTCCCGTTAGGGGTTGAGTATCATACCATCATAACATATATGAGAAGAACATAACCCGTGTCATTCCAACAACTGTTTTAAAAAAAAGAATAAATGTGTTTAGTTCCGATGGCGATGCAAAGACCCTATAAGTGAATCAATATTAACGCAAAATATGCAATCTTTAATGACCTGACAACAGTATCGTAACTATATCCCTTCTTAATAAGTCTATTTAAAGATTTTGTTAGCTTCTGAGGTGAATACTGACATTTTTGTGCTTCATACAAAATTGGATGTGAAATACCTGAACGTATAAGAAGTCTGCATGTTGAGCTATATTTACGAATGATGTCCTTATACCGATGATAAAATAAAGTAAATGTTTTGACTAGTTTGTGATTTCGAAAACCCTGGTGTAATATGTTTTTAGTAATACATAAATTTATCTCGTTAAAATCTAAAACATTGTTACATACACGAGCGAATCGTACGAGTTGAGATATATAAACAGCGTAAGAGGGTGACAAGGGAACGTCACCATCTAAAAATGGATAATTTACGATGGGAAATGAAAAATCATCTCTTTTATCATAAATTTTAGTATTAAGGTAGCACTCCACAGTTAGGTGTGTAGTTTCGCATTTTGGCCCCTGTGGATTTTTCAAATATGAGAGCTAGTGTGCAATAAAATTCATTTTTGGATAGCTGAGTATTAAAATAGCCTTTGTATTGGGTTTATATGAACATCAAGATTATGTAATGTATGTAATATAGGCTGTTTTCTGTATGACAGTCCGTATTTGCATGTCCCTACCATACATTGGTCCGGCAATTATTGTAATGTTTTTTTCCAACTTTTTATCGCACGAACTTTGTGATTGGATTTTACGAAAAAATGAGGCGAAAGACACCCATTTTTTATTTGATCATTAGGAAGATTAATGAAAACAGTTTCTAAAAAGGTATCACTCAAAGGCATTGAAATTCTAGTTTGATCCAAATTTTGGGGGGATATGTGACATATCCACCCCCCTTTTTGCAATATTTTATGGTAAATAAATGCAGAATGTTTCCATGGATACACATAAAAGGAATTAATTTTCACTCTTTTAACTATTGAAAATCAACTCTATGGAGTATACTGATTACATACATATGCACATGCACAACACAAACAGTTAGGTTAATGTATTAGAAATCCAGGAATAGGAGATGATAAAACATTTTGTTGCTCATTTTTGATTTTATTTTCTAACTGTGGAGTGCTACCTTATGGCACATCAGAAAGCACAGAAATGCACTTTTTAAGATAAAATTTACCCCAAATCTTTAGTCTTTAATGTTCTTGTTTTAGTTCTGAAGGTAAAAAATCTGCTAGGAATGCAATTTATGTTTATTTTATTGTTTACTGTCCTTAGCAACCAAATATACACATTTTGGCACTTAGACATGTTGCGGTCTTAAATTTGTACTCCATTAGCTTCGCCATTGTAACCAAAGATTGCGCTTTATATGATATCCTCAGAATGTATCGCTTCATATTTTTGAATGCGAGTAAGTCAAATAAACATTTTTAGTAGGATTTTATATTATAATTTGGCATTAATTAGATTTAATGATGCCAGTACTGCTAGAAATTTATACCCTGCTTGAGAGCTTCTAAACCAAGGTTAGGTATGCTATTTACAGCAAAATTGACCTATAAGTGCTTTCAAATACCTAAAAATTGTACAATTTGTCCTCTTTTAAGGTAATTTTATGATTTTGAATAACATAATGGGAAAAGTTTTAGAAATTTACCCCAAAAATGAGACAGACTTGAAGTTTTTCACTATGATCCAGCATTTATTTTTAAATCACTTTTTGTCGCGTTTCAACATCAACTGCTAACCTTCATAAAATCTTTATTACTGAACCAATTTTAAAAACTAAGGTACCATTTTCATCGTAACAGCTAGTAGAACACAGAAAATATAACAAAAATTGAGGCAGGAGGGGAAAAATTTCACCTTAAGGTAGCACTCCACAGTTAGGTGTGTAGTTTCGCATTTTGGCCCCTGTGGATTTTTCAAATATGAGAGCTAGTGTGCAATAAAATTCATTTTTGGATAGCTGAGTATTAAAATAGCCTTTGTATTGGGTTTATATGAACATCAAGATTATGTAATGTATGTAATATAGGCTGTTTTCTGTATGACAGTCCGTATTAGCATGACCCTACCATACATTGGTCCGGCAATTATTGTAATGTTTTTTTCCAACTTTTTATCGCACGAACTTTGTGATTGGATTTTACGAAAAAATGAGGCGAAAGACACCCATTTTTTATTTGATCATTAGGAAGATTTATGAAAACAGTTTCTAAAAAGGTATCACTCAAAGGCATTGAAATTCTAGTTTGATCCAAATTTTGGGGGGATATGTGACATATCCACCCCCCTTTTTGCAATATTTTATGGTAAATAAATGCAGAATGTTGCCATGGATACACATAAAAGGAATTAATTTTCACTCTTTTAACTATTGAAAATCAACTCTATGGAGTATACTGATTACATACATATGCACATGCACAACACAAACAGTTAGGTTAATGTATTAGAAATCCAGGAATAGGAGATGATAAAACATTTTGTGGCTCATTTTTGATTTTATTTTCTAACTGTGGAGTGCTACCTAAGCTTTCCGTTATTGATATAGATATCAAGATCGAGGAAAGGGCAGTGGTCATTGTTAGTGTTCGCTTTATTCAAAGTAAGTTCAACAGGATAAATTTCTTTAGTCATACATGTATTATATCTAGGAACTGCTGCCCGGATCTCGTTTTTCGTTTTCCCAAATCACGTTTATTCGCCCAAACGCGGGTTCTGTTACAGAAATACTCATTGTTCAGTTTGCAATATTGAATCAAGGCCACACCAATTTGATTAATAGTTTTTTGGATTTTCCCGCTCCTGTTTTTGAGAAATCAAGTTTTCAACAAAAAAAACCAACAAAAAAACTACCGCTTCCGATTTTTTTTTGGTCCGCATGCCGCTCCGAAATTAGTCTTACCTTGATTTTTTTTCTCACAGACGCTTTCTTTTTGCATATAATCAAATCTGGGTTCAAACGCACGTGTGATCAATCAAAAAAAAAAAGCGAAAGGAAATATAAAAATAAATATGTCAAGCCATCAGTTGTAGTTTCGGCTCAATGTCGAGGACAGGCACTCATTGGGAGAGGACTTCTTTAATGTTGTTATAACTTGTGTCCAATCCCTTTTGCTACTTATGCAAATAAAATATGTTTGAACTAAGGCACTCATTGAACAAACGGCTATCCGTTGATGGTCATCATTTACATTTGAAGATATCTGTTATGAAGACAAAATGGTAAAGTCTGTCAATATTTCGTTTGATGATATCAAACACATACAAATTGACAAATTCGAGAACAGCCGTCGAAATCACCTATCATAGTCCGAAATTAGTTTGACATCCAACGGCTGTTTTGCTAGACAAGCTGGGCGGTAAAACAGCCGTTGGACGTCAGAGTAATTTCGGACTACATCTCGCAATGTTGGCATTGACATGGATATTTCTGTGTTGGGAGAGTTAAACTGTCAATTTGTGATTTTTTAAATAGATAGAAGCTGAGACTACTATAACACATGCGTTATATCTGTGTTATAGTAGTC
The DNA here is from genome assembly GCA_019925275.1 of Mytilus edulis. Taxonomy (NCBI): domain Eukaryota; kingdom Metazoa; phylum Mollusca; class Bivalvia; order Mytilida; family Mytilidae; genus Mytilus; species Mytilus edulis. The sequence goes on from CM034360.1 coordinate 101,017,741, forward strand.
TCAGATAGAAGCACACCCTCCAATTCAAACAATAATTTAAATGAATTACCAACAGGTCCCCCTAAAAAATGTGTTTGATGTGTTAATGAAAAAAAACCAATGAAACTTCCTAAAAAAACAAAACCCAAATCGTAAGAACTGGGCAAGGAGAAATTGATAGGCACAGAGAAACTGTTGTGTGACCTTATTGACCTGGCTAGTACTACAGAGTGTTAGTGGTCTTCAGATAATTTAAAATCAGGGACAATTGTGCAGAATAAACTTTAAAATACTTTTTGGTATATAGACCGCATCCATAAAAGACTGCAATTTAATGTGAAATATGTTAAAATCCTAATATCAAAATAAAATCTATCTGATATTAAAAATTTACTCATTCAATGAGTGCATCTTACAATTCACAGTAGTAGCTAGTTTTGATGAGAACATATATCCTTCTGTTTGTCTTTTAGTTTCCAAGCACAGCTCTTAATATAACAATAAGGAGATGTGGTTAATTGCCAATGAGACAACTATCCACCAAAATTCATAAGAAGTAGATATAAACAATTATGGGCAATCAAACATTCTTCAGCCATGAGAAAATCCTATGTTTTGTTAAGGGCCTTTCCATAATTAATTGTGTGGGGGAGGAAGGCACCTGTATTAAAATTTGATAGGTTGTGGTTATTTAAGAAAGATTGCTTGAACATTTAAATGAAATATCCAATTCAAAATGTATGCATGGTCATGATGGTGGGGTCAAATAAAAATAGCCTTCCGTCCCCCCCCCCCCCCCCCCCCCCCCATACATGTACATTCATTTTTGGAACAGCCGTTGATGAAATTTAATTACACTTCAAACATTGTCAATAAAGTTACAAACTGAAAGTATCAATTTCAAAATCATGTGTTTTGCATGCTCTTTACATTTGTGAAGGTCACTAGTATTGCCATTTTTAAGTCACATTTAAGAGTTGTTAAGAGGTTTTTTTCAAATATTTGCTGCTGCAAGGTGAAAGAGTCTACAGTTGTTTGCTTAGAGTCAGAATAATGTATTCAAATGGGATAATATGCCTTATGCATCAAAACATCTGTGCTTTTCCTTCTTATTTTGTTTGATAAACCTAGCATGTATCACTTTAAAAAAAAAAAGATATCGCTCGCTCCTCTTGCAGACCACTCGCCTAATGGAAATTAAAATTGAATGTGCAAAATTTGCAATTTGAATTTTCTATCTTTTTATTCCTAACTAATCGACTTTGCCAGAGAAAAATAATTGGATATTTTCTATTCGAGCTCAGGAATTGATGGTTTTCATTAAAACATATGCGATGAAAATTCTTTCTCTGGTGATGGTTTTAAGAACTTGGATAACATTCAATGCCAGTATACACTTTGCATGCCGAATGTATGACAATAGATTTCAAATATTTCGAAAATATATTCTGCCAATATCTGTAACCCACCAAATTTTATAAGTGGTGCTATTTCGAAATGTAATTCAACGGATGTAAGTGACGTTTTCAATGCTGATTTACAAAATGCATGCTTAAAAAGTAGGGATGTCAACTCTGTAGAGATTTACTAATCGAGTACTCGTTGGATTTACCGAGCGATACTCGAGTACTCGCTCTGTAAAACATCTACAAAATGGAAACACAAAATAAGACCCATTTCAAGTTTTGTAGGTTGTTTTCTTGTGAACATAAAACCTTCAACATTATTTCCGTGGAGTAAATAATCGTCCAAGGAATTTTATACCATAATCAATAGCTCATTTACTACATGAATTAATTATGTAAACTGTCAATAATCTAATTCAGTAATTAATCAAGATCTTTAGAAGTATTATTACTCAAAGAACAGTATTTCGGAACCGTAAATCACATTTAATAATTAACTAAAAAGTGATAATTAATACTTACTGATGCCTTTAATTGTTTTCTGAGGGTCGACACATTGTGCTTTGACTTGTTCTTATTCAAACATATTATATTAACAAATTTTCTAGGACGAAGCGATTTCTTAACCTTTTTAGGTAACTAACAGCCCTGCTAATGAAAATATTTGCTCTGATGGTATGAACAGTATAAAGGTGGGGAAATGACTGAAATTAGCTAAAAGTGTAAGATTTGGCAAAAAGCTCTTGTTTAATGCCTGTCTCTGTTTGGGAGAATTTTAAAAGACAGTTTACGCAAACAATCGTATTGTATTTTAATTCCTATTAATTAAGAAATTTTTGTTGAAGCTTGGGAAAGCAACATTCTAACAGGAGACTGTTTAGTCAAGTATCATTTTGGTATTCGATACTCGATAGTTCCGAGTGATACTCGAGTCCTCGAGTACTCGAGTGCTCGATGACATCCCTTTTAAATAGCATTCAGTCTCCATTGACAACACTGTTCAAAGATATTCACTGTCTTTTTCTGCACTTCATAAAATAAGTATATAACAGACAATATCATTCAATGTGCATTTCAGAGAAGGAATATTTTCTGTTGAAGAAAGAATAGAAATTCAAAGAGAATTCGTGCTTCAGTTTAAAGCCATCGATTGCAACCTTGAGTCGATTTAAGAGAGTGGAACAACGTATGCAAACCCTGTAATTATAGCAACGAAAACACAGGATGTTAATAAAACTAAAACTAATACTTCCCAATTTGAACAAAACACATATAATGGTACTGTACTTTGTATTAACCCTTTGTTTTGTCAAAATCTATTCAATGTTCCCTATGACGCCAAATTGGGACTGTAGCGACTGTGCTATTTTCACTGGATGTTACATAGACAAATTGTTACAAAAATCCACTTCATGCACTAATCCACAATATTCTAATGATAGGAATGGGTATGTAATTTTTGATACATGCACTAAATCTACGGATGCACTTACTGAAAAATTGAGTAGAATTAATGACATTCTAATGGTGAAATACATAGATTCAGAATTGTACAAAATGAATTTAAAAAGTCATATGTAAAGTGTAAACCACCTTTCGATAAAACTCATCTTAATTGAATCATCGTTTATCAAATATAAAATTGAGAAAGGAAATGGGGTATATGCTTGCATCAGAACATTTGAATTGAAATATGAGTATCCTGGAAAGCACTTAACAAAACATACTGTCTATTTACGCGCGCCATGAACTATTTTGTTTTATTCAATTCGCATATTATATTGTAACGAGTGCTTTGTTGAAATGAAACATTCATTAGGATAACATAAACAGAATTAAATATCGTAATGTTATATTACATTGGAGGATAGGCCAATCATTTAAAAATTTCCATTTTCAACGTTCGGTATCATTTTAAATACCACAGACGACAACATAAAGTACGTTCATTGTGACGAACGTTATTGGATCACACTGTTTATTCGTGCATATGTCGTTGCATTTCACCTGGAAATTACAAAACACGGAATTCCGACATTTGGTTTCAGGCTTATCAAGTATACTATACTGTGTGATGAGTTTTCACACTCCTCACTCATCAACGTCCGGTTACCTGAATACTTAGATATAATGGGCATAGAGAAGATTTTTGTGATATTGTAATTGTATGTATTATATTTGTGATTCGTACATAACAAATGAGCAGGAGATCACAGTTCAAGAAAAGAGAGACAAAAGATAGCAGAGGGACATTCAAATTCATAAGTAGAAAATAAACTGACAAAGCCATATATGGCTAAAATAATACTAATGCACAAGTAAAAGTCCGACTCAGTCTTTTCCCGCAATTCAGAACAAAAATGAGTATCTTGAAGAGATATTTATCATTATTTTAAGCTGAATTTGTTCCTTAACTAATGCTCTTTAGACTTACAGTTGCAATTTAAAAAAATTAAGTTTCACCTAAATACTTCATTGTGTATTTTTTGGGTTATAAAAGTGAAGAAAACATGGAACATATATTTTTAGAACAGTTCTTCAGATATATCGTGCTCCATGCATCCAATTTTTCCAAAGAGAACACATTTAAATGATCTATTCTTATACCCATAGTTTAAAAAAAAAAAACGAGAAGTACTAAATATTTTTCTTTTCTTACTATCTTCGATTTTTTTTTAATATATATATAGTTTTAAAGTCGATTGCATATATTTCGATCATAAATGACAATGAATCATACGTTTAAGGACTGTCTGGAATTGGTATACATTTCAAAACACACAGTTAGAGTCAATTACACGAGACAACATTAAATATTTGTAGATTGCAAAAATTGGTTAGAGCAGAAGAGAATGCCTTCCTAAATAGTCATCAAGCTTATTGTTTATGTTAAAAGTTGGCTTTTGTGTAAAAACCAATTATTGTTTCCCATTGCAATAAATTTAAAGTGCTTGATACTATAGTAATGATCATTTATTTATTCGCTAATGCGTTGGAGTATAAATTATATGATGCAACTAAAGTTTGTCAGTTTATTATCTATTAGTCAGAGTATGTAAAGTGCGGATCCTAAAATACCATTTTCACTGTATCATGTGTAGTCTGTATATGCAATGCATTTCTGATGTAGAATGGTAAATAAACAGACGAAAAAAATATGATTTTTGAAGAAAATGAAGAAAAATAGTTCAAATGTATATGTTTAGTAATAATTAATACAAGTTAGACAAAATAAGAGATGGGAACGGGTTTTTATCGCACCGAGAGCCATCTATACGTGAAATATAGACCGAAATAGCTGAATATTTAGGACGTTTTACGAACAAATCGTGCAGGCGATTAAAAACTAGCAGGAAAGATGTAGTTGCAGAAGAATATTAATTTCAACACAATTATTAATGCTGTATAACGTAGAATAGCTTTTGTTATTCAGTTTGTCCATATGTATTGAATTCCACTATGATGCTATCTTTATGCGAGTCATGTTTACTGTTGAATAATGATACTTTACCTTCATTTTCACTGTAGAGCGATACATTAGTACTGTATATGCGGTGCATTTTCACTGTATGAATTTTATTCATATTTATGCATTAAGTTCCATATTCAGCCGACTTGCTCAAACAATAATTAAAGTAAGAAAAGGATTTAATAGTGCTGACTTTGAGATGGAAAGTTTGATTGAACACTCCAATAAATTCAATAGAATTAATATTTATTTAAAATATAACACATCGTAGTCATAATATAACAACATGTGGATTATTTAAGAGTTGAAAGTGTTTTAAATTAATGAAATATATTTAAAAATGCCTGCCCATTTGATAAAATTCATGTTTCTGCAGTAGTCATTATACGCATGTGCAAACAAATTTTATCATTGGATTTCCAGTATGGGTCTATTTACAAAGCAGAAGAATCATGTAATAGACATCAGCATCTTTATTTAAAGTGTAGTTATAATTATCCAATGCAATGACACTTCATCACTGAATACGTACATCTATCATGTCTTTGAAATAAAATGGAATAAAAAGGGATAAAAAACAACAATACTTTTCTAATATTTTTTATAAATCACTTCTTGACCAATTTCAATGAGGTTTTGAAGTAAGATTTTTGATTTTGGGTATGGTTTTAAATTGGCCCACAAGGTCCAATATAAAACTTGAGGTTATTTGGTAGGCTAAATCCATAAATGATTGTGTATATTATTTTTTTAAATTTTTTGGACCATTTAACAAGTTTGTGGGGTCCAAACTGTCAAGAAATAAATTCTTTTGGATTTCAACAACAATTGAATATTTGGGGTACTTTGGCATGCTGAATCTCATCGTGTTTTGAAATTTGGGATTTTGGTATTTTTGATTTTAAGTTATCGAAATGGTCCACAATGAGATACAAAGGGTCCGACATTCAACATTTTTTTTTATTTCATCAAAAAGAGTCTAGCTTGAATGCTGTGTACATACTTACCCCAAACTGTTCAGGGTTCGACCTCTTCAGTAGTATCAAGGGTGCTCTACAACACGTACATCATGTACGGTACCAATGCAACTTTATCAGTTTACATTTGTGACCGAAAACCTACACAACTTGACTTGCATTTCACGCTTTGATGAATTTGGATCATTCATATGTCACATGTCGTTTAATTTTTTACAGTAAAGAACATGCAAGCAACAATCGAGCTAAAAACTATCTTTCCTTTAGAATATGGATATTGAAGCATTAGGGGAGGCAAAAGAAGATGAATCACAGAAAAAAGAACTAAAGTTAAAAAGGAAGGGTCTTCATACCAATGCACTTATTGCCCTTTCAAGACAAAATGGGTAGCTAGTTTGCACAGGCATAAGAAGATCCACACTAATGAGTAACACAAATGTGACCAGTGTGCATTAAAATCTTGACTTCTCAATGAACATAAAAACTGATAGCAAGGAGAAGGCCTAATTTGTACTCATTGTTCCAAAAACTTCAATTGCAGAACTGGGCAGTGGCCGATTCAGAACTTTTTGTAAGGCGGGCTCGATGGCTTACCTAAAGGGGGCGCTCCATCTCACGCTTCAGTGATTCCCTATATAATCAACCATTTTTTTCCAGTCCCCCTGGTTACGCATATGCTGGACTGGCTTACCATATGAAGAAAGCAACATCTGCTCGTTTTGTAGTAAAACATTAAAATGCTTCGCTGACCGCAGAGGTCGAACCCTGAACAGTTAGGGCAAATTTGGACACAATATTTAAGCTTGATACTATGTGAATTTGGATTATGATCAAAATTAAGACTTATATAGGTTTCGGACACAAGGTAAATGTGGTCGAAGATCTTACAAATCGTATGTGCAATACTTTCAAAAATTTGAAATTAAAAAAAAATAAAAATAAAAGAGATATGAACCCGTTTCAACCATCAAACGAAATCCCAGTCTCTCCTTTGTGGTATTATAAATAAACCTTGTAGTTCAATTTTAGAGAGATCTATGCACATAAACACAAGATATATATTATATAGCTTTTTACTTATCAAATGTGACAATACAAAATTCAAAATTCAAAAAACGGATTAGGTTATATTGTTATTGGACTTTTATAAGCATATACCATATACTGCTGGTAAGTCTAGAATTATCGTATTTACATCTACTTTTACAGATATAGATGCTATATTCATCAATAAACCAATTAACCTTTTACCTCCAAACATTTGGTATAATACATTTCAAGAAAGGTTATTTCTGAGAGAAAATTTAAATGACTTCTATTCTTTAGTAGGAAATTTATTCGTTTACTCATTGAAATATATTTTTCTTATAAACAAGTTCCTAATTTTTTATATTTTCATAAAGGCAAGTTATTTTAATATCTATTTTTATGCATATCATTTAAAACTTTCCAATAAACCAAAAAAATACTAACTAGACATCCATTTGAAAAAGATAACAATCTTTATATTTTGATTTTGAGCGTATTTCAACAAAACTTCTAACGTAATAGGCTACTGTCCTGGCAGATTTGTTATTACCTAAAAGTGACAAAATAATATCGAATTTTCGAAATGAATATTCTCTGAACTTAACAATCTATCAAACACTCTATGCCAGACAGTATTTTTGGAAAAATTATATCAATCGTAAAAATATTATAATATATAAAGTTTTACCCTCGATTACATATATTTCGATCATAAATGACAACGAATCACAAGTCTCAAATGCTGTTTGGTATTGATATACATTTTAAAGCACATAGTTAGAGTCAATTACACGACACATCATTAAATATTTGTCGATTGCAAAAAATGATTAGAGCAGAATGCAATGCCTTCCTAATTAGTCATCAAGTTTGTTGTATATGTTCAAAGTAGACTTTTGAGTAAAAACCAATTAGTTTCCCCATTGCATCAAATTTATGGTGTTTGATACTGCAGCAATGTTCATTTATTTATTCGCTAATGCGTTTTAGTATAAATTATATAATGCAACTCCATTTTATCAGTTTATCGTTTATTAGTGAAATCAATTATATTATGGAATGATATTTAATCAGTCCGATTACTTTATTGAAGATATTACCTATTCAATTAATCTTAATTGTATCATCATAAAAGTTATATTTTTGTGCATTTATACGAGTAAAATGTTCTAATTGAAAGAGGTATGGCTAGTCAGAAATTATTGATTATTTCAATTCAAATCAAAGGTTTACTCTGAAGTCTTATCTCATTTATCACCGTTCTATATAAATACTTCACGTTACGAACAGATTCCTTCAAAAATACGTACGGCTTCTCGTTTTTTAAAGTCGTATAAAACCATTATATCGTTATGTTATCTCCGGAACACTTGATATTTGTGTTGTTCTATATATCACACAGACAATTACCAATTATCTCTACCAACAATGCTTTCGATTAAAAATATTTGGGAAATATAAATTCTTACCGATACTGCCATTTGCCATATTGGGCGGTGCATAACGGAAGTTACGGACAGTCGTTCCGAAGTGATAGTGTAGTGGTGATAAAAACCCAAATATTTTATGAATTTATGTTAATTTTGAAAAAATAGTTTATAACTTAGACTTATAATAAAATCGAAGAAGAAAATGGTGAATGTGTCAAAGCGACAACAACTCGACCATAGAGCAGACAACATTCATATTCTCCAGTCTCACCAACTTTCATATTTTGACACAGCCAGTGAAACCGATCTAAGAAAAAAGTAAAATCACAAAAATACTGAACTTAGAGGAAAATCAATTCAGAAAGTCCATAATCACATGGCAAAAACATTGTTCCTTCTTCATCAACGTTTTAACATTTTCAATATTTCTTTCTTTATTTATACGCATATAAAATGAAAAATTAGTCTAAATGAACCCAAATAAAATTGAAGTTGCATGTTAAAAAAAGTATGTTGAAGTTTGACTGTCCCTCTGGTATCTGTCGCCCCTCTTTTAAAATTGACAGTGAGTCGACAGGGAAAAAGTCTCATGCCGTGTATGCATCACCTGTCATGCGAATCCAAACCCAGTTCATTCCGTTTGTAATCATAGTCTTATATTAGTCTTTATTTATGATTGTCGTGCTATACGCTGTTACCCCTGTAGAATGCCATACCCCATTTCAATTCTCAAATTTATTTTATTGTCGATACCGGATGTACTTCTCTTTTTCTAACAACCACGAACCTGGGATATATTTTAAATGGGACACTAAAAGCTAGTTTGTTGCATAATGTAAATGATTCGATGTCTTTTTTTTAATCAGTCGGTGAATCTTTAAAGGAAGACGTAAATTCATTATGAAACTTCTATTATTCTTTCCAATTTGCACTGTCCACGAAATGAGCTTAACACATTATAATTTAACAAAGGAACGATTATTCGTAATTGGTTTATCACAGAAAAAACAAATGGTTGCTTTCCTAAGCGGAATATTTAATGTTACCAATGATGATTTTGAGCAGCTATTTCTGTGCGAGCATGATGCAAATGGTTTTCATTTACCTTCTTTAGTTTCAAGAATGCAACTCCCCGATTTGCTGAAGAAAGTGACCATTTTCAAAAATCGCCTTTACATGTTTATGAAAAATAGCGTCTAGCTTCCACACTACACTCTGGGCAATGTTACAGTATTAATAAAAAAATATAATTCATACCCTAGAAGTTGATAAGTTCATTCACACCTGAATCAACTTTTGATTTGCGAACAAATAGATTTAAACGAAAATGAATTCAGTATAAAAGTTAAAAACTTGAAATTAACTATACTTTCATGAAATACGAACAGTGAACAAGATGATTATTTTCTGATGTCACATCAGGAAACAAAAGTATGCCCAATGCGTTTGCAGACATTTAATACAAGAAACAATTCTTTCAATTCTGCAGTTCTATGGAACAGAGTAGGATTGATTTTCACTGATATATCTATTGCTTGTTTTGTTTAAATATTTTTCACTTATTGGGATTGTCCTAATTTGAGAACCCTCCTGGAAAAATAACGTGTGTTTAGTATTTGCAATTAGTTTGTGTGCAATTCATTTTTCAGTTTAAAGATTTTGGTACAAAAAGTTATCGGTGTATTGATACATGATATTTGGTTGGAAAATTGTGGTTGTCTCAGTGTGTGCTCTTCCTATATGTATTACGTTTTAACAAGCAAAATTGTATTCATACATCCGAAACACCCAGGCTGGTAGTTTATTAGTATATTCGTATGGGACACTAGCATAAATTGCAGTTTTAAATATTGTTATTGCTAGTAGTTTATCAACTTTTACAGTGATTGGAGACGGAGGTCACATTTGTTTTTTGAATTGACAAATCGCATAATTCATTGTTACTTTAACATTTCCAATAAGTCTTGTTTGATCTTTTTTCATTTGAACTGCATTTAAAAATAGCACGACGACCTAAACTGAAAAATGATTCACAAATGACTTTTAAATCATTTCAATTTAGCGTGTACGTGAAATTATTTTCTATAACTGCAATCTTATGGATTTCTCAAATCATCGATTCGTTCATACCCTTTTCAGCCTTTTTAACAGTAGTGTCTCTTTTAAACGCTAATTATAGGGTGTGATTAAATACAAAATTTAATCCTGGTATCTATGATGATTTTATTTATATATTTTTCGTATGCCTGTAATATACGTGTATTAAATCTCTATAAGCAAACTACAATGTCTCTAAGCGAAACCAAGCAGACATACAACATCCACTAAATTGAGTTGAATCTAGAAATACAACATCCAACGAACTGAGTGGAATTTAGATATAAAACATAAACCGAACTATGTTTAGATAAATACCAGACACTTAGTTTAGTGGAAATTAGATAAAAATTCCGAAAATTGAAGTATAGGCCTACAATATCGACCAAACTGAGTGGAGTTTGCATACAAAACATAAACCAAACTAAGTTATATTAAATGTTACAACATCAATAAAACTAATGACGTGTAGATACATAACATATATCAAACTGAGTGAAGCTTGGATGCACAACATCCTCTAAGCTGAGTGGAGTTTTATTAAACAACCTCAAAAACAGCCTGCAATATAAACCACACTGATTGGAGGGTAGATACACAACCTTAACCAAACTAAGTGAAGTTTAGATATACAACTTCAAACAAACTTTATCGAGATAAGATATAGAACATCCACCAAGCTGAGAGAGGTTAAGATACTCAACAGCAATCAAACAGTATTGAGATTAGATATAGAACATCCACCAAGCTGAGAGAAGTTTAGATATACAACATCAATCAAACAGTATCGAGATATGATATAGAACATCCAACGAACTGAGAGAAGTTTAGATATACAACATCAATCAAACAGTATCGAGATTAGATATAGAACATCCACCGAACTGAGAGAAGTTTAGATATATAACATCAATCAAACAGTATCGAGATTAGATATAGAACATCCACCAAGCTGAGAGAAGTTTAGATATACAACATCAATCAAACAGTATCGAGATTAGATATAGAACATCCACCGAACTGAGAGAAGTTTAGATATACAACATCAATCAAACAGTATCGAGATTAGATATAGAACATCCACCAAGCTGAGAGAAGTTTAGATATACAACATCAATCAAACAGTATCGAGATAAGATATAGACATCCACCAAGCTGAGGGAAATTTAGATATACAACATCAATCAAACAGTATCGAGATTAGATATAGAACATCCACCAAGCTGAAAGAAATTTAGATATACAACATCAATCAAACAGTATCCAGATTAGATATAGAACATCCACCGAACTGAGAGAAGTTTAGATGTACAACATCCATCAAACAGTATCGAGATTAGATATAGAACATCCACCGAACTGAGAGAAGTTTAGATGTACAACATCCATCAAACATTATCGAGATAAGATATAGAACATCCACCGAACTGAGAAAAGTTTAGATATACAACATCCATCAAACATTATCGAGATAAGATATAGAACATCCACAGAATTGAGAAAAGTTTAGATATACAACATCAATCAAACAGTATCGAGATTAGATATAGAACATCCACTGAACTGAGAGAAGTTTAGATATACAACATCCATCAAACAGTATCGAGATTAGATATAGAACATCCACCAAGCTGGGAGAAGTTTAGATATACAACATCAACTAAACTGTATCGAGATTAGATATAGAACATCCACCGAACTGAGAGAAGTTTAGATATACAACATCAATTTAACAGTATCGAGATTAGATATAGAACATCCACCAAGCTGAGAGAAGTTTAGATATACAACATCAATCAAACAGTATCGAGATTAGATATAGAACATCCACCAAGCTGAGAGAAGTTTAGATATACAACATCAATCAAACAGTATCGAGATTAGATATAGAACATCCACCAAGCTGAGAGAAGTGTAGATATACAACATCAATCAAACAGTATCGAGATTAGATATAGAACATCCACCGAACTGAGAGAAGTTTAGATATACAACATCAATCAAACAGTATCGAGATTAGATATAGAACATCCACCAAGCTGAAAGAAGTTTAGATATACAACATCAACTAAACTGTATCGAGATTAGATATAGAACATCCACTAAGCTGGGAGAAGTTTAGATATACAACATCAACCAAACTTAGTGAAGTTTCAGCCTAAAAACATCAATAAAACTGAATAAAGCTTTTATATACAGTATCCACCGAATTTCGAAGAATTATTGCAATATGCAAAATTAATCAAACATTGCATAAATGTAATAATGACAAAATGAAAAAAATACTTTACTTGTCTGAAATGATTTTTTAAAATTTATTAGCTTTTAATATAGATTGATCATATTTTTAATAAATATTTTGTAACCGATTTTTCTAACATTTAGCTTTAAAAATTTTATGTTTGCAGCGTGAATAACACAACTATACATCTGTGATCGTTTATTTTGTTTTTAATATATATTCTTCAGTTGCTTTCTTATAAGAAATTATTCCAAAGACATAACAAAAATAGGGAAGTCTTACAACAAAGATTATGTCAGTGTAGGGGTAACGGTTTGGGTTTTGGTCATATTCAGGGTATAGCTAATTGTTATTGTCAATATCAGAGTACAAGTCTCTAAACAGAAAGTACAGCCGATCTTAAAAGAGAAAGTACAACTGTTTCGTAACCGAAAGTTTAGTTGAACTTTAATACAGGTGATATGGAGGAAAACATCTCTACGTTTTATCGATGCATTTATATTTAATATAATTATTATTTTATAAATTAAAACACATCTAACTGTGATCACGACATGTACATGATGTATTTTTCAAAAATATAGGACATGTAGGATAAGAGTTAATTAATGATAATTAAAATGAAATTTGGATTACATCGATGTATACTGTATCTCAATTACTTTAAACCGAGTTTTGAAAAAAGGTGATTAATTTACTATTCTGTTATGTTTCACAATAGACTATTGGCGATCATAAGCAGATAGTTTGTACTTTTGTTTTTATCAACCAAGGTAAATATACTGCTTACCAACCAAAACACTCTAACATAAATCTTATCATTAATAGCAAGTTCACCATAAGCTGATACCGTAACCGAAACCGAAACTAGAAATAGTAGTGAAGTAAATGATAAATGTTTATAATTTAGTTTTGGATGTAACGCGTCATCTGATTGGCTGACGTCGTTTTGTTTATCATATTATAGACACAATTTTGGCATGTGACCATGACATCCACGTTTTTTCATTATTTACGCCGGTTTAAAATGAATTTAGAATTAAATTATAAGATATAACTATAATATTTAGTCAGTCTATTTGAAATAACAAAAAAATTGTGGTGCACACTGTTAAATAACCCGCTACGGTCGTTGTTTAGTGTGCACAACATTTCTCATGTATTTCTTCATAGACAGAAAAAAATATTACTGTCATTCCTTAAATAAAATTTAATTAACTCAACCCTTTTACTGCATTATATTGTTTGAAATTTGAATACACAAGATTATGTATTACTCATGTTACTTCAAGTCAACAATATTCATGCATCTGTCAAAAGATCAAATTTAAATTCAACGAGTTCCAATGACACAACTCTCCATCAAAGTCACAATTTGTAAAAGTAAACCATTATCAGACAAAGTATGGCCTTCAACACAGACACGGGCATAGCGAATGAGTTGTGAAATATACACACCGTAAGATGGTGCCAAAAGAACATCATCATCCTAAAAATGAAATTGACTATAGGGAACAAAAAATCGTCCCTTTTGTCGTTAATTTTAGTGTTGAGTTTAAATTACCATTTTTATTTGACTCATTAAAAGTATGTTCCTTGTGATAAATTTCGGCAGTCCATTTAGATTTTTTTTTATTATTTTACGCAAAAACATCATCAAGATAACGGTAAGTGTTGTTGAATTGACCAATTAAATGAAATGTAGACGGGTCTTTACTTGGTTTGGTCATAAACTGTGATTCATAATAGTACAAAAACAAGTCTGCTATTGAAGGGGCGCGATTAGTGCCGATTGGCATGCCAAAAACCTGTCGATTACCTTTGTTGCCTAAACGTACATAAATATTATCAAGGAGAACACTAACAGCTTCAATCATCTCATCACACCTCCATTAAGGATATTTAGCATATTTACCTTTTTCAATTGAGAAGAAGGCTTTAAATGAGTTGCAGCAAATATATTTCCAATCAGATCCAAACGACCATTCAACTTTAAATAGGAAAACTTTTGTTTAATAAGATGATGTTGCAGTGTGTAGGTAAAGAGTAGAACAGTCAAAACTGTCAACAGAAAAAAAAAAAAAAAAGACCATCAAAAGCACGTTATTTATCTAAGACATCAAGAGAATTTTTACACTCCTAAATAGTTTAATTCCCTATTTTCGTATATTTTATAACAATAGTTTATGATAAGTTCTTTGATAGTAGTTAAGGAACTCGTTAAAATCTCTGAAAGATTAGTTGTAGAACACTTACTAGAGGCCGAGATGAAACGATATGTTACTGTTTTGTTTTGTGTAGTTCAGGTAACCAATACATAGTAGGGACATTCGAATGTTCAGAAGAAGCCTTAAGCTGTAATGCAAATGTTCAGAAGAAGCCTTGAGTTGTGATGTGGTTATGAAAGATTTATATTTTTATTAAAAGAATTGTTTCTCCAATAGCTCTTTGCATCCGTGACAGCTGTTTATTCGGGACAATTATATAATTTTTAATGTAAACTTTGTTGTACGAACGTACATGACTTTTAGAACGCACCTACGCATGTGAGATTTCCGCGGGGTTTTGGTGAATGTAAACAGAAAGATACGAGGACCGATAATACTGAACACAAACAGAGAAATTTAAATGGTATATCTTTGTGCTTCTGACGGTTATCGAAATGATAGTTTTAAACATATACTCAAATTTAAATACGTCAGTTATCTTTTTTAAATATAGTTCTTGTTAACGTTTCAAATTGTTGAAATTATATTAGTACATCAATGTTTTGATACACCAATAACAAAAACTTAAATATATTGAGCTGATACATTTTGTAATTATTCAAAATTATATTAGAAACCTAAACTTAATTATAAAATAATGAACCTGTTAAAGGGAGACAATACTCGCATAACTTTTTCGAATCGGCACATAATACAAAGGATTGTCACTCTTGCATACAGATGGCACATCAATATAATTAATTAACTGTGCATTCGTGCTCCATCTTCAATGATGATTCTAAATCAAAAATCAAACATAAAGTTGTTAATCTAAAGACTGTGAAGACTAATGAAAACTAACCCACTGTGAAAAATATTTCTTTGCAATTTTTTAGAACTTCCTCAGGAAAATGCTCGAACCACTCGACTTTCATAGCTCATAATTAACGTTTTTACACTAGATTTTAATAAAGTAGTTAAATATTATTCGCTTCTCAAAGTGTAAGACGTAATAAAAGTCGTATGCTTGCATCATTTTACTCAAATACAGATTTAATTAAGTCCTGAACATTTCGTCATTTCTTCGTTTATTTTTTTTTTATCAAAACCGGGTTTAAACAAATCACCAATACAAGTTAAGATCCGACTGAATACCTATATCCCGATATCGTCAGGTAAATTTGCTAATTCATACATCTATTTGAATAAGAATCAAGAAATTTTTATCAGATTTTCCACGTTTACGCAATATTTTACAAAACGAGGAAAAAGAATTTTTGTTGACCTGACGACACTGACTTTCTTTTTTATCTATTTTAGATCGTGGACGATATTTTGGTTTTTAACCTCTCTTTCCTGGAAGATATTCAGGCCCCCGTAATAACATGGCCATAGGGATCACATCTAAACATCGACGATTCACAGTTTCGAGTTAGAGGTCCTAAATATTCGTAAGATAAAAAAATCTGACATTAACCTGTGCATAACAATTGGTATAATAGCTATTTTTTTCTTTGTTGTAAATAGTTCTATAACAGTAGTGTATCTACTGGAAGGGTTCTATCCTAGTATGGCATCATCGAGTATTATACGGAATGCGTCCTTTTTGTTTGCAGGGATAAATTCAATGGTTGATCCATTCATTTACCTTTTCAGGATTAAATACTATCGATATTTACTCCGAAAAAGTATAAACCAAATTTGCTCCTGCTCTTCTGTACATCCCCAAAGTATGTGATTGAGATTTAAAGAATAGCTTAAACACCACAATTTTGTTATTTAAAATGAAATGTAGAATAACTATGAAGGTTGTCACATATGTTTTAAAGAAAATGAACACTTCTCAGTGTATATATCAAAAGTTAATACACAGATAAGAACATCAATTACAGCGCTTTTTACTGGAATAAGCTAGAATCTTAGTATTTTACATATGTATGATGTATGATTAAAATAAAAATATTATAATATCATTATTTTATTTTTGTTATTCATATTATAAGAACAAAACAAATCTGGCTTTTGAAATATCAACGAATGTTTTCATTTTGGTTCTAATGATATTGTCAGGATACAAGCCTAATAATATTGTCAGATAATGAGAGTTTACACAATCAAGTAACAATTTTACCGGAATTTCCGATAGGCATGTAATTTTGAAATTTTGTTTTTTTGAAAAAAGCTTCTATTATGGCATTTACGAGACAATGGCGTCATCCAAAAAAGTGCAAAAAGGACATTGAGTCATTTATTAAAACAAAAAAAGGGCATGGCGTCTTTAATAATGGCATTGCGTCTATCCATGCTAAACTTGCTTGAGGGAAACACTTCATAATAAGTCAAGCGTCAAAAAGAAAATGATTTGACAATGCCAGGTGACGTATGAAACCTAAAAACTTTTATCCTTCCGATGCGTCTGGTTCTTGCACTTTTAGTAAGAGTTCATATTTCTCCCAGGTTTGTTTTACCATGAAGTGTACGTTTCGAATGAGATTTTAACATTGGTTAACTACTGTTGTCTTAGTATTTTAGTTTGATTTTTCTTAAAGTATAAGCTATAAGTTGGAAAATGATTTTCTTTCCTAAAAACAGGAGGTGCTTTTAGGGATTTGTAATCCTCGCTTGGCAGAATATTTCATCTTGTAGTAGTCCTACATATTGTTGCCATTCTTCTGTTGCACCTTTAGATTCCATTTCCTCTGCTAACATGTCGATGAGTTCAGCCTTAAATCCTACACCTTGCTTAATCACATGAGTGTAGTCATAACATGCATAAAGCAGCCTTTCACTAGGAAACTTAATAAAACCTGAGTGTCTTAAACTGTCAAACGTTGATGTTGATTTACTTTTCAAATAAGTGCACCATTTAATTAGCATAGGATGCCACCTCATACCTCTTTTGTCAGCCAAATTGTTGAATGTTGCTTGCTGTGACCAAAATAGGCGCTGGAAGCAGTTTTCATCTGGAAATTGTTCATTGGCGGTATTTTCACATGATGTCATCAAATTTACCATATCTTTACTGTTATTTTCACTAAGCGAGACACCTACAGATCTAATGGACTTTTCGACTTTCTTCTTCAGTGCTGCAACCTGACTTTCTAAGTTACTATTGTAGTTCTTTAACTGTTTAATTTTTTCCACTTTCTCTGAATCAGTTAATCGACTGTTTCCTTTCCTGGATGTTAACCAGTTTTTACTTGGTGTAGGTGTTTTAAGTTTTCTTCTAGCTGCTTGCTTTTTAACAGTTTTACGATAGGTAATGCAAATTGAATGCTTACATCTTGGTTTCCACCTGTCAGTCAATAACATGCATGATACAGTTCGGATTGTACTTTGGTAGGCACAGTCGCCACGGTAAGCCCCATAATCTGGTTCGACATAGGCCAATTTTCCGGAACATAAATTCTGTAGCTCTTCATCTGGATTACCAATGCATACATCATAATGAAGCAGCACATTCAAAAGACTTTCAACCTGTTGAATTGTAACAAATTTTCCTGGTAACATGTTCCAAAGGTCATGTTGATCACTTAATCTCTTGCCATGAACAAATACTTCTGCTGAGTAATTCTTCTTTATTGTACAAATGAACTTTACTCCACGATTGTCACTATCATAAACAGATACATATCTTATAATTTCAGAAGAGCGCATAAATTCAACCTGTGCATATAAAGTGTTTTCAACAAGCTTCTGACAACTTCTTTTCAGTGCGGAATATTGTTCTTCCCTCTTGGTTGTTACAAATTCTTCCAAGCTGTAATTCGGATCATATTGGTAGACTTTATCTAACACTACATAATGTTCTATACTTTCACTGGTCTCATCTTGCTCAATTAGGGAAGCTGGTGTCTGATCACTGCTTATACATGTATCACTTAATTCTGTCAATTCAGTAATGGGCCAAAAACTTCTATCTGTATAGGTATCTGCAATAAAAATGAAAAAAGGCTAAAGATACATTTTACAGCCAATAAAGGTAAACTGACAGAAATTGAGGCCAGAATTAAAAATATGTTTGTTTCCCCTCCCCTCACCCGGGTAAAAAATAAAAATTATTTTTATTCCTGAAAATGATTTGTTTCTATTTTTGTAGTGCTTGAAAGCAAAAGGATCGATAATTTCAATAAATACACTCAAATTGAGCACAAACAACTGATAAGTGGCCTCAACTGAATAGTCATAATTATATGACGAGGCCATGACTTCCAGTTAAAAAAATAAATAATAATCGCCTTCCTGTTCTGTTTACCAAGGGTAGACCCGCGAGAGGGGAAACAGTCATTCTCTTAAATGTGGCCTCACTGGACAAAATTGTTTGATTATCATTGATATATTTGAAGAGAAAGATCTTAAATTATTTGCTTTCCATTACATATTTAGGAAATTGTATATGAAAATTAACGGTACGTCTAAACACTGCTAAGGACTCCTTAGTGCACTAAGGACTATACAGTGCCACTAAGGACTAGAAGGACTACTGTCATACGTGTTATTTTTACATATTATGTTAGAGATTGATATTTAATGCATAAATTTCAAATTTTATAGAAAAATAATCATAAATAAAAAAGATATTCAACATTTTCTGGACACGTGCCCATTTTTCTTTGATTTACCGAAAATTAATGAACCGATTGACACGTGCCAAATAATATAACAGCTGATTAAACAATCATATTCTTTAACTCAAGTAATTAAGAATTGTATCGAAAAGATTAACACTTGATTATCATAATAAAATGTGTTGTTCTTATTTAAAATGATTAAAAGGACAAATAATTTTGCTTTTGTTTCATTTATTTCCCGACAAAGTTATTTGCCATAGGTTGTATCTTTGATGTGCGCCAACTAATAAGTAAGAGTGTGGTCAGCTTGGTAAAATGTTTATGTAAGAGACATCGAAGACAAAATAAATATATATATCTATATTTTTTTGTTTTTTTTTAAATTCCGACAAAGATGCGTGTATATACAAATGGCTTCACTAAAACATGAGTAAATTCCGGAAAAAAACTATAAAACATGATTTTTATTTTTCCACTTTCTATTACTGCTTTATACGTACTAGTACGAATAACGATTGAATTGAAAAAAAAATCATGTGGCGTCCTTGGGATTTATCAAAACCACTAGTTTTCAACCAGTTTGATATCAGTTTACAAAGGCTTCATACGATACTTATTCATTTGAAATTGTTTGACATTTTTTTTCTTCTAAAAGTAAAAGAAGTTTAAGATAATCATTTAACGAGTTTTAGTCAGATTAGGTTTTATTTCAAATATATATATATGAACGAGATAATTTTAGTGTTTTCCTTTAAGAAGATCTTGTTTGTGAGAAGCGAATCCAATTTGTATTTTTTTTTATTTCAAAATTATTTGTTTAACATATTGTATGAAATGATTTATGAAATAACGACTATGTGGTATGTGCTTTACTCGTATGTGCATTACTCACTGTTGAAGGCCGTAGCGTAACTTATATAGTTATTAATTTCTGTGTCATTTTGTCTCTTGTGAATAGTTGTCTCATCGCCAACCCTACCACATCTTTTTTTATATTGGTTGCATGTAGTAGAAATTTATTATCGTATTGAACTCGTTTTTGTCCAGAAATATATTGCTCAAACGTGTTCTTCATATGATAATAAATTTTGAAAATGAACCATAGCATATATACACACAAAAAATAATCTCTGTCTAAATCCGTCTGTTTACTGGTAGCTTGCATTAAATAAGTTTGGTTACATGTAGTTAATATTTTTTATCAGATGGATTTTTTTTTTTTTTATCTCAAATACATTGCTCAAACGTCTTCATATGTAAATAAAAAAAAAAGATAAAATTTTGAAAAAGTACCATTGCAATCGCATAAGGGTGGTTGCATGTATAGATTCCATTACCCTACATCTGCAAATATGTGGCGATTGATAGATTAATTGATGTATGAGAGACATCATTAATTCTATAGAAAAACACATTGACGATGGAAATTTGTATCCTATTACAGCAGATTTCAGTCAGTATGTAGCTAATGGTAATATCTTTGGTTAGCTTGCTTGTTAGCTGAACCGTGAAGTCATTGTTAGGTAAGGTAAACTTCCCTCCTTTCGTAGTAGACTAGCCCAACAGATAAAAAATCTATCTCTCTGTAGGACTAAGCTACTTTTAAAGGAGGGTAGTATACCTTACCTAACAATGACTTCACGGTTCAGCTAACAGGCAAGCTAACCAAAGATATTACCATTAGCTACATACTGACTGAAATCTGCTGTAATTGAATAAATGTCCTATGTTTATTTTTTTGGTAGAAATTGCACTATATGTACTATATATCCCAAGTTGTGATTATATAATTACTGTTGACTCAAATGGCACACATTTCATGTATATTTAAGAATATTGTGAAATGATTGTCTGATAAAAATAAAAGATCAAAGAGATTTTAAATAAATGTGAAATTATTAAGATTCGCTCTTAATACAGGGTAAGATTATTGGTTGGTATACCAATGTTTCAGTTAAGCACCAATGTGTTGAAATTTTTTTTAAGTACTGCAACTGTTCAATAATATTTACTGGTATCATTTGGAAATCCTGGTATATTCGATGAGTTTATTATGGACTGATAGCGATAAAATATGTTATGGGACAGAGATGGTTTAGCTATGCCATAACATTTTATAAGTTGTTTTTTTTCAAATTGATAAATACAGCGGTCAAATCATAAGTCATGATTGGCACATTCATAAATGAAAAATAGAAATACTGACAACTGCTGCATATTATCTGAGAAAATTAGTTTAAATATGAATATTCTATTAGTTTTGAATTTCACAAATGTCAAAAAATTTAAACACAATAATATATAAATAATGAGGTGTGTCTTCTTTTAACTGTAATATATAGACTGTATAATGTCTGTGATATTTAGTCCTTGATCGATTAATTTTCGCATTTAAAACCTAAATTTCTACATTACGGGATAATCCAGGTCCTATGCCTTATACATTAATCGGTGAGATCACCCCTAGTTTTTGGTGGGGTTCGTGTTGTTTATTCTTTAGTTTTCTATGTTGTGTCGTGTGTACTATTGTTTTTCTGTTTGTCTTTTTTATTTTTAGCCATGGCGTTGTCAGTTTGTTTTAGATTTATGAGTTTGACTGTCCCTTTGGTATCTTTCGTCCCTCTTTCATCACAGAGTATATATCTATTATGAAAAATTTTGTGACCCAGCAGTTACTAGAACAAACCCCTTTGACAGTTTTAACTTAACCCTGGAAGAAATCAAATAATGTCACTACCTATTTTAAATCATTGTAGAAATATAGATTCCTACACTTAAACAAGTGTTACGATATTTCTCATCTCGAAACAGTTAAATTTTATTATTTAAAGCACGAGGCTTGCCAAGCTTTTTGAATAATTAAAACTTAACTGCTGAGAGTGGAGAAATATCATAACACACAAGTTATAATGTCTGAATCTGTTTCACTTATGATTTTTTTACCCCTTCTTTTTCAAAGATTTTCAGAAAGTTGCGTTCTTTATATGCGACGTCATCAGACATGGTCACCATTTTTCATGACGTCACAATAAGAAAATTTAAAAGAAACCAAGAAATTTTGACGTCATAATCAAATTTCAATCAATCATTTGACGAAAACAGAATTTTCACTAGTGATATACAGAAATATTTGTTTACACCGCTCAAGAATTATGAAAATAGCATAAAAATTAGAGAATAATTAATTCTTGACTGATTTTTATTTTTTATGCATCAGTCTATTTGTTTAAATAAGTTGTTTATGAATAAAGATTAAACGACGCGATTAAAAATAAGCAAAGTTGTTTACCAACAGGTATTGATGTTAATTTGTCTCAATTAAAAACCAATTGATTAATAAGAAGTATCTCTGGTCAATGTTTGCCCCCGGCATCACAGATTGTCACAAAAGAAATTAACGACAGCATACTAATTTAGACAGTTTCCATATTTTTTCTATAGTGCTACACGGGTTATAAATAAGTGCTAATTAATCGTTGTAGTTCCTGTCAATATAATACTTCCATGTTTGCACAAATAAATACAAATACAATGGGCTTATCAAGGAAAACTGCTATAAAACTGAAATATCTACATGTACATCACTTAATTGTTAATTTATTAAACAGTTAAACGCCTGAAGGTAATTTGGGGAATACATATATATATATATAAATATATTAATTGCTGTAAAAACATAATTGTTTGATATTGGCTCAATCACAATGTGCCGGTTAATATTCAATTTATTTATTTATTAACGCTTCAAGTTTATGAAGAGAATTATTTTCTGCCTGCTGAAAATTGCCATTAAATTTTGGCTTGAAGCCACCTCTGCCTTTATCAATGTTTCTCTTTTCCTTTTCTCTCTATCAGCTGTTGGCATTTCCTTCAGTTTTCTTCTGTATTTGACAATGGCATCTAATAGCTTCATTGATGTTGTTGCCCTTTGATCAGCCAAAAAATAACATACCGCATCCCAATTTGATCCCGATAATGCAAAAGGGCACATGGCGTCGCGCCATGCTAAATTGGTTTATATAAAACACTAGTACAATTTTAAAGTCGAGCCTGCACCTTCTGTGGCGGAAGGCTCAACATAGGGATAGTGATTCGGTGGCGACATTAGCTAAAGCTTGATATTTCAGAAGGTAGAATACCTGGATCCTGCATGCTTTGTATATAGATGCCTAATGTTATGAAGTTTCCGTCTTGTCATATGTCCATTGTCCTTGACCTCATGTTTATAATTCAGTGCTACTTGAATGAAAAGTTAAGATTTTAAGTATTCTTATTTTCTCTCTTATTATGAGTAATAGGAAACTATATTTGGTATGTGCGTACTTTGCAAGGTCTTCATGATCGTCAGACAATTTTCAACTGACCTCAACCCCATTTCATGGATCAGTAAACAAGGGTAAGTGTTCATGGTTAAGTCTATATCTCAGATACTATAAGCAAAAGGTATACGTTATATTTGGTGTATGGAATAATTTTAAGGTGTACATGTCCAACCGGCAGGTGTCATCTGACCTTGACCTCATGTTCATGGTTCAGTGGTTAAAGTTAAGTTTTTGTGTTTTTGGTCTGTTGTTCTAATAATGTATGCAATTGGGCAACTATATTTGGCGTAAGAAAATATTTAATGATGTACATATCAGTCTGGCATGTTTTATCTGACATTGACCTCATTGTTATGGTTCATTGATCAATGTTATTTTTTTGTTTTTTGGTCTGTTTTTCAAATACTATTAGTAATAGGTCAACTATATTTGGTGAATGGAACGAGTATAAGGTGTATATACCTGTCTGGCAATAATCATCTGACCATGACCTTATTTTCATGGTTCATTGTCAGTGTTAAGTTTTCCTATTTAACATGTTTAATGTTTGCTTCTTCGATCTGCAATAGGTCAACTATATTGAAAGCATATTTGGTGTATGGAATGATTGTGAGGTGTACATATATTTCCAGTTTGGTTTATCTGACCTTGACCTCATTTTCTTTGATCATGTTAAATTGATGTGGTAGTTGTAGTAAAGCTTTATATTAAGGACTATCAACATAATAGTAATGGTTAGTAAATAAGGCGAGAAATTTCAGCATGTGCAGTCTTGTTTATTGAAATAAAATATCATAAAGGTGAAAACAGCTTCCTTCAATTTAACCTGAGCTAGATATTCACGTGAGAAAATTTGTTTTCGCAAACTAACATTTATTGTACAAATTCTTGTAACAATGTAGATATTACTAATCACCTTTCAAGAAGAATCAGATTTAGTCTTTGGTTTCCTATTAGGTGTATTATGGATGGTTTTTGTCTGGGTTTTTTTTTATGTGGAGAAATATTTACACCCCCTTTTTAAACACATGAATGAATTATGCAGTATTGCATGCCTTGAAATCCCAAACTTTTTTATTTTAACTTCAGAAATAGTCACATTTTACAACAGTTAATGAATATTAATCTATATTTCAGTAATGTCTTTGCATTTTGTGCTTAGAGTTAAAGGTTGTACAAGGTGCATATATAATCAAATAAAAATTTCACTGCATTTATTTATAGCAAGAAGAAGAACCTATCATAAAGGTCATGAATATTGCTGAGATGTTGGAGATGTGTCAGTTTAAAATTTCTGGTAGGTTATTGTGTACAGTTGTACTTAAGTTGGTTACTGAATAGAATAAGAAGATGTGGGTAGAGGTCATTAGACAGCATTCAGAAACAAGTCAATGCGAACAAAACTTTAGTACATGATTACAATTTGTGCAACTTGTTATTCAGACCTCAGACCTACACAATACATAACAAAAGATTTACAGTCTTATATAGATTTTTGCAGAAAGGCAAAGAGAAAAAATATGTCAAAATTGATCGCATCAAAAAGATTGCTATTATCGACCTACATTGAATTTATGGAAAATAGAAATTTTTGTAGAATTCAAGAATATTTGTAAACAAGGGAATGCTGTCACACAATAAATATGATCAAAATTAGGTCAATTTGTAAAATAAGAAAAAGATAGTTATTACAATTTTTACCTAATAATTTAATGACATTGTGTAATATATAAAGCAAAAGAAATAGCATAATAAGGTATTTAGATTGCATTATTGGGTCAAAAATTTATATTACAGAAATAATTGAAGTTGAAAATATATATGTTAGATTAATATTATTCATAAAGAGGATATTTTGGTTATAAACAAGACAAAAATTAATTGAGCTACATTGTATTCAATAATTGCTAAAGCTGTTATATTACATGGCGCTCTTACTGAATATAACTAATTACTGTAACAGTATTTAGTTTTGCAGTACTAGCAATTTCAGTTTATTTCTTCAATAGAATTTCATAACACGACTCTGTCTGAAAGTATACAAACTACATGAATATTTTTTGTTCATGTCAATGTATTTGATTAAGCAAGCAATCATCTGGCACATATATATCATGACAGTACAAAATTTGAAATATTAGTTTTATATTGCTAATAAACTGTATATCATTAACAAGTCCATTTTTGACCTTCTTCAAATCCAATATTAAATGCAAATATTTGAATACAGCTATTATTTTGCAATATAGAAAAGAAGATAAGTTCAATTAGCAATTTCAATGAGGTGCAAGAAATAACCTATTCACGACTCGTCTGAGAAGTCATGACAATGTAAACTATTCATGAATATGGCTATTTATTACAGATTACAAAATAACTTGAACACTAATAAAGACAGGGGCGGACTCAGCATTTTAAAAAGGGGGGGGGGGTTCCCAACTAGAGTAAAGGGGGGTTCCAGCTATATGCTCCATTAATGCATTGATCGGCCAAAAAAAAGGGGGGTTCAACCCCGAACCCCCTTGATCCGCCCTGAAGAGGACATGCTGGCACTATAAATTCATGCGTACAAAATTTTGTTTTCAATATTGCTAAACTTGTATTATTACAGTCCTCTTGACCTAAATTATAACTGAATTACTGTACAGCACCCTTTTATGGAAGATTCAATGAATTGCGAATGAGGACAATTTATTTAGTGAGGTCTGTACCCCCCCCCCCCCCCCCCTACCCCCCCCCCCCCCCCCCCCACTCTTTTTTTTTAAATCTGCTGGATCCGTCCCTGGTGTTTGGCCGGAATAACGTATTACATTAAGGTCAGATAATTTTGTTATGTAAAACGAGTCATCCTGCAGTCTCCCCGAATGACAATGTAAAATAAATGAATAATAATGCCCCCCCCCCCCAATATGAACGGCTTAATTTGTTCAAAAAATGAAAAGAAAAACAAATAATTTATGTAACAATAAGTAACACATCGACAAAAGAAAGCCACTGAATTACAGGTTCCTGACTTGTGACAGACACAAACATGCAAAATGTGGCAGGGTTAAACATGTAAGCCGGATCCTAACCCTCCATAATCTGAACAGTGTGCAACAGTACAACATAAGAACAACTATAAAAATCATTTGAAAAAAGCTTAACTCATCAGATGGATACAAATAGAAAAACATATAATAAAAACACAGAGTAATGTGGCCGGGTAAATTGCATATCCAACAACAAAAAGGAACTAAGTACAGATCTGAGTGTACTTGCAGTTACTAACAGCTAGTTCAAAGCCTAACAACGAATGAAAAAATGCATGTACCAAATGTTTATTTTTTATACAACTAATGTTATTTATTACAGGAGATGTTTTTTTTTACTTATTTTATGTCTTTCACACCGGTTTTTAGCTTTTCTTGATGTCATTTCTTTTATTGACTAACTATATTTACTTTTCAGGAATGCCTTTAAGTAGATCAAGAACTAAGTGCCAGTGTTCATGTTATTACAGGTTTTGAAGACAGTATAAGAAAATGTAAGTTGGAATGATATCTGAAGGAGACAGACCTAGGTTAAGGAAATAATTTTTAAAATTATCAGTATGTTGTGCTAACAATTTCATAAATATATTCTAAGCTTCTAGTTTACATAGATTATTTTCAATCTGTTTCAGGTAAATGCTTAAAATACATTGATGAAACTTGACTTTACAAACACATATAACTAATTTAAAGAGTTATCTCCCTGAATTAAGGTCTTCCACCTTAAATAAGTATGTACAAGTTAGAGTACATTGTATTTTGTTTTCCCCTCGTATCCACAGTAAGCAAAGTGTTGTAAAAGAAATGGATGTTAGTGTTTTGTGTCTGAAGTGTTTTTCTTATGCGCTAGGCATTAAGAAAAATAAAATGCACATCCCATAGTATGGATCCAGTGTCAAAAAGAAGTTTTAAGAATAAAGAAGGCACTATTAACTTCTCCTTGTGACCTCACTGTTTTAATATAAAACAGGTGAGTATAAATGTTGTTCTCCTGGACCTATCTGGTCTTCTAAAAGTGTGCACACTGCTATTTTATTAGGGTCATTCGATTTTTTTTACAGAATCTTAGTTCAATACATTCAAATACTAATAGAATGCTAGCTCTAGATAACTAGTGATAAATAGTTGAAAGTATGGATAAATTAGAATTTTTATCATGTTTTATTTTAGTTGTGTGTCATGTTGTCATACCACATACCATGACCATACCATTCGTTTCACTCAATTAAATACTAGGCAATATACCAGGTATCGTGTTATGTTGTCAGTATCTACGCAATATATCATTTAAGGTGTCAGTTCTAAGAATACTTCAATACTTGACAGCACAGTAAACCTAATTAATTTTTGTGTTTATCATAAATTGGATTTGGTTAAGCAAATATTGGGATCCAATATTTCTAATTTGTTATTGGTATATTCATTAAATGTAATACTTTAAAATTTCATGTTTGTCTGCTTCAGACTCGAATTAAAAAGTGTATTTGTTTCATTTTGTAGAATCTCAAGTGGATTTCAAAACATGGCTGGTCCTTACAAAATGATGAAAATATTTACATTACTAACCAAGAGGTTAAATATCAAAACAAAACATCACAGAGAAAATTACATTTGACAGTAAGTAGCTGAAGAGAAAAAAAAATATTGAATAATAAGTAGGTCAGAACATGGAAGATCAGGAGTTGTGTCCCCTTGAAAAATTGATAAAAGAATATTATTTGCAGGGCAATTAAACACAACCAATGATTTTTTTCCTGATTTAGCTTAGCAAAATTTTGAGAGTTACACTCCTGTAACATTCAATCCTGAATGGGTGCATGCAGATAGAAAATAGTATTCATACATCCTTTCTTTTCTTTCAATGTTTTTGGCTTTGAGTTTTATGATGGTAAATCTGGTCTCACAACAATAAAAATTACAGTAAATGCTAAATAAATTTGTTTGAATCAAAATGTATTACCCAGAAAATTTATATGATAGTATTGTAGGTCATGGAGAATATTTCAGATTAGTCTAACCTCTCTATGCTGAATTGTGTGTTAACTATCCGCCTCTCGGACTGAAGTTGAACCACAAATAATGTGTTTGAGAAGGGTTGGTCTGGTACAAAACAAGGTTCATATTCATAGCTCATCAATATATTCTTGGCCCTGAATATGCATGGTAAATTTTTTCCTGGATAGTACATTATGTGTTTTTTTATGGTCAATTTTATCATTACGGAAAAATTTAATTACTAGAGACTATTAAATCGTGTAAATTGTGTTGTCCTAATTATAAAGCCAATTGACAAGAAAAGTTTTTTTTTGTTAACAATCTTACAAGAATAATCTCTGATTGTGTGTGTGTACAAGAGGGACTTATAATACAAAAATCGTATATGACACAACTCTTATGATTTAATACAATTTGTATCGTATGTTGTAGCCTTCAATCCTAGTTTCAAGTGATCATAGGTGACCTTATATGCCGTAGGTAATCATTTTTTTTTTCGTAAATTTTACAATTTTGTATTTAAAAAAATAAAATCACAAAAGTACGATGCCAGCTTGATATTTCTATTAAAAAAAACATGAGTACCAAATACATCAAACTCTTCCAACAAGAACACAGATTTAACTTCCTGAATACTGAAAACTCCAAGGAAATTCAAAAACAAAAAGTCCCTAATCAAATGGCAAAATCAAAAAATATTAAAAAGATAATGAGCTTTAGCCTTAACAATTTTTTCATTGAAACAGTAGCTGACGTAAATCATTTCAAAGAAAATTAATTAAAGCTTATTGCCGAGTTATAATAAACAGCGGTAAAAAGTTCCTACGCCAACAGACATGATAATATGTTATTGCGTTTTTATATCGTTTTACAATTAATTAGAGATTAATTAACACTATATATAGTGAATAATATACCATGCAAAACACACCCGAGGCTCATAGCTCATATACACCGAAACATGTCTATCATGACTTATAATACTGTAATAATAATATTTTTACTTTTATTATTTTTCAAACACGCGTTTGTTCACGCATCAGACATCAAAGTAAGATCTGTGGAACGTCGAGACGTTGACTCTGGAAATAACACAAGCGAGAACAACCGATCAACTGACTTTACTCGGTCGAAAGAAAACTCTATGAATAGACAAACAACAATTGTATCTGATAGTCACAAGTGTAGCTACCAAACGAGTATTTCTCCAAATGCCGCTTTAATCTTATCAGAACCATGTTATCCGTTTGGGACTTGCGAGTTGACACAGACAATGAAGAAACAGTATTGTAACTGTGATAAACAATGCCTTCAATTTAAAGACTGCTGTCATGATATTAAGTATGACGAACATTTAAACTCTGTATACACACCATATTATCATTGCTACAAGGATTCCAATGACGAATATACAGGAGTGTTTGCTGTGACAGAATGCCCGGATACGGAAGTAAATACTACTGTTACACGTCTTTGTCAAAGTAATGATTTGATGAATGTAGGACCGTGTGTTGTTAATAACAATATTATATTCAAAAATAAGTATTGTGCTTTTTGTCATAATATTACTTTGTATGATACATTTGATCTTGAAATTCACCTTAATGAGGTAGATCCATCAATGCTCCAGGAAAACATATCGAGATCAGAAAGAATGGATTCTTTTTTTGAAAACAGCAAAGGCTATCAATTAGTAGCACCAAATGGTATAACCATCCGTTCATGTATGCTTAAACTAGAAGAAAACAATGACACACTCTGCCAAAAGTTCATCAATCCAGTTTACCAATTTATGAGCAGAGAGTTAAAGTTATACAGAAATCGGTTCTGTGTTCCAGTATCATCACGTGACTTAGTCCAATGCATCGATACACTGTATGGTAATTTTGGTCAACACACAATTTACCCAATGACAATATTATTTTCATTCGAAGAAAGAAAACGAAAGACAGAGGAGTGTTCCAATTTGAATTACCAGGTAACAATAAATTTATTTAACTAGAAATAAATAAAAGAAGATGAGCGGTATGCGTCAATACAGCAACGAATAAAAGACGAACACACATTCAGAGGGCAATATACAATAACATCGAAGTAACGCAATACTTCGTTTTGAGTCTATTGCCTACTGAAGCAGTACACATATCTGCTACTGATTGCAACACTATCAGAAGGGAGCGAAATAATCTAATAAATGCTATGCTAAAGCCTCGGTCACACCTTACCGGATAGCTCGAACGGAAGCCTAACGGATAACTTTTTTCAATCTGTTCATGTCCGTTAGACGTCCGTTCTTATCCGTTAGACGTCCGTCCATATCCGTTACATGTCCGTTAAGCGTATTTTATATCCGTCGACGTCCGTTCTGTCCGGTGGAAAATTTTGAGCATGTTCAAAACTTTGAACAGACGTCCAACGGATAAAATATCCGTTGAACGTCGGTTAGGCGTCCGTTTTGTACGGTACTCGTCCGTTTCGTTTCCGTTTTGTATCCCTTACGTGTCCGTTATGCATTCGTTGGAGGTCTGGAAGATAAATTCACCAACGGACTTCTACCGGACGTTTAACGGATAAAACGGATGTTGAACGAATGAGAAACGGACTTCTACCGGACGTATACCGGATAAAATGGATGATGAACGAATCTGAAACGGATAAATGCTAATTGAAAATTTCGACTCAAAAATGCCAATTATTGGTATGTAAGATTTCTTAAAGTTCATGAATTCTTATTATTCATAATCCATCTTAGAGTAAAGGCATGTCTTCACAACCAAACAGCATTTTGAAGAACAAACCAAAACCAGTCACACAGAAACATTTTGAATATTTATGCGATTTACATGTTTTATTATTGTCGCCCTTAATTTTTTCGTATATCTTGTTCATCCGTTTTATCCGGTACGCTTCCGTTAGGTGTCCGTTTTATGCGGTACTCGTCCGTTTGATGTTCGTTCGACATCCGTTCTGTCCGGTACGTTTCCGTTTCTCGTACATTGCATATCCGGTGTGTGTCCGTTATGCATTCGTTACACGTCCGTTTTATTCAGTCAGTACATCAACGGATAACAATTTTGTCAACGGACAACTTTTATTTTCATCCGTTAGGCGTCCGTTCGTGCTATCCGGTAAGGTGTGACCGAGGCTTAAGCCAAATTTAATGAAACTACGTAATGAAAGTAAAATTGAGCAAATTATAAAATTTAAGACGACATATTTGATAAACAAGAAACTTTTGATTTGGTTAATCAAATGATGAGTCTAACGTCACGTCTTGATTATTTTTACTTCTCGTTCAGAAACAATCAGAGTATTTTTTTTCTACATAATGTAATATTTCAAGTATTCAATCCTATCAAACTTTGTGGCAACATGTTTGTACATCCACACTTGTATATAAAGTGTATACATAGAACAATATTAACTATTTTACTATTCACAAAAAACCTCAGACACACCAAAAACAATTCTTTGGCAGTATCAAAAGGCAAAAATATTTCATAATTTCTCCTCCAGTTTTTCAGACAGCCGTAATTTTTTTACAATATTACTTCCTCAAAAGATCGAAATATGTTTTGCAAACTTTAAGATCAATTAGCAATCTATGTTGATGCAGAGTTCAATCATATGGACTGTATCACTATATCAATACTTTTTGTCGCTTTAAACTTTATTTGCATTCTTGAAATACCAGAATTTCATGCAATTAAGGATTAACTCCCATGGTGTAAAAAAACAATTCATCTTTACTTTAATGTAAACTTGTGTTGCCTACAAAATCCATATATAGATAAACAACAGAATCTTCCATGGTTAGTAATTTTGTGGATCTTTTAATTAATACACCCAAGAAATTTTAGCAATTTTAATTCATTACTTATCTAGTTTTTCTTTCCAGCACAAAATAAAAAATACTAGTAGGTTGTTTAGTCTCCTTCAGAACCTCGTCTAGGGGATAAGGAAGGACAGTCCGAACTTGAATAAATATTTTTATTAATACTGTAACCTTTCCAATATATGTTAGTACTATTATTAGGCATATGTTTTGTTATCGAGAAAAAGACACAGTTAGTATTTTTTATAGAATAGACGACTATATTCTGGTATCTAAATATCTAAAACTGTGAAAACATATCAGAAGGACAACCTGAAGCGTCTGAGTAAGGAAAGTTAATGTGCAATGAAACTCATTTTTAGACAGCTGAGTACTAATTTAGCCTTCAAAGATGGTTTATAAGAACATCAATGGTTATTTTTTACATGTTTTATGGGCTATTTTCTGTTTGACTCTCCGTATTTTTATAGTTAGACCGGGCATAGGTCCAGAAATTAATGTAGTGTTTACAAACATTTTATTCTACACGAATTTTTGACGCAATTTTACCAAAAAATGAGACGAAACATGTATGATTTTTATTGGATTTCTTGATAGATATATGTAAACAGTTTCAGAAAAGATATTACTTCAAGCGATTGAAATTCTACTTCTGGTCAAATATTAGAGAAATATATGTTACATCTTTTCCCCCTTTTAGCAATATTTTATAACAAATAAATGCAGTTTGTTGCCATTGATACAACAAAAAGAAATTATATTTTACCATTTTAACTACTGGATATAAAATCTATAGCAGATTCTGATTACATACATATGCACATATATGACACAAACAGTAAGTTTAATTTGCAAGAAAGCAATGAAAAGGGGATGGTAAAATTTATGGGGGTAAATTTTAAGTCTTTTTTCCTAACTGTTTATTGCAACCTCAGTCCATATGTAATGGCAGCCATTGTTTGACGTTGGATTTGTCATTCCACGTTGCAAAGTTTGATTTATGACATTCTAAGTTGCTTAAACCTCTAAAAAAAGTTCTTCAATCAAGCACAACATAAAAGGTAAAGGCAGATATTCAGTAAATAGTTTTCACAAAAGTGTTATCCGAAGAAATGATTTAAAAAATAAAGTGTAAAATGATATGAAACATGAAAATTAAAATCCCATTTTTCATCATAATGGTGACCGTATGGGAATGGCGGACGATAATAGAGATCCTTCCATTCACCTATATCATCCTGCTCATTCGCTCCGTAAAACTCGTAAGACGAGAACAGGCATTATCAGCGACGTCATAATGTCTGGGGAGAAGTTATCAACGCCGCCACAATGTGTGAGGAGACGTAACCAAGCTGGCTTTCGT
The DNA here is from genome assembly GCA_019925275.1 of Mytilus edulis. NCBI lineage: Eukaryota > Metazoa > Mollusca > Bivalvia > Mytilida > Mytilidae > Mytilus > Mytilus edulis. The sequence goes on from CM034360.1 coordinate 101,051,695, forward strand.
CAAGCGTATTTCTAACTGTCTTAGGGAGAGGAAAAGGATCAGTAATAAAACGATAGACGGCTAATCGGATTTTCTTCGTATAGATATCGTTAAATATCAGCCTCTCGACGCAATGTAAAGCTTTTAAGGTCGTTCGCTGCACTCGCAAAAAAGGTTCACATTGTGGCTCGCAACTGATATTTTACGATATCAATGTGTAGAAAACCCGATAATCTATACGAAAGTTATCAAGTATCGGTTTCAGTCCTCCTCATAGACCTCTAACCATGTCTAAAAGAATATTGAGTTATTTAGAATGAAATTCAAAACAGTGTGGCTGTGGCCATTGATTGACACATTAAATTCATCCATTGACTGGGACAATTTACGTGAACGTTTGTCTGTAACGACCACTGTTCACGACGTACCTACGATAGACATTTAAACTGTGGAGTCGCCAAAGGTTTCTTAACGCCTTTACTTATAAAATAATTCGAAAAATTAATCAGGAATAACCTTTATGTTTTGATTGATATAATTGATATAAATCAAAACATCGTGTTATTTCTGATTAATTTTTCGAATTACTTTATTAAGGTGTTGAGAACCTTTGGTGACCCAATAGTTTAAGTGTCTTTAAAAAGTACATAGTGAGCAGTGGTTATTACATACAAACGTTCACCTAAATTGTCCCAGCCAATGGATGCATTTAATGTGTCAATCAATAGCCACAGCCACACTGTTTTGAATTTCATTCTATTATGCACGGACATAACATTTTGATGCATATTTGAAAACGTCATACGATGGGACAGAGGGAATGTTACAGTTAAAAAATGGGAAGTTAACAATTTGATAGTTGTAATTATCATGTGTTTTATATCACGATAAGTATAGTGTCCTGTTTGGATCGTGGTTTTTCGAGTGAATCTGTCCATTTTTTTCGAGTGTAGATCGGTTTTTTTCGAGTGATAAAACGTGGGATCAGGTTAATTAATTGCTATTTCGTAATTATAATAGTTGTTTACATGCCTAACAATCTTATTTTGAATACTTCACATGCTTTGAGCAACAAAGAAGCACAATTTCCTTGCATTTAACACAAAAAAATCAGTTTTTAATATTGTCCGGGTTTTTCGAGAGCAACTGTGAAATCGTCCGGGATTTTAAACAAATTATCCGGGTTTTTTTTAACGAAAATGTTAACAAGAAAAAAGGTATTCTTGACTTTAGAAAATGACTTTTCTAGTTTATACCTGTAATTTAATGAATGAAAATATCATATACTCTCAATAAATCACAAAAACATATTACTTTATTGATCAAAATTAACCTTTTTTAATTTAATGCAAATTCTGTTCGGAAAACGTTCTACCACAACTTTCCAGTATTAAATTAGAAACTATTGGATCCTTTATAGAAAGGTCTTTAGAACATAGTATAAGGGAATCATTATCTTTTCAACTTCATTTCATGGTACTTATGTTGTCACAGTAAATATTTTTTTTGTGGTGAACCAGCGAGTTTTTATACGGGACGTATTACGGTATATACCGTTGTCCGTCCGTCCGTCGTCAGCATGTCGGACAATTACTCAAAAACGCTGTAACCAATTTACATGAAACTTCGGTGAATTGTTTATATCTATTGAGGTATCCGCCCTTTCGAACAAACTTGAGACTCTAAAGAGCATGTGTCGCTCACCTTGGTATATTTGCTGCAGTGCATATTAAACAAAGGACACTCTTCAACATTAAAGACAAGAATATAATTCATGACAAAATTCTCTGTTTTGGTAATGGTGACTTGTTTGTAGATCTTACTTTACTGAACATTCTTGCTGTTTACAGTTATCTCTATCCATAATGAACTTGGTCAAGTAGTTTCAGAGGAGAAGATTTTTGTAAAAGTTAACGGATGACGACGACGGACAACGACGAACACCCAGTGATGAGAAAAGCTCTTTTGGGTCAGTTAAAAGGGTGATTTTACAGTTTTCGGACAATGGTTTTAAGGTGTTTTCATAAAACTTTGGTGACTGGTTTATATAGATTAAGGTAACCTTCCTTTAGTTTTTCATAATTTTTTGACATTGAGAAATTATTTATATGTTTCATAACGAGTGAGAATGGATATCGCTTGATATCAACTCGATTTATTTAATTTCAACTAGAACACACCCGTGACATCGCGGGTCCCTGACTGAATTAAAGTATATAACTATGCGCAAGCCTTATTTTAGTATTAGTATTGTCATATGATAAAGTCATGCCGATTATAAGATACACAGTTTTCTCTACTTTCAAATCTTTCTGTTTGAACCCGTCGAACTGGAACTTATCAATTATTGGTAATATTAATTATTTGGAAAACAAAAGGTCCTGGAATGGAGTATTTTTTAATCAAAAGCATTGTCCTATATTAGTTATAAATAAAGTTGAATTCTTTGATTTGCTGTATTACGTCATGCCCGCTAACAAATTGAAAACTGTACCTATACGCCTTATTTTTAGTCCAGATTTTTAGTTTCGTATTGCTATCTTAGAAAGTCTTACTGATTGAATGATTACATTTAGTAGTGTCAACCCTGTGATTATGACCCGTGTATATAGCATATTAATCCTAAATACACCGTTTGGTGGTGCGCCTGTCAGATGCGGAACGTACAAATAAGGTAATAGGTAACAGGTGAATATACTATTGGTATCGGTATCGGTCATCGACCCGGAACTTCTTAATTATTGGCAATATTAATTACGTGGAAAACAAAAGGGCCTGGAGTGGTGTAATTTTTAATCTACACCTTTGTACTATATTAGTTATATATAAAGTTGAATTCTTTGATTCGTCGTTTTTACGTGATGACGGCTGACAAATTGGACCTCGTAATTTTAGTATTATAGATATAATGATAAACGAGTCTTGATTACTACATTGTATTTGAATTAAATAACGAGAGTTGATATCAAGCGATATCCCATTCTCACAAGTCATTAAACCTATTTGTCTTATAGTCAACACTCTCATTGTGTTGAATTAAATTTTGTACATAAATAACAATCAAATGAATAGTTCATCAGAAATACACACTATCTGTATATCCGTCTCAATCCGAATTATCTATGCTTACATTGTATTGTTGAAATCACGAATATATACTGTACATGTAAGTTATACGATATGACAAACAACAATATATAAAAATGAACGAATGTTTATAACATGTAAGTGTTAGTACACCATTATCAAACTGACGAATGCATTGGTTTCATGCCTTGAAAAGTACTTAATTTGAACCTTTGTTTATTGGTTTTAAACGTAAATACACTCACACATAGCATTATAAGAAATTTGTATAATCACTCGAAAAAAATTGGACGCACTCGAAAAAGCCCGGACTGCTCTCGAAAAAAAAACGAACACAAAAAATGAATTTAGTCTCAAAATGTCGTTTTCAATGCAATAACAGGAAAGCGTCTGTATTTCTAAGGATATATAAATTCGATGTATGCGTTTCTTTCAACATCTGCAGTGGTATGTGTATAAAAATGGCTTTATTCTGTGTTTTGGAATGAAAGCATTTGAAGGCTAATTTTTACTTTTTTTAACGAAAAATAATGTCGGATTAATAATATCTTTTTTTATCAAATACTATCATACATTGTATAACTTTGTATATCAAGCGTCTATATCACTTCTTGTTAGAAAAGAAGTCTGTTTGTTTACATTATGTTCATATTCACTCGAAAAAAAGTGGTCACACTCGAAAAAAACTCGATCAAATCACTCGCAAAACCACGATCCTTGCCGGACACTATACCTACCGTGCATATATTCTTTTGTAAAGTAGTTCATTTGTGCATGGAAGTATTATATTGACAGGAACTACAACGATTAGTTATCACTTATTTATAACCTGGGAAGCCCTGTAGAAAAGATATGGAAACTGTCTAATTAGTACGCTGTCGTTAATATCTTTTGTGACTATCTGCGATACCGCGGTCATAAATTGACCAGAGATACTTCTTATCAATCACGTGGTTTTTATCGTTGTGACTATCTGTGATGCCGCGGTAATAAATTGACCAGAGATACCTCTTATCAATCACGTGTTTTTTTATGGAGACAGCTTATCATCATTACCTATCGGAAAACACCTTTACTTATTTCAATCGCGTCGGTAGACCTTTATTCGTGAACAACTTATTTAAACAAATCGACTAATGCATGAAAAACAAAAATCGGCCCAGAATTAATTATTCTACAACAATTTGAAATAGTGAGTGACATTATTTTATTAGTAAAGTTTAAATTGTAATTAAGGTGTGTTCCGGTTACCATGGTTACAGCCGGTTAACAATAAATATTTTTAATAAATATTAAAACTGTGAAGATTCGAGTAATATATATGGTTTAGTTACTGGATAAACCTGGAAAGTAGAAATTTACAGTTTAAAATACGAAAATTAATCGAGCAAGTACAAATCAACAAAATAAAGCAGAAGAAAACAGAGATCTAAATACGTTATGTAGCTATTTATATAATACATCTCTGTCCCATAAAATATTTTATCACTATCTGTCCAAATGATACTGGTAAATATCATTGAACAGTCGCAGTACTAAAAAAAAAACACATCGGGGTTCAGTTGAACACTCGTATTTACCAACCCAATGATCTTATTCTGGAGTTAGAGCGAAGCTTAAAAATTCCTACATTTATCTAAAATATTCTTAGTCTTTTGTTTTTGTCATAACAATCATCTTAAATATTCAGGAAATGTGTGCCACTGGACTGAGTACTAAACAGTAGATATATCATAAAATCACAACTTGCGATATATAATACGTATAGTGCAATTTCTACCGAAAAAAAATCAATAAAAATGGGGTATTTATTCAATAAGTTTGGTACAAATTTCCATCGTCAATGTGTTTTTCTATAGAATTAATGAGGACTCATTACTCAAATGGAGTAGTTTTGTATAAGTAGCACACCCTATAATAAAGTATGTTTAGTGTGGACGTGAACGAGCGTAACATATGAAATGAGATACTAGTATGCAAACGCCATATACGACGGGGTAGAGAGTATATAACTGTGAATAAATGGGAAGTTGTCAATCGGAAGTACCGATTATCAGGTTGTCTGCATATTGGTATTTACAAATACCAGCTGCGAGTCACAATATGAAGCTTTTTGTCGAGTGAGCTCAGCGAACGAGTCCAAAAAGACTTCAATTTGTATCGCGAAGCTAATCGAGATATGAAGGCAGAGATATTGTAGTTTCGGTTCTATCCGTAATGTCAAGTTAACTGAGATATATGAGATACTAGAACTCACTGAACTAGACGGTGACGACGACGACGATGCTGATGCTGATATATGGCTATTTAACATCAATCGTACGTAAGCTCATGTGCTTATTGTCCGTGGATTATCCATCCCCGATTATACCATCAGCTCAGTAGTCAGTACTTCACTACTGACCTTATTTATAACACACTTTTTTCTTAAATTGTCTGTTTTTAAATTTAACATTTATTCAAAAACTATTGGTTTAAATACTCAGGCAAACATGATCATATATCAATTAGGCTATTAGTTTGGGTCAATTTTAGTCATATAGCGCACGATATTCAATTGTTTGGGTTCTTGTATATAGTTGACTTTCAAATATTGGGCTTTGATCGATCCTGATGAAAGTGATTCCAGAAAAGCGTCTTCGACGCATGAATATTTGAATGTTGTTTTAATTTTTTTGTGGTAATATGTTGTTTGGGTCGTTTTAGGGAATTTAGCCAACTATTGTACAAATAACAGGTACATAGATATTGTTTTGCTTTACAAATGAAGTCTCCCCGCTTCTTTATTCAGCAAACGGTAATGTGCAAATTTTTTTTTGTGTGACAGTTCATTTGGGGTCTTCTTCGCGGTCCGCGTTAAAGCTATCGAGAATTTTTTGAAAAATCAGACAACTTTTTAAATTTAATAAAGTTATAATAACCTTAAAGTCATAAGAAACCTAAAATAAAAAAAAAAATAATGCATATGTTTTTTTATAACTCAATGGATAGTTTTCATTATAAAACTTATGTACATATACCTTTTTTTCTGAAGAAAATTCTTTAGTTTATTCATATTTAGAAGAAGTTTATTTCATTTTAATTGCTTCCTTCCAGGAGACAATTCCCCCGACATATTTTCCGTATGCAAAGTGACCTCAGTGTGACCCATCTCGTAAAAATCCGGTGATCACAATACGCATGGATGTCCTTAAAATAAACTATTATCTGAATTTACATGTTAAACACGTGCTCAATTTCTGTGCTTTTTTGTTGATTTTTTGTCGATTGTTGACAAACAGGTGACAACCTTTAAACTTCGGCTTCCAAACACAAACTTTAATTACCTGCCATATTTTCACAACAACACTGACCGATTGAAAAAACAAATGACGATTAAACGAAATTTACACGAAAAAATGTTAATTTCGTGCACAGAAAACTAAGTTTATGCATTGGTTCAAGAATTGGAAGACAATTATTTTTCACCGGTCCTCGTTTCTTATGACTTTAAAGCGACAGGTGTAAATTGTAGGATAAAAACAATGCATGTACATTGTCGAAAACATGAAATTTATTTGTACTTAAGAATTGAATGCTTCTTTTTGTAAATTAATTGGGTGTAAAAGCGTTGACCGAAGTACATTTTGTATAAAGCGCGGAAGCGCTTCATACAAAAATGTGCGCACGGTCAACGCTTTTACAACCCTATAAAGTTACAAAAAGAAGCATTCAATACTTATAATTACATTTTTTGCTAGGATCATGAAAACACGATTTTTATCAAGTTTTTATTTGATTCACCTGTGCACTTTATTGTGGGACCTCGTGTCATCATGAATGATAAATTTTATTGTGTAATGCAATTGTTTCAGGAATAGCACGTGATGTGCAGTTAGCCAATCAGAATAACGTATTATAATGAAACATACATCTAATGTAATTATTCAGTATTGTAAATATATTAACATGGTCATAGAATATATTCTTAAGTTGGTACAAATGTACCAAGCACCTTGACTAAAATTAATTTAATTTTCATAAAATTATGATATATATAGCAGTTTGACAAACACTCATAATGATCATTGAGGATCTTAATATTTCCTTAACAATAGAACCTGATTAAAACGTTCAGCTGATTTTTACAGAGTTATCTCCCTGTAGTGTTATGTACCACATTAAGATAGCAAAAGATGCTTCGGCTGTTTTCTGCTTTTGGGTCTAGTTATTACCTCTTTGACACATTCCCCATTTCCATTCTCAATTTTATTTTAAACAGTCGTAAAGACGTTGCTTTCCATTATGTTTGTATTAACCTATAACCGAAATGAAAGCTTGAAATTCCTGCATTTTTCATCTTTCAAACTGTTAAATTTTAAAAAAATCTCCTATGCATTTTTTTTTATGTTTATAACCCCCTAAACTAAAATTTAACTATAACAGAATAACTATCAACATTAATCATATTACAAAATGGAAAGTTTGAAAGCATGACAAACAAATGCTTTAGAACCTTTAAAAAATTGATACACAATTTTTTTTCAACTTTTCGATCGGCCGTCTTCTAAATATGTTCAAACAAAAACAAAATATACACGTTGATCTTAAATACATCTTAAGATAAAGTCAAGCTCTTTTAATAGGCAATATAACTGCTAATGTGTATTTTTTTAAAATATAACTATGGTAAAATAATTATGTCAAATACAAAAAATAGTTCTCACTTGTATTTCTTTGATATGTAAATATGTTTGTAAACGGTACTCGAATTTTACTTTCAGATAAATGCAAGCAATCCATGTGATTTAGAAATCATTACAAATTATGTAATGCAACCATTGAGTTTCTATCTTGTATCGAGTGTTACGCTGACAAAAGAACAGACTTTAGTAGCTACTGCGACTTTTCAATGGACCATGACAAAGCTGGTAGATATTGTTAAAGTAACTAAAACTTCAGTTTTTCTTCCAAAGGGAGAAAATAGCAAAGTTGCAGAAGTTAAACTGCATGCTTCGATCACCAAACCATCTTTTATTCATGAAATAAAAACAATGGAGCGGAATCTGAATAACTTAATGTTGAATATGTTTTTGACTTATGACAATAACACTATTGAACTAATCAAAGAGCAGAATTTACCACTGATAATGCAAAATGAATCGTTTGGTAGGATAAACGATGATGTCATTGAAGGTATAGTTAAGAATCTTTCAAGAAATAGTGTAAATTTATCAATATCTGAACATTTTGGTTGTAATAAGATATCAGTGCTATCTGAACCAATTGAGTTGTTCAATATACAAGTAATAGACATAGTCTGTCACGAATACCATGGAAACCTAGACTCCAATGAAAGCGGAGAGCTGTCCTCTATCAAAGCTATCCTGACATATTTATGCTTTTCAGTTTCAGTTGTTGCTTTGGTTTTCTCTTTAATTATGAGCAGAAAGTTTGACCGCTCTTCAAGTATTGCAGGTTCTAACACGGAAAATATTTCCATTTCATTAATTTGTTCATATGTTTTGTTCGTGATTGGTGGTTTTCTCTCCAAAACAACAATTCTGTGTTACACTGTTAGTGTCATTCTTCATTACTTGTGGCTGTCTGTGTTTTCTTTTATGTTGATATCAGTTTTATATATAGCAAAGAATCTTACATCAATGAAGTCTAGCAACAGAACAATTAAACAGAAGGGAACCTTCACAAGGAGAGTGTTGATGGTTACTGCCTTGTTGATTCCAGTTGTATTTGTTGTTCCTGCTGTCATTCTGGATCAACTCAATGTTACCAATTTATCTATAGGATATGGAAATTCAGGTTGCTTCCCATACAGGTATCCAGCATTTCTTATTTTCTTAAGTGGACCAGTTGTCCTTTTAACAGCGATTAAATTCGCTGTTTTGTTTGCAGTTATTATCCAGCTGTGCTTGCTTCAAATGGAATCAAAACATATAATCAAATCTTCAAATTTCAGACATGCAAAATTGGTTTTGCGATTTGTACTTTTATCTGGAACCTTAATGGTCATGGGCTTTTTATCTGGTATTTTATATTCTGATTGGCTTAACAACATATTCCTTTTAATGTGTGGTCTGCAAGGTTTATTCTTTTCTATAGCTAACTTAACAACAAAGTATATGTGTGGTAATATAAAATCTACATTCAGCATAACTACGAAAACTTCCGACACCTAATTATTTCCTGAAAAACAAAATGTAAATATTCGATTGAAACAGATGATATTTTTCCAATTCTTGAATTAAAAAAAAAATATATTAGTCTACTTTCAAATACACATTTTCAGGTTTTTGGGGCTTAACAGTCTTTTTAATTGGTCACAACATTTGTAAATAATAATGTAATATGTGGTATTATAACTCTGTTATCAATAGATTTGAATTTAACATTGTATCCAGGAGAGTTGTGATGATCATGTGGTCGCTGGACACAATAAAAGATAAATTGATTCAGGTTCAGAGAAAAAAAAGGATCAGATTATCACCAAATACATTCTAAAACTTTGGTTTAATTTCTATTCATATTTTATTTTATTTTATATTTTCTCTCTCTACATAATATTTGTTTTCTTTATTTTATAAAGCAGAAGTATTCACCACGATATAATATGTGAATTGTACAAAAACTAAGTTTTAACCCTGTTCTGGCAACGTTGACCAGATGATTTTTGTCTTTTAAATTTCGTTGTGTGATATAGTTTCTCCTGAATTTGTGAATAAATGTTTGTGTGGGGCATTGGGTTATACGTCAAGAGGCAGCAACCGAAGGACATAAAAAACATAAGACAACTAGGTCAACATATGGCCTTTAAACAATATACATAGACAATAATAGTGCATTGACTTGACATATCAACGATATAAGGATGAGGCTTAGAAACGGGAAATGCGAGGCTGTGCCGAGCTATTTCCCCGTTTCGGGCCGAATCCTTATATCGTTGATATGTCAAGTCAATGCACTATTATTGTCTTTATACTGCAATCTAAAAAAAACAACATTTTCAATTGTTGTTTAATGCGTTTAGGTTATTTATTTGATTTCAATATTGGGGAAAATCCCCTTTGAAAAGGCCTCATATCATGCTCGGGGAGAAATATACAACACAATGAAATGTACATTTTTACCTGTTGAAATCCACACTCGATGGTGAACGAAATCGTTTGAGTATGGACTAAAATATCAATCATAAGCATAAAACATAATGATTAATAGGTTGCAAACAAAAAATATTAACAAATGATATATGTTTTTCCAATAATTGCAAAAAAACCCAAGGTTGAGTCGTTCTACGCATCGTTGTATGCATTGGAAACAAAAACAGGTTAAAGAGGTCGTATGAATAATTAAATATTATTTCGGCAACTTCTATTTAAATATTCATGAGGAAAGGTGATATCGGGTCAGTGACTGTATATGACATAGAAATATACATTCAACACATTTTGACTGCTCAAATAGAACGAGTGCAGTATAAAAGTGTTTAAGCTCACATCGCATAATTTCTGTACAAGTCGTTCAAACAAAAAACAAAAACAGCGGCTACTGGTATTTTAGATCTATCGATAAAAGACACTCTTTATGCTAAAACTATGGGAACCATTTTATTGCACCGCAATTGATACGCACCAATGTTACGTTTACGCAACTGGTTTTTCAAATACTTAGTATCATAAGCGCCAAAAAATAAAATATATTTAACAACACAACAGTCCCATTTGCATCACATGATCTATTGTTATTTAAGATATTATCATTTACTTGATACTTATATATGTTACAGGTGACAAATGTTATTTTATGAATAAGGAAACTGCAGATAATTTGGCGGAAATAAATTTCGTATTCTAGGATATATCTTAAATAAAGCAATGGTCACAAAGAACTGCAAGCCAAATCATTAAGATATAACAAATGACTAACACTTACTAGGTTCCAGACTTGGGAAAGGCACATGAAATAGAATTAAATTAGCAAGGTTTAAATCTTTTTCGTTATTTTTCAATACTAAATCCTTACAAAGGATGTACTGGTTTTTATGTACTTTTTGTTTTTTGGTAATTAAGCCTTCATGATATAGACACCATATAAATAATGCTTCTTTCTATATACTTTAATCGCTTTACCTAAATCGAGTCAAGAGGTATTCATGGTAAATATGATCAAAATTGATGTTTCGTAATTCCACTGAATTTGAATGGAAAGTGAAAGCAAATCCTGACATAAAAAAAATTCAAATGCTTAGATTGTCTTTTTTTTCTTTTTTTAAGCAAAAACTTTTCATCCTGTTGAATTTTGATTGTTTCATTCTGGCCAGGGAATGGGTTCTTGTTAATAATTGATATTGGTTTCTGTTTTAAATATATGAATAAATGTTTGTCGTTCATACTTGTATATCTGTCAGTGTATTGTTGAATTTGGATTTGCTTTATTTCACTTTGTATTTGCATTGTTGAACTGCTTTTGCTTCCCTTCTACTAGTTTCTGCAGTGTTGGCTTGGTGTTTTCCCCCTTCAATTTATAATTGAAATGTTGATATGGGTGTCTGCTTAAATACATTATCCGCATTCCTTTATTCGCCGTTTCAGATTCTAATGCATTCTGGGTAATTTTTTCAAAAGTATAACAAACTTTGTGATTGGTTTTAAACGTTCTAAAGAATAGCAATTCAACCAATGAAGTAACGTTATTCTCATTTTGGTGCACAAACAATGAAATAACTAAGAGTACTTTAAATTCTAGAAAGGCGAATAGCATAGGTGTAAGCTTTATTTCAATTCGATTTTTTTTATCTGAATGTATGTGTGATTTCTTAAAAAAACTGTGTAGAAAACCTATGCCCGAATGTCTCAATTTACTTCACAATTTATCTTTTGCAAAGGCAACAATTAACTTAGTAACCCAGATCTTTTAATCTTTCGACAACCCAATACTAAGTTTCAAAAGTTGTGTGTGTATGTGACGAGTAATTGTAAATTGATT